>JAMZEH010000021.1:1315000-1712500 GCA_024699665.1 Ostrea denselamellosa
TGACGTCAAATGGTTGAATTTTAATGGATGACAATCAAGAATGCTGTATATTTCACTTCTTGTCACTTAATGTTCGCCGGTCTCGTTTAATCAAACAGTATTTTATTCCTTATTTTTTTTTCTTTAATGCTGGCTAATCGGGAAAGAGCTGTTTTTGCTTTTGATATAATAAACATACTTTTTGTAGTTTTTATATTTGAACCTATTTTTTTCCCATTATAGTTAATTGATTAATAAATCGGCGAAAATGACAAAAAAGTTCGGAATTTTGAACCAACATAACTTGTTTGTTTGTTTGTTTTCTCCTCCACACTCAACAATTTTTCAGTTATCTGGGGGCGTCCAGTTTTTTATTGGTTGAGGAAAGAACTCAGACGAGAGAACCCAGATACAATGTACCTGGGAAGAGAATACCGACCTTCCGAAAGTAAACTGGCAAACTTTCTCACATTTATCGGCATTAGGAAGAGAGAGGAGCAGATCTCGAACGGAAGAAACCATAAAAAACAAAACCCATGCGTATGTTCACATTATGTGTACAGAATAAGAAATAAAAATTAATCTTATGACGCCTATAACTGCACACTTTGCAAGCACTTATTGACGGTTTTGTTTTAAAGAAAATGCCAAACACTTATGAAGATCAAATCACGTAATCACTTTGGAGTAATCTTTTTTGAAGTAATGATCAGGTCTATTTTTTTCCACATGAGTGAGGTTAGGTCTATTTTTAATTCACATGGGTATAGGGCAGGAGGGATAAGGTCTATATATGCGATCTATCTTATGACCTTATCTTATAACTAAAATTCTGAAAACCAGATTACCAAATCATTTCATTTCCGGGTTGTTAGAATAGATTCTCAGTACCCTATGTTTGTCGTAAGAGGCGACTAAATGGGGCGGTCTTTCGGATGAGACCGCAAAAACCGAGGCCCCGTGTCACAGGAGGTGTGGCACGATAAAGATTCCTCCCTGCTCAAAGGCTATAATAGCCGAGCATAGGCCTAAATTTTGCAATGGTGACGCCTCTATATGGGTGAAAAATTATCAGAGGGACGTTAAATAATATCTAATCAATCAATCAATCTTCGGTAAATTGTATATGCATAGATTATTAATTATATTATATTATGGATATTATTGTTGATTGCTTTTGATTAAACGCATGCTTGGTCTGAAAAAAGGCCAATTCCTTGCTTTTGATTTCACTCATTTTCGCTTATGCCAGTATTAATGAAAATGTTAAGGAAAAGAACAGTACTCAATCTCGTAACTCCTATTACGATTATGATAATAAAGAGTTGGTCAAACACGTACCCCTGGATATACCAGAGGTGGGCTCAGTGCCTAGGATGAGTAAGCATCCCCTGTCGACCGTTCAAACCCGCCGTGAGCCCTATATCTTGTCCAAGTAAACGGAGTAATCCTTATCCTTATTCAAAATCATTGTGTAAATAACGGCCTAACAATTGGTATGAAACTCCTCAGACAACATTTTGCACAATGACAGATTGTATTGGCAGACTAAATCGTTATAACGACCATAGAATTTGCAAAATCTTGACTTTAAACGAGACTATTGAAATCCCTATCAACATTTTTATAAGTAGCCTGCCTCGAATTAAAACTGATCATTCGCAGAACAAATTCTTGTGTATGGATTCAGTTGAGAGCCATAAACACAATATGCAAGTGATGATGGAATATTGCTACATAAAAATTACGAAGGAGAAGCTGAAGTCATCCAGTTCGTCATAAAGTCAAGTTGTTAGTTTGCCGTTAATATCTTTATTCAATAAAATATCTACGTACAAAGCAGATGTGGAAAACTCTGTGGTGGCTTTTATTTCCGAGTTCACTGGGATATATTAAATCGGCATATGAATAAAAATGATAACTATTAATAGATGAAACGTCGTCAGTACATCTAAATTTCGAATTGAAGGCTAGAGCAAGATGTTTCTTTTTTTCCTTTAGAAGCTTCTGAATCAATTTTGCCTCATAAAGAATATAAAAACTGGTCAGCTAACAAAGGAGCACAATTCGTGCCCATGGGAATTCCAACAGACTGTTGAAAGACCTGACCACCAAAGACTACAAAGATATTGTCAATGGAGAACTCTAGCTTTTTGATATCAACCTTAAAATACTTATACGTAGACTCAGAGTGGTTTTAAAAAAGTAATGTTTGGAATAAATATACCTTTTCCCCATTTTTGATAAAGAAGCAACTGTCGGTGATGTCAAAAGTCTAGTCTTTAATTATCGTGAGGAATGGATGTGTAAAGTGGTGAAAATTCATGTTTTTATGTTGTTGATTTAAAAACAGCTTTGCGACTTCAAATTCACTAATTTTTTTTATTGTTTTTTTTTTTTTAGAATCTAATAAGTCTAATTGAATGAATTGAAGATAAGTGGAGTTAAATTATAGATATGTGTTTATACTCTGTAACATATCCACAAAAGATTTATCCAGTTTGTCATAAAGTCGAGTTGTGAGTTACATCTGCTTATATTTAATTACATTTGCTAATGTTTTTCCTCATATATTTGGGTCACACCAGTTTCACCTGGCTTCTTGTTTAAGCAATGACATCATAACAGAAAGAAAATTTTATAAAAAAAAATACTGCATCAGAATATCTACATAGAGTTTGTTTTGTAAACAGACAAGAATAACAATGCCGTGAGGATCCAGGTTAGAATAGATCCTCAGTGTCCCTTGCTTGTCGTAGGAAGCGACTAAATGGGGCGGTCCTTCGCATGAGACTCCGTGGCCGAGTGGTTAGAGCATCGGGCTCAAAATCACAAAGCCTCTCACCTCTGTCGGCGCGCGTTCTAAACTCGGCCGCGGCGTTATGTGAGCAAGTTTGCCAGTTTACTTGCGGAAGGTCGGTGGTCTCTTCCCAGGTACATTATATCTGGGCTCTCTCCTCCACCAATAAAAACTGGACGCCACCAGATAACTGAAAAATTGTTGAGTGTGGCGGAAAGCAATAAATAAATAAATAAATAAACGGATGAGACTGCAAAAACCGAGGCCCCGTGTCACAGCAGGTGTAGCACGATAAAAATCTCTCCCTTCTCAAAGGCTCTGAGCGCCAAGCATAGGCCAAAATTCTGCAGCCCTTCACCGGCAACGGTGACGTCTCCATATGAGTGAAAAATTCTCGAGCGGGACGTTAAACAATAGATGATCAGTCATACCATTCATTTGTTTTATATTTAAATTCCGTCTGCAACTTCTGCAATATGGCGGATGCACAATTTCCAAAAAAGGGGTCCCCACATGTGAAAGACGAAATACTTAAATACTTAAATACTCTGGGTGCCAAATCTGAAATTTCATCTATATATGCTTGTAATGCCTTGCAGATTTGTGGTGGGGAAAAGGAGGGAGGGTGTGTGGGCCCCTCCCCCTTTTATCATATGATGATTTTGATATTGAAAACGAGGAAATGAAGGCATAGTTATAAGCCAATTTACACAAAGTTGATGATACATGTAACCTGTTGTTTCCGGCCATCACGGCCATGAGCGAGGCTGGTTTCGAGGTTCATAAATTATGTTCATTTATGGGGACCTTTGCGAGTCTTCACTAAAATCCTACAACAGAAATATCTCAAGTGAACGAAAAGTCTCCGTCAGTTCGTGTTTGTCATCTTTTACAGACCCTGGAGGTAAAAAATAGCAACCCTTTCGTCTAAATCTGGAAGTGTAATGTTATAGCTGGTTCTACAGATACCCAAAGTAGACTAAAGAATGATTGAGATATGAATATTCCTTTTTCCATTTTTGTTGAAGAAGCAACTGTCTATGATGTCAAAAGCCTAGTCTTTAATTTATCGTGAGGATTAGATGTGTAAGGTGGTAAAAATTCATACGTTTTGATTTTGAATTCACTAAAAGCCGTTGTTTCCTTCTAAAACTTGCGAAAACCTGTCTAAAAGCTTAAAGCTTCATTCATCCATCTTCTGTCAATTCTCTTGGATCTTTAGAAATTCTGTCGAAATCTATGTTCAAGCAGGCCAACACTCGCTCTTGTCGTCCATAATTAGTCAACTTTATGCTCTAAATTACCTTTATTTTACACCTGTTTCATCATTTTTATTCCTTCTAAATTACATATTTATTTTCTCATTGTTCGCAACTATTTATCAATAAAAATATAACGAATTGTATTTTGTGTTGTCCGTCATTATTTCGATCGTTTGCAACTTAAGTATGGAAGCTCGATAAGAACACAAATCAAAAGAGAAACATGAATATAAGAAATAAAATAATTTTTTGAGTGTCATTGGGATACGATATGAAACAGATGCATGATCAAATCTACTATAACGCACTTAGGGTGTTATACGATTTGATCACTTGACAATATTTATGTGAACTAATTTGAAATCATATAATTGAAGTTACTTACTTTTTATTGAACAAAATACTTATATTTGAAGGTAAATCTAATTAATCAAAAATAAGATCAAACAGTATAAAACAGAAAATAGTTCTAAGCTTTACATTCTCAAATATTTGACACTAACCCAATTAAAGAAAGGGTAAGATTCTATTAAAGATGGGTCTATAAAGTATTTCAATAAGAAATTTGGTCTATTTCTTATTGAATCAATGAATATTTATTCATTAAAGTTTACCTATCTCTAATTCGTTTCAGGATATTTTCAACAGTATAAAGACCAGTCTTAATTTGAAAGGATACCTTAACGAAATTTCAAAACCATTTCACTTCTATGGAGACATCACATTCATGCATTATTCAGTATACCCGGGGTTAATGTTTAGTGTTTTATTAATGATATCGCGAGCTTCTGTCCTATGTATACTGGGATAAAGTGCTTTCACGTCGATAGAGAAACCTGGTAATAGATGACAGGATTTCATTGACTAGAAGAACTACATCGATTCCATAAAAACGCGAATGATAAAACAGATTTCATGGATGTAACTCAGTAACGGAAGGATTCCTTTTTACTGCAAACTCAACGATAAATAAAAGCTCTAACCATCCCGAGTATACAAAATAAATATCATTTTTGGACTTGGTCTTACTGTTCGTAGGATATCCTCCACAGAAGAAAATTACTGATAAAAGTCGATAAATTCAACAGATCGGATCTCCTGAACTGCAGAAAAACAGACAAAGAAGTGTAACCGTGTTCCTTTTGTGGTAAACTTTTCCAAAGAACTTCCTAATATTCATAAGTATTAAAAAACCGTCAAAAAATTCTTGAGAACTCTGACCTCCTCAAAATAGTGATTTTAGAGGAAACAAAATTTTAAGGCATTTTGATACATGTTTATTGTTTTACGTCCTTCTCAAGAATCTTTCACCCATATGGAGACGTCACCATTGCCGATGAAGGGCTGTAAAATTTAGGCCTATGCTCAGCGCTTGTGGCCTTTGAGCAGGGCGGAGGACTGCCCCATTTAGTCGCCTCTTACGATAAGCAATGTACAAAGGACCTATTCTAACCCGAATCCCCACGGGATTTTTGATACATAAGAAGAAGAATAATCTACATAAGAAACATAATAATCTATTTAGAACAGAAAATTTGTGCGAACTGTGTGGTGCTAAAAGTGTAGTAGTATTTTCTGTCATTATGTCATTTAAAAAGCAATTTGAGGACTGTAACGGTATCATAGCAAAATTATATCAATTGTAAATCAATTAAATGTAGCCTATGGATTATTTTGCAAAAATGCAAATATGTGGGAGAAACAAGTTGTAAAACTGGGCCTTGAACGCCGGACTCGGTGGCAAGGCGTTTCACGACAGTTGCTATATCAGGAACAAGTGGATTTCTGTAGTGCTTATAACTCAGATTCAGGAAGAACCCAACAAAGTAAAACATTGGGCCTGGTGTTGATTAAAAATCTGATCCTTAGTAATTAAATTCTGTGAATCTTGGCATTCCTGATCATGATATGTTAGTCGTCGACGCCATTATCAGTCCACATTTCGTGACAACACAGAAGTGGCAAGTTTACCATTCTCCTATGTCAACAGCTGGGAAGCGTTGAGAGAGAAATGTACCAACATACAGGAACTATACGCATACGATACACTTTAAGATAAGACACCTTTAAACTGTTGTGGTCGCATTTTACGCCTAGCCTACACACCTACGTACATGTAACTGGATCTGTAATTTTGCTACCCTAATCTGGAGCTAGATTATGCTGCCAAGTTGAATATTACTGGTTGTGGGTAGCCCACTTTAATGAATGTAAATTAAATAGATGGCTTGCATTAATAATAAGATACTCTTAATTTCTTCGAAGGAAATATTCCCGATTTTCATTGCCGCAAGATTCTTGATGTTACTTTGAGCCAAGAGATGGCTCTTACAAATACTAGTAAGGTTACATTGGAGTATCAAAAATGTACCATCACTGCTGAAGTGAATCAATCCAACAGTATAAGAAGAACTCACTTACCTTGTGTAAATGGCTATGACTACGAAGGTCCAGAAACAACTGCAAGCGAGGTAATTCGTTTAATTATTGAGCGAGATAAAATGGTACCGCAACTTTTATTACATGCTTTAAGTCATTTAAAATGTCTTTTAGTGGAATTTAGTGTGTAGAAGAGAAAGTCTTGGTGCAATGTCTACAACAATGGTTATGATCGGTCAGATGCTTGGGGCCAGTTTGTTCACATCTCTATCAGATAGATATGGCCGACATGTTATACTGTACACAAGCTTTATTGCGATGACTGTTTGTACATTGATTGCTGCCGCTGTTCCGTGGTTCACACCTTTTGTCATCTTAAGATTTCTGATTGGAGCATTTCAACAGGTTTGTTATTTTATTGCCATATTATATTTATTCAGAAAAAATGTGATTTTATAAAAACTTACACAGTCTTACTGTCAAAAGGAATATACAAGCCCGTTTATGACGGATCGTACCGTGGTATGCCAAAGGCATTCATCTGTTTATGACGGATCGTACCGTGGAATGCCGAAGGCATCCATCTGTTTATGACGGATCGTACCGTGGAACGTACCGTGGAATGCCGAAGGCATCCATCTGTTTATGACGGATCGTACCGTGGAATGCCGATGGCATACATCTGTTTATGACAGATCGATATCGTACAGTGGTATTCCGAAGTCCATCTGTATATGACGGATCGTACAGCGGTATGTAAAAGGCATCCGTCTGTTTATGACGGATCGATATCGTACAGTGGTATTCTGAAGCCCATCTGTTTATGACGGATCGTACAGTGGTATGCCAAAGGCATCCGTCTGTTTATGACGGATCGATATCGTACAGTGGTATGCTGCCATCAATTATGTTTTTCGTATTGGTTTATAACTTGGACAAACTTGTGTGATACAGAACCATAAAATTTCACCAGCCGATACATCTTATGCCACGACCTAACTCTACGTCGAAGTGACCTGAATTAAGTACATATACCACCACAACCAAATTTGATCCCAGTCACTTACTCCATGGATGCTTAGTGTTGGGATAGTTGTTTTGCCTGTTACACGTATGTCTATTGGTTAGTTTTATGGCGGTGGGTTCTGATCCCTTATTAGTCCTTACAAGTGCAACCGAAGAGGATAGTAGGTTTCCTCTTTCGTCTGTCTGTCAGTCAGTCTGTCCCATGGTCACTTGGTTTACTGTACTTTTTTCCAAATGTTTCGATTCAGGAAGCTGGAATTTTGTTTGTGGCTTACTACTGTGTGTTTACAGATCAAGTTAAGTGTCGTCAAAATTACGTGATTTTTATCAGGTTTGTGCGTCAAATATATCCGCCACACTCAACAATTTTTCAGTTATCTGGTGGCGTCCAGTTTTATTGGTGGAGGAGAGAGCCCAGATATACTGTACCTGGGAAGAGACCACCGACCTTCCGAAAGTAAACTGGCAAACTTTCTCACATATATCGGCGCGAGCGAGATTCGAACCCGTGCCGACTAGAGGTGAGAAGCCTTAGATAGATAGATAGATATATTTGTAAAATGTATGTACCTGAATGGAAAGTTAAATATCTTTGATAAATGACGATAACTTCGAAAATCTTTTTGAACTATCAGCGATTTATGGCGTGGAGTATGGTTGTAAACACTACAGAGTGGTGCGCACGAATGCACAAAAGGAGAGCGATGTATCATGCAACCTGAACTTGGAATTCGACGCTGAATAAACGAAACTGACTAAGTCACCTTGTAAGAAGTGCGATGTGCAGGGAAGATAAAATTGTTTCTTCCAGGCATGAAATCTTTGTAAGATCTGTTCACCGCTACTTTGATGAGAAATGAAGTACGATGAGGAGTTCTGGTACGGAAGCTGTCAGGTTTGAGGATGCAAAATCATT
This sequence comes from Ostrea denselamellosa, assembly GCA_024699665.1. Classification (NCBI taxonomy): domain Eukaryota; kingdom Metazoa; phylum Mollusca; class Bivalvia; order Ostreida; family Ostreidae; genus Ostrea; species Ostrea denselamellosa. Next base: position 1,323,363 of record JAMZEH010000021.1, read on the forward strand.
ATTCATTTTAAAAATGACCACCGCCACTTCCTTTAAATGGCGGTGTCGCATAATTTACGTTCCGGCTATTTCGCGTTCCGGCCGGAACCTTAAAATCATATTTAGGGTTCCGGGTTTCAATGTTTTATTTGTGAACATTTCATATTTTAAAAATTTTACAGGATGAGTGTGTGCCCGGAATCAAAATTATGGCCGAAACCAAACTTACGCGGGCCGGAATGTAAATTATAGTCCTGACCGAAAATTATATGTATTTAGTGTTCCGACCGGAACGTTAAACTACTCGGAACGTACATTATGCAACAGTGCCGCCAATTAAATGAGTCGCGGCATAAATTAAGTGGCACTTGACACTAAGACACTTGAACAGATGTAATAAGTGGCGGTCGCCAGATGATAGGAGGTGGTTCCAGTTGCATGAATATTAATCTTATAATCTGGCACTAAATAAAGTTTCCGTACAAAAGATTAGGTGGTAAGCCAAACCCATGACTGTGTGTACACAACGTTGTGTCGTATGTAGGGACACACATAGTGAGCAGCACAGATGTCCAATGTTTCGTAATTAATCATTTTACATGTCAACCTCAACCAAGCTGTGTATTAATTCTCTGTATCCAGTATTGTTCATGACTTTCATTCAGTATTTAATCCTTTTCCAGCGCTCTGTCCATATATATCCAGTTCATATTCTTTCAATATCATAACGGTCTCCATTATTCTGTTCAACTTACACCCCCCCCCCCCCCCCCCATATATATATATATATATATATATATATATATATATATAGCAAAATATTAAATAAACACAAATAAAGCCTAATCAGTTTGAAAAGTAAAGGTAAGAAATTATAAAACTTCCCAATACAAAATTTGCGAAGGCCCTGTACAGTCGATCACACGCAGGCTGTGAAAAGGGGGTACCACCTAAACAATCTATTTCACAGTTGTTACGTATAAATTTGTGACAGTTACTTCCGGTAATTTTTCCCCGCATTGCCCGCATTCGAGGTACTAGCTAAATTTCTCATGACAATTCGCGTTTTCCTATCAACGCTATTTTGTGTACATTTTGATGCTCAACAAAAGAAAACAGAAAAGTGTGTCATATAAATCATAACCAAAATTTTATTTGTCTGTGTATGAATTTTATTGAAATTGTACATTTTGGTACTATTTATGCATATCAATAAATTATACAAGATTTCGTCCGTAACTTTTAACTTACTTTCCCAGAATATACTCCAAATCTTCTCTTCACCCTTAAACTAAACCTAGGTTAAGTATTTCCAATCAAGAACACAGTCATTTTAACGTCTTTGTTAATTAAAGAAGTTTTCAGTCATTTTTGAAACTGGCTTTGTTTGCCATTTGATCTTCTGCTTTTCATGTTACCAATAAAAAATGAAGTCCTCATGTCAATCTTGATGTTGAACTATGGCCGAAGCCAAGAAATATTCAATAATATAACATTGTTCTATTGTTTGATACAGTTTAATGATCAGTATTCTTTAATATAGTTACCAAATGCACCTACATTGTATATCAATTAGTCACTTTCCCTGGGTCTAATTAGCTACAGCTACATTTTATTTCTAAAGTGACAGTTTTCCCTGGCACACCGTCAAGTGTTATTGTTCCCCTCGATCCAATTAATTTGGCAGAGTAATTTGTGCCCGTTAAAAATTTTAAGATTTGAGTTTTGAGAGAAAAAAATGCATAACGATTTTTTAAAAGTTTTTTTAGCTTTCAATTTTTAACTTTCAATTTTGTAAAATTCAAGAACATGTTATTCGTTTGTGTTTGATTTAGACTGTTTAGATTGTGTGTTGTTTCAACAGCGAGTGGGAGTATGTACTATATTTTTACACGTAAATTTAATTTGGCGGCTGTACGGTTAATTTTCGTCTTGAACCCGCCTAAAATGGAAATTCAGCAACACCATATTTGCCCTCCTTTACAATTTTATGTCGTGGATCTACCTTCCAAGGCGCGAGGATTGAGTTATCGGATGATTATTATAATCATATCATAATGACATTGACACCCATTGGAATATTGTGTGTTTGTTTGCTGATGTCATGCGGTTTCAATGATGGTGGAATTTTCGACACGCTGTCACTCGCTACAAGATCATTCAGAATGGAAATGGGATAAAGTTAATTTATTGCTATTGTTTCCTACGAACCGTGTTGTTTCTTGGGAATTGGGAGTCTTACGACATATATTTTATTGAGTTGATATTGGGATAAAGAAAACAACTGTGATTCAGTTAATGTTGTGACACTGTTAAATAACTCAATTTAATAAATGTATTTCGCTGTAATGTGAAAAAATCTCAACTATAATATAATTCTAAATTATCAGTTGTCTATTATGGATATACAGAGAGAGAGAGAGAGAGAGAGAGAGAGAGAGAGAGAGAGAGAGAGAGAGAGAGAGAGAGTTCCTCTAGTGCAAAGTAATAAAGAGTACCGAAAACGGTACATAATACGCCCGTGAAAAAGCAAATGTCATATATCGGGTGTCTTTCTGAAGCCATGATTGGTAGAACTTTGCTTCAAGTAGTATCAGCCATCATCAGACTTGGGTATACTTTCTTTGCATCATATGAATTAAAGGTCCTAGCTTAAAAACTGTGACAGAAGGTAGACAAACAAGCATGAATTCTGCTTGTAAAATATTATCCTAAATTTGGACCAAGTTCAACGACCTGTAATTATTTTAAACATCGAAGAAAATTAAAAATTGTTTAGAATCAAAATCCACGCACTATGCACATCTTAAAGTTATTACAGAGGCCCTAGCTTCAAAATTTTGAGAAATTAAAATGTCCCTAATTTAATTTAGTATTTCCTCAAAATTGAGTATGTTCAACAATCTGTAATTTTTTTCAAAAATTAAAGAAAGTCAAAATGTTATGTACCCTCCATAGAACATTAATTTTCAGATTAAGGGGCAAAACTCCTGGAAGAGAATTCAAAATGGATCAAAATTACACCATAAAAGCTACATAGAAAGTTGTGGCTGTCAGATTACCCCGAACGGACGGACATACAGACATCGCTGTACATCCCGTCTAAGGACAGGCGTATAAAAATGGAGAATTACAAAAAGACACATGTAACACACTGATTTCTAAAGGCGAAAACATGTACATACTCAAGTGACTTTGTTAAGGCCCATGGGCCTTTTGTTGAATTTACAAATCTGTCCAAATACAGTTATATATTTGACGAAAGAAGACTTTGATTCATTTCAGGGTTTGGGACTTACTTTAGCCGCTCTATCCATAGAGCTTTTTCCAACCGAAAACAGAGGGCTATTTGTATATATCAGTTGTGTCGTCTGGTCTCTTTCTTTATCAGTCATTGCTTTATTTGGCTTTCTTCTGCGCAACGTATCATGGCGCTATACAATGCTAGCAACAGGACTCATAGGAATTCACTGCTTTGGAACCCGTTGGTAAGCAACTCTAGAAATACATTTTAAACTATTTTCTATAACGCAATTCATATATAAATTAGGATTTATACAAATATTTCTAGGATCGTATTTGAATCCCCTCGCTGGCTTGCAGCAAATAACAAGAAGAAAGAAATGCAAGCATGGATAACTAGGGTTGCACATTTCAATGGAAAGAACCCGTCCGACATTTTGAAAGCATATAACGATAGCGTTGCAGCTGATGGTGCTCAACCTCTTACTGGTGTTGACGAGGGGTTACAAATATCTCAGCAGATCATGTCTTACAAGTCGTACACCGTCCTCGACATACTCCGTAATAGACACATTCTATTGACATCGATTATCGTGTGGACGATATGGTAGTGGCCTTTCATACTTAGGAAATGACATTTACTGTGCATACATACTTTTCAAATTGTGATACATATACAAATTATACACAATGTATAATGTTTTTGTTGTAGGTTTGCGAATAGTGTAACATATTACGGTATATTCCTAACATCTGGAACCTTGACGGGAAATAAATATTTGAGCTTTTTCATCAATTGCATAGTGGAAATTCCCAGCATGTTTGTTTGTATATATACATCCAACAGGTAAGAACAATGTTTCATTTAGTAAGAAAAAGATATCCGAAAAATCCATAACCAGTCGGAATAAATTCATATTGATCCTCTAGTCCATATAAACAGTGCTGTAATAATTGCATATGCATACCTTTGTCATCGACTTTAGGCCATGGTCTGTATCATCATGCGCACAGTGTCCATTTAACAATGATTACAATTTCTTCTCACTCAATTTTTCTTTTACCAGAATTGGCAACATGACATGGAAGAGAAAAATTGGGCATCCTGTGGTACCCATTCTCTTACACTTCCAGTTGTATCTAACGTTGAATTAATGTCGACATTTTACATTAATTTAACATTGCATTTTTAACATTAATTAAACACGAGCATACCACGAACTTAACATTAATTAAACGTGAAATTAACATTAATTTAACATTAAATATTTCAACGTTAAATCATGTACAAGCTCGACTGACGTAAAATTAACGTTAGGCTCAGTTGGATGTGTAGCAATGAGATGAACCTCTACAAAAATTGTTAAATTCATGACCCAAGGATTTTCATGATAGGACGGGGTTGTAGGGTTTATGAAGTGACATTCTAAAGTAAATTATGTATATTCAGTAATTTGATAAAGTGAAGGCTTGACGTTTCCAACTATTAAATTATCAGTGCAAATTATTTTCGCATTCCTCCGTGGTCACTAGAGTAAACAGTGATCAATCTCATAATGCCTATAAAGAATACAATATCATGAGAAGGGCAAGCACGGACCCCTGGACACACCAGGGTTGGGATCACGTACTTAGAAGGAGTAAGCATCCCCTGCTTACCGGTTGCACTCGCCTACATCTTGATCAGGTAAACGGATTAATCCGTAGTCAGTATTAGTACGTAAAGAACGGCCTAACAATACGGGATATGGTGACTAGTATTTCGGGTCTTTAGTAAAAGGAGATTGAAAAATTACTCGTCACTTTGGCAACTTTTTGTCAACAATCGAGACTATGGTGGATAATCGAGATCTTGCTTTCCCTGCTGAAAAATCTTTGCCAGAACAAAAATCTTTTCTATTGGAAATGGGCATACATATAACTGGATATTACAAGAATGAATTACTTGATTTGGCTAAGGAAGCCTTTAGGCAAAACATCCAACTTGTAGATGAAAACAACATACATATGTATGTATTTAAAGACGCACAGTTAACGGAATCGCGAATCCACACCCAAGATTCAATTGATAAATGGAATACATGGTCAATTTATATGCCCACTACAGAAGCTTACGATGTCCAGCTACATGTATATCTAAAAACAGACTGCTTCTGACAAATGACAGACTGAAGACTTACAACAGCTATCGAGTGTATTCAAATGGGCTAGTCAACAATGCAGCAATGGCTGCGCTAGGTACAACAAACTGTTTTATGTAGAGATTGTGCACGCCTGGGAAGACAAAATGCCGAACCATACAAATTGTGGGTCCTGCTTATTAAAGATAGCACTATTGTCTCTAGGGTATCCACATGTGTTGAGTATATTTTCATTCAACAAAATATGATCGAACGATAATAATAAACATTTTTTCTTCAAATATTCTTTACAGACAGTTTACAAATATTATTTACAGACAGTTTACAAGAATAACACATCAAATTATGACCTATGTTTAATGTAAATGAATGTGTATGCAAATAAATTTCATAAACAGAACAGTAACTGGATGGAATAGTCAATATTCACCGAAAAGTACAATACACACAATTTATACTTTTCGTAAAATCCATCAATTATATATATATATATATATATATATATATATATATATATATATATATATATATTAAAACTTGAATATAGCGAACTCGGGTATAGCGAATTTACGGCTATAATTAGGTGAAACCGATTTCATCTGCAAATTCTTTCTATATTCTCTGTTCCCGTGAGGACCCGGGTTATAATAGGTCTTCAGTACCCCTTGCTTGTCGTAAGGGGCGACTAATTGGGGCGGTCCTTCGGATGAGCCCACAAAAACCGAGGTTCCGTGTCACAGCAGGTATAGACGAAAATTTTTGCACTCAGATAGAGACGTCATCATTGCCAGTGAAAGGCTGCAAAATTTAGGCCTATGCTCGGCGCTCAGGGCCTTTGAGCAGGAAAATGAAAAAAAATCGAGCGGGACGTGAAACAATATATAATCAATCATTAATTTATATTCTCTGTGGAATTCTGCGTCTATAACGAACACGGACATAGCGAATTTACGCATACAGCGAAGTAAATCTTATTCCCCTTGAATTAAAAATAAACGTAAAAATTAACTTTTATAAAGAAGTTTTCTTTCATTTCAAACTCGTTTTAAAAATCGTTTTCCTTTCCATAGGATCCACTTACTACGAAGTTTCTGTTTGTAATTTTTCGAAAACGTTGAAGCGTATTTGACAGCAATTTTGTAATTCAGTTAAATAATCAATCGACAAAAATTATCATACATGAATAAGTGTGTATATTCCTTTTATAAAAACAATTTTATAAAAGCAATTTGAAAATGGGCTTTAATTTCTCTAAGACACAATACAAGTAACACACAAATATTGAACGAGCCTTTCTTATACAAGTAATATACACGTAGGGTAAATCAATTTTATACTGAATTTGTTATATTTGAATTCGCTATATATTGAATTACGTTTATAGCGAATTTTTATAGACTGTCCGCAGAAATTCGCTGTATCAGATATATATATATATATATATATATATATATATATATATATATATATAAGAAGTACATGTAAACGCATTGCAGAAATTCGCTGTATCAGATATATATATATGTATGTATGTATGTATGTATGTATGTATGTATAAGAGGTACATGTAAACGCATTGCAGCTTTGTTATTTGGCTTGCAACGGTTTTACCAAGAGCTGACAGACAGGACAAAGATAAACACAACAGACAAAGAAGACAGGATAAATCCTGTGAAATCAACAATCACAGACCTTGACCTGAAACATTAACCATCTAATGATGCAGAACTTAATCCCTATGAACATTTCTATAGGTCCATTTCCAACACTGAAAAACATACATGTATTACAAACCTTTGAAAAATGAAAGGTTGGCTGCATGTCCAATATATACATTGTAAGATAGCTCAGAATCTGAATGCAAATTTAAAGAATCTATACACGACAATGTCAAAGATTGCAGCTTACTTTTACAGTTTAGATTCAAATACTTCATTTTATTATTTGATTGATGACAATACCAAAGATTACAGCTCAGTTTCACAGACGGTTTTATCCATGATCTTAGAAAGTATTTTGACAACCAAATATGTGTTAGGGCCTCCGTGGCCAAGTAGTGTGAGCATCGCACTAAAATCACAAGGCCTGTCACCTCTAGTTGGCGCGGATTCGATTCTCGCTCGCTCCAATTTGTGAGAAAGTTTGCCAGTTTACTTTCGGAAGGTCGGTGGTTTCTTCCCGGACATTGTATCTGTGTTCTCTCTTCCACCAATAAAATACTGGACGCCACCAGATAACTGAAAAATTGTTGAGTGTGGAGGAAAAACAACAAAACAATAAATCAAAAATATGTCAAGATATTTTTGATAATGTTTGGTATCAGAAACAAATGTGGCGAATCATTGCTTAATCTGTACATAGGTGTTTACATTTTACAAGACAAAATGAAAATGGCAGTTTAGAACTACAAATTCTTTGTCAGAACAGTTCAGCGAGTTCTGATTATATTCCATCTTACATGTACGAGGGTTGTTCGATATGTAATGTTTATTGTACAATATCTCAAAAGCATTCGACTCAAATAGTGAAATGAACATTACATCCCTTCAAAGTAATCTCCGCGATTTGAAATACATAATTTCAATCTCTGAATTCATTTCTGAAATGCGTCACGGTACACTGATTTAGGTAGACATCTGCGGCACTAGCTGAGCCAAGGGCTTGTCGGGACTTGTAAAGATGACCAGATAAGAACGTTTAAAGTTTTGAAAAAGGGAAAATTCCACGGGGCTAGATCTGGAGAGTATGGTGGGTGTAGCAAGACGGTAACCTTCTCCGACTTCAAAAATTCCTTCAAAAGCTCAGATGTATGTGATGGAGCATTATCATGAATTAAACGAACATGCCAAGATCCGTTGATGATTATATTTCTTGAGCCTTTTAGTATATCTCGGTAATACCGACCTTCGGCACCGGAATTTGTATGGCTATACTATCACATGAAAAGAACATGGAGTAAAAAACCTTCTTTCTGCTTATGGTTCTTTTGGCAACTACAGGGCTTCTAACGCGTTGAGTTAGCCTTAAAACATTGCTGTGACGTCATGCCTTTGTTCTTGCTGTCTAAACGTTTACCTGTAGCTGTCCGATAATAATAATTACCAGTCCAATAATATATTACCGGACTGGAATGATAATAAAATCGGCCAGCATTTTAACAAAGGAACAAATTGTTGATCTCATCTGGCCGACATCTGAAATCTAATCCCAAATTTTCATACTTCGTGGTGACTTTTATGTAAGCTCTAATTTCTTCAATATTCTCAACCCGTTTCCCAACCATTTTTACAATAGTGGTCAACGACTGACTCTATCAAAATGACTTTCTAAGTTTAAAACTGAGAGCTCGTGTTTATACCGTTGGAAAGGTATTGAATATAGCTATTCAAGAGTATCATCATCCATGAATTCGTGCAAAACGTTATCGCGCTATGGTACAATATACATTACATATCGAAGAACCCTCGTACATGGTAGAAAGAATGAAACAAAAGCAAAACAATTGTATCTTGAATTGAATGACAATTTACACGCTAGTCTGGAGTGCTTTGAATCAGGTTCAGTCATTGACAATGATTCACCTTTCATTGGTGTTTCACCTGATGGTTTAATTGAATGTGATTGTTGTCATTGAAATGAAATGCCCATTTAAGCCTGCAGGAGAAAGTGCAAAACAAGCGGCAAGATTTGATTTGACAAATGACGGTAATATGAATTATTTTCCAGTGTTGAAAAAAGTACCATTCTCCTTATTTTTGTGAACTTCATTGTGAAATGACTGTTTCAAAGAGACAGGTTTGTCATTTGATTGTGTATTCAAGCTCAAGCATTATCACAGAAAGGGTATATTTTAATGAGCAAGAATAGCAGGGTATGAAAGAAAAATTGGTTGAATCATACAAGAACATTTTAGCAAAATTGATGGCATGAAAATTCATGTACAGCATGTGGCCTTGTTCTTCTGACAAAAATTTTCGTTTCCTTCCATACATACTCCAATATGCATGAATAATCCTAAACTCCATTTGCAAAACTAATTTATATTAAATGAGGTAGCATTCATACTGTTTACAGGAATAGTAGACGTGTTTGAAATATTATCCTCAAAGAAAATTCTCTTTCTAATATATTAGAAGTAAACACTTAGAAAACTAAGTATGGTTCCCCACCACGTGGATGACCCTAGACCGATAAGTAGACCCATAAAATTACAAAATATTACAGCAATTTTCAAAGACTGGTTAGCAACAGACAGTGATAAAATATACATTGTACCATCAACGAATTTGTAACTCTCGAGTCTCTGAATAGCTCAACATGGATATAAGAGAAGCAATGTTCTTCGATTGCTTATTCCTATAAGGTCTACAAAATGGGGACATATTGAGGCGTGCCCCTCTTTGTAAAAGGAAATCATTTATTAAAAATCGATACAAGAAATGGGCGAGTTGCTTTAAAATATTTTATCTATGATGGAGACAGTAGTATCACTCACTTGCTACCATGTTGAATTTTGAGGAATCCTGCGAGAGGTGTTAAAGAAATATATTTTTATAAATACACGAAGTAGGTACCATCTATCCACAGCTGTATGCAGAGAAATTTGACAAAGTTCAACTGTTTGTAATTTTTCTTTTAAAAAGTCTGAGCAAATTAAAAAAAATTACTTGCACATCTTCAGTGGGTCTATAACAGCTGCACAAGGTCTTAAGGATGCCAAGTTAAAGCTATAAGAGTTGTTTACACAAAGTTGGTACTGTCTATTTAAAAGATGCTGAAAATAATGACGAAGTTCAACTACATGTAATTTTTTCAAAAAACGTCGGAGCACTTCTAAAAGGTCACATGCACAGTTTCAGTGCGTCCATAATAACTGTACAAAGTTTGGAGAATGTCAGTCTAAAGGTGGGAGAGGAGGTGATTACACAATGTAGGTACCATCTATCCAAAGGATGCTGCAAAAAGTAACATTTCAACAACATGTAAATTTTTTCGAAAAATGTTCAAGCACTTCCAAAGAGTCACATGCACATCTTCAATGTGTCCATAATAACTGTACAAAGTTCGGAGAATGTCAGCCTAAAGGTGTGAGAGGAAACCATTGCACAAAGTAGGTACCATCTATTCAAAAGATGCTGAAAAAAGTTCAACTGCATTTAAATTTTTCGAAAAATGTTTGAGCACTTCCAAAAAGTAACATGCACATCTTCAATTTGTCCATAAGAACTGTGCAAAGTTTGGGGAATGTGAGGCCAGAGGTGAGTGAAGAGTTGATAACACAAAGTCGGCACACTATGACGACGCCCACCGCCGGCATTCACCATACTGTAAGCCGGATGCACGTTTTCAATCCGACCAAAAATCATTATCACCGTTGTTTTCAAATTTGGTTGATCATACTGATACTTCCGCCTAGGTTGTATAGTTTTGTTTTGAACATATTTTACCGAATAATCATACGGATTGGAGACATTTTTTTCAACTTACTAGCTATATATATATTACTAAAAATAGATGAAGGCGGCAAACTAACAGCTCAACTTTATGACACCCGGGATGATTTCAATTTCTTCATCGTCAACTTCCCCCTATTTATGTGGCAATATTCCATCATCACCTGCATATGGTGTTTATATCTCCCAACTGATTCGATACGCAAGAGCTTGTTCTGCATATGATCAATTTTTAAATCGGAGGTGGACTACTGACAAAGAAGTTGATGTTACAGGGGTTTGTACACTCTCGTCTAAAGTCAGTGTTCGAAAATTTTATAATAATCTAGTTTGCAAGTACATCTGGCCATTATGTCAAATGCTGTCTGATGTGTTTCATACCAATTGTTAGGCTGTTCTTGGCACACTGATTTTGACTACGGATGGCTCCGTTTACCTGATCCGAATATAGGACTCACGGCGGATGTGACCGGTCGACAGGGAATACTTACTCCTCCTAGGCACCCATTCCCACCTCTGGTATGACCAGGAGTCCGTGTTTGCCCATCTCTCTGATTTGTATTTTCTATTGGAATTACGAAATTGAATACTGCTAGTTATCTTGGCCTTTTCACACACACACACACACACACACACACACACACACACACACACACACACACATATATATATATATATATATATATCTGTGTGTGATGCATATAAAATTGAAAAGGCGCTCGGTATGGCAATGGATCACGTATTAATCGATCGAAGTACCTGAAAAGAATGTTACAAAACTAAACTTGTTTTTGACGTGAGAAAAAACGGTTTGTAAGCATTCTTGATTCCACTACTTGCAAATGTTTTACGCCATGAACTGTACGTGTCTAAAGATCCCTCCCTGCTCAAAAGCCATAAGAGCTGAGCATAGGCCTAAACTTTGCAGCCCTTCACCGGCAATGGTGACGTCTCCATATGAGTGAAAAATTCGCAAGCGAGACGTTAAACAACAAATAATCAATCCCATGAGTAATAATTTGATATCGGATTATTTAAGAAGTATAAATCCCGCTATGTCCATTAAATGCGGGAAATGATATGCAACTCCGTAGTAGGTATTTCGTTTCTAATTTCTGGTATATTGTTGCATTCAACAAGAGCGGATAGAGTCAATTTTGTATTCTGATCGATTATACAACAAGGTTTTCAGCAATACGTCCTGGAATGAGTACAAACTACCACAAGATTAAGAGGTGAAGATGAAATGAATATTAATTTTACTGTGTTTTTTACATAAGGAAAGTTCAGCAAGTAAGTCGAATAAGAGGGCGAATGTCACCGGCGCCCTATTTGATGGCTCTCACTAACAGATGTTCTTTGAAAATTCAAGGATGCAAAAACACATTTCTGTACAATTTGCTGTAACATAAGGTTTTCTAAACATATCTCCCTCCCTTGCTGTCATGCGGCGGTGTAGCAAAACCCGCTATACGGTATTTTGTTTTGACTTTGCAACTTTCTTGGTACTTTACGCTGATTTAGAGAGTGTACTTCAAATTAAAGCCGTAGCTCAGTGGTTAGAGCGTTCGCTTCGTAACCGGGAGATCGTGAGTTCGAGCCCCGCTCATGCTATGGCCGTGTCAAACCTAAGACGAAAAATAGGTAGTGATTGCTCCTTCGCCAAACGCTCGGCATTTCGGATATGTCCTTAAAAACGGAGGTCCCGTGTCGCGGTAGGCATTGGCACGTTAATGAACCCTCACTGCTACGGCCCTGAGCGCTAAGCATAGGTCTAAATTTGTGGTACTTCACCTACAGCTGGTGACGTCTCAACAAAAAGTGGTTAATTTTAGAGTTCAGATTTCGCTGTGATTTGATGCATGGTATAAATATATAATAAAGCATAAAAGTTCTTATTTCTAAATAAAAAATATTTCTGAAAATTTATAAAGTTTACGCCATTTGTTACTTTTTTTTAATCATTAAAAAAAAGCATGTTCATTAGAAAAAAAGATATATATCATACAAATGTATTTTAAATACAAATTGGAATAAAATGGTCAAAATTCAGAAATATAACGATTTTTTTTAAAAATTTGAACCATCCCATGCGGATCCGGGTTAGACCTTGCTTGTCGTAAAAGGCAACTAAATAGGGCGGTCCTTCGAAAAAGACCGCAAAATCCATGGCCCCGTTTCACAGAAGGTGTGGCACGATAGAGATCCCTCCCTGCTCGTAGGCCGTAAGCGTCCAGCATTTGTCTACATTTTGCAGTCCTCCATATCATATTTGTGAAAAATTCTCGAGCGGGACGTTAAATAATATATAACCAACCAACCAAATTTGAACGAAGCCGGATTAGAAATATATAAAAGTCGTTGATTATAATCAGCAAACTACAATCGCTCTATGTAATTTTTTTTAAAATACAAAATCTCGATGATTAGTGCATAAGGTTAGCAACAATGTGATTATTTTGGTAATTTTTATAAATTATATCATGCATCAAATCAAAGCGATATTTGGATTTTAAAATGTGCTACTTGCGAACAAACATACCTTTTAATCAATCCGGAAAAATTTACATAAAATAATTGAAAGCTTGTATCACTCTTGTGATAGTTAAATCATGTTTCGTACAAATAGAATCTTAATGTAATGCGCCACCTCAATAAAATAAGTCAACAAGTTTATTGTAAACTAGTCTCTCTCTCTCTGTATATATATATATATATATATATATATATATATGTGTGTGTGTGTGTGTGTGTGTGTGGTTTTGATATTCTATCTATTTATGAAAATTATTTGCAAGGAATACCGTCTGTATATAAATTTCGGACATATACAATATTTTATACGAATTTTTTTTATCGATATTGGTCAAATGTTACCTTTCTTGGAAAGTTTGGGGCGTACTTCACAGGCAATTATATCGCTTGGGTTTGAATTTACTATGAAAAATTAAAGGATGCCGATGAAAAATCAGTAAACCAAATAGCATAAAATTCTACTCTGTATTGTTATATGATCACACGTAACCAATCTACATTACTACCAAAGTTGATCCCGAAATTCCGTATAGTTCCCATGATATGCAGCAATGAATTCAGAAAAATACCTAAATACCCTAAAAGGATAGGGATCCATAACGATTTAGAATCTCAAATATTAATTTTGATGAATAATATTTCACCATAGTAGATAAAGTATGCTAATAACATGTATTTGTAAAGATACACAGCTCTTATTATGTTTACTTTTATCCAAATCACATCAACACAGGTGTTTGGCGATTTATAATAATGAAGTTAATTTGTTTATTTAGTGGCACCGATCAAAATGGCTGTGATAAGTAAAAATGCTGACAGTTTTACAATTTTCAGTCACTTGGAGCCATAATGAACTTCAGTTTATGAACTGAGATAAGAATTTCTACTTAAAAATGTTATCTAATGTTGCATATTCTACGTATTTGCTTGCTGCAATGCACAAATATTCTGTTTAGTCGTACAGTGCGTGGCCCAGCTAAAACTCGACCACAACGTTCATTTCTGCATATCTTGGGAACTATACGGAATTTCCGGATCAACTTTGGTAGTAATGAAGATAACAAAGTAAAAATTTATACCATTTGGTTTACTGATTTTTTATCGGTAAACTTGGGTATCTTACATTTAGAATTCTATACCTTTACTCTTTTAATAGTAAATTCGAACCCAAGCGATATAATGGCCTGTGCATGAATGCTATTCATGTATTGAGTTTATACCTTCTAAACTAATTACATAATACTGCTCTGAAATTCGCATTTAATATCTGAAAATTCAAACGAAATTTGTATAATCTTTATTTGAATTGGGATATCAACGAATTTTTGACTTTCCTCGTTCAATACTACAATAGAACTATATACTTTATTTACAAACTATATAATTACAGGTTTGGTAGAAAGAAGACTTGCATTGCATTTCACGCCATAGCAGGGATTTCTCTAGTCCTGTCTGCCATATTGTTGATACCGGGTGGTATGTGAATATTTGGTTTGTCTGGTTGTGAATAAGTTTGATACCAGGAGGTATGTGAATATTTGGTCAGTCTGATTGGTTAGTTTAATCCTTGTTCTTGGAACGTGACATAATATATATATGCGTGTGTGTGTGTGTGTGTTTTTGAAGATATCTTCAATTATTTTAAGATATCATCAATGCAATTATTTCGCGCAATAACTGAATTAATGCAGGCATTTAATTTGATGAGAGCAATAATAATTGATTTGACGAGCGCCTTAATTCAATAATGACAGCAATATTTGATGAGCGCATCAATGACAATCATTTGACAAACACCTAGATCTGTTTCGATCACTTCAGGATACTCCAAGATCCCCTGATCACTATAAAAAGGTTTAAAATTCGGTAGTGTGATTTGGCTGTCCTGGATATCTCTACAATAACACCCCCCTTCCAAAAAATCGTCTTGAAAAAAAAGTTACACCCACATAATAATAATAATGCACATATAAAACGCCTTATTTAAATGTAGTCTAAAGCGCTTTACACTATACTAAAATGCAATTAAAAATTATACAGAATACATAAAATACTTAATGATGCCAGATATCATTATCGCGCAATGAACAATTGAAGCTATGAAAGAAATAAGCTAGAGAAAATTAGAAATTAATTCATATTATAAAAATCATAAAATATGTGCTGGAAAAAAACTTTTCTTTTTGGATACCGTTCTTCGAATTAAGCTGATATACATAGACACAATGGAGCTAGTGGAAATTTGTTCTGGAAAGCTCCGATTTGGTCTGACGTACCTTACCGTGATATAACGTAGGAAGGATAGTGACATAACTTGGTAGACTGTACTTCTACTGGTCGGCACTGACCTGCCAATGGGCGATTAAAATCGGCAACCTTGAAGATCGTTTTAATGCTGTTCAAAAAAATCTTGAGTGGTTGACATCGAAAAGATTGATAAAATTTATAGGTGTATCGTAGTTTCTTCATTCCTGAAACGTGATTTGTCGTAACATCACTGTTGTAGACGTAGCTGAGCCTTAGTGAAATATATTTCAGTTTCGTGATAAATATATGATTACCCGTGATACAGTAAAGACTGAACTACGGTGTACTATGATTGGAAGAATAATTACCGCAAATAAGGACTTGATATAAGAACAAGCTCAAATTGCACTACGATGGACCTCAAGTATTTGCATTCACTTACCGTTCTTACTACAGTATTTCAGAGAATGTCACTTTACACCAAATAAATAAAGCATTTCACATTGTATGCAAACTTTTAATATGAACAAGAACCATATTACGAGAAGGCAGTAAGTTGCAATTATGCCTATCAATTTCATAATTCGACGAAAACAACGGAGTGCGGTGTGGATCAGAACATAGATACAATTAGGAAATTAGAATATACATGCAATCTCGAACAAATATTACATTTGTATGGGCCGGCAAAATTTCAAGAACTTCTCAAAAGCTAGGAAGAGCACTTTGTATCGTAAAACTTTAGATCTGAATTGAAACTGGCAATTACAATGTGGTATATGGCATCGGGTTCAAATTTTCATTCCTTAGTGTGCCAATAATACCATATCCACGGTTTTGCGATAGGTGCCATACACTGAAACAATAAAATCCTGTTTCAGATGATTCTACATCTCGTTGGTTACGTTCTGGTATTAGAGAGCAAACATATTGCAATTCAATGTGGAAAGAACGGGAGTAGTGTTTTGTTGTCATCACGTGTTAAAGGGACTGATTCACGATTTCCCACAAAATTTTGTTTTTCACTTTTAATGATAAAATTCTACTGTCTTATGTGTCTAAATTGTTTTACATAAAAATTAAGGTTATACACTATGACAGAAGCGCATTATAGAGAGTTCATTATTTGTCAACAAAGATTGAAGTATGTTATTAATATTTACAAAGTTTCGAAATACGTGGTTATCGATCTAAGTTTATGATATCACATTTTAAGTATCCTTTACGACCGGTCGCGGTAGCTCAGTGCTGACGTCTCAATATGAGTGAAAAATTATCGACGGGACGTAAAACAAACAAAACAAAACTATTCTTTACGTGAAATGTGCCGTTTAAAAGTTAAATTTGTGTCTATGCAAAAGTAGGATGCTCTAAATTACAAAATCAAAATTAACAACATGTCTCTTTTGTTTATAAACGTAAAAAGACTTGATTCTTTTACATAACACAGAGATAAGGTTAAAACCTATCCCTGTTAAGAAGGTCATAATTTTGATTATCAACTTTATTGTTGAACACCAAAAATGAAAAAAAAAAAATATTTCTCAAAAAAACTTGAACCAGTCACATTAAACTCGGCTGGAAAATGGGAATGAGAATTTGGCAGAGTGGCTAAGTAAACGAAATCCTACAAATAGATAATTAAGAGGTCTTACCAATAAAAGACACTTATTATCTATATGTTCAACAAAGGTTATTCCAAGTAATTGTGTAACATATATGTTATACTACATCACATGTGGCGAATTCCTGAGTAGCTTTTCGTTACTTGGTATGATTTCATGATACCTTCAGCCGTAAAAGGACTGAAATACTACCAAAATGGCGTTAAACCCACAATAATCAATCCATCATTATGATAAACAGATTCAGCAAAATTTTCCCCCATGGAAGTCTGAAGACAGCGCAAAGAGAATTCATTTAACAGAAACCAGCTGGCACTTCAATGAATGCTGCAATACCTGTATCCACTTGTTGCCTGGATTGGTTCATGTATGCATAAACAACAAAAAGACGTACATGGTGCAAAACAAAAACTTTATTACAGGCCGCACAAGAGCACGGCCTGTTCTGATTCGGGTTTTCAAAACGTACATGCGTTTCTGTGGGATTAACGTTTAATGACCCCAAAATTAATGTAATATAGTTACTTAATCGGGGATTGAAGTTATTGATAACATTAGCATTTGAGGTATATAATCTCTAGATATCAATCAAGCGTATTTAAAATTAATTTTAAAATGCAATCAACATTATAGTTGTCAATTTGTACTGTGTTTGTTTCGGGTTCAATTTATTTCATTTAAGGGTGTGCAGTGTTTGTGGATTCAAGATTATTTTGGCGGATTCATACATTTAGTAATATATCCGATTGATCTTGAGGTGATAAGGGAAGTTGAGTCCAGCCAAGTGCATGAACATTCGTTATCCTTTTCCGTTTCATTTCATTTCATTTTATTCAGGTAAAAATATCACAGAATGTCATGATTATAAAACAATACAAATTTGAAAACAGACATTATCTCAGCATTATGCAATATTGAAATATGTACGTGCAAATATATATTTTAACATGAAGCATGGCATACAGTTGATAATTGATACCTAAGGATAGCCCATAAAAGCTACAAAAAGCTTATTTCCAATGGGGTCCTTATTATTATTAGTTTAGTTTTAACACCAAAATTATTTCAATAAGGAATTTAGGCAGGGTATATTGATGAAAATTGCTTAATGCTTGAAGAAATGGCATAATTTAACTGTTTACATTTTATATACTATATAATATTATATACCGTAAAGTTATTATTGCTATTGGAATTAAGTAACTAAAGTATAACTTAAAAGTTAAAACTCTTCATCCTCAAGGGATTTGCGTATAAAATGCATAACGTCAATATGGCCCAATTTAAAAAAAAATAATACATGTAATAAAAACAGAATATAATTTCTCTCGTATCTTCCGCGGCCTGGTACCTTTGACACTTGCGTCAAGTTAATTTCTTGTTGAAGATTGACAGTGTTTAATGGCATTTACGATAAAAAAAAGCCCCAGATAATCAAATGTTATTTACATACTACATGATTTTAACTAGTTAGAAAACATCACAAGTTCACACAAAGTACTATAGACTAGTGCACATAAAATTCTTGAAACTCACGGACGTCGGAAGTCCAAAGGCATGGATGACAAAAGGGGCTTGGAATGGTCTTGGGCCTATCTGATGTTCCTGTTCCTCAGGGAATTGCTGCTGGGTACCGCCCAAGACACTCCAGACACAGTCTCCCATCCTTTTAAAAGAGGTGGCGAGAGAAACCAAACCTTGCTGAGGCTAGCGAGACTCCAACCCATATTTTACATGGTACATGTACCATAGACAAATTCACTGACCTAACTTGAAAACTAACGTCGCACACTGACAGCTCTCCGTCGTAAAAGACAAATAGGGGAGGAACAACGGGTCGGATGACATCCAAATATTCCTTTACCTCCGCTGGCGCGCCATCAGCCACAGATATGATGGTCTCTCCATAATCTTGCAACCCCAAATCCTCCAACCAGCTGATGAAAATGAGTTAAGACCATTAGGTTGATAAGCGTCTGGGTTAAATTATATACGAAACTACATGTAGCATTACCCGTATTAGACAAGTGTTCCGTCATACCTAAATAATCATGATTATGTATTAAAATATTAAGATGACTAATGATGGGATCCCCTCCCCTACTTCAGCAATGACAGCGGCTGCTTTGTGGTTGACCTTTTTTTGGTAATTTTTTTTATTTCGAGCCAGTCGCACATCGTGCCAGAATAGTCTTGGAAGAATATATGACCAGACAAGTTTGGTTTGGGGCATAAACACAAGATGAAATATTCCCTTTCAGTGAACTGAAAGGTGACTGAATAGTAATTGAATCGTCACTGATAAAGTGCTTTTCAGTCACTTTCAGGTCACTGAATGGCAGGGACATTTCAGACACCATTGAGTCAGGTTTCAGTGACCATTCATTAAGGTTACAGCGACCATTCAGACAGGTTTTACTGACCATTCAGTCAGGTTTCAGTCCATTAAACCAGGTTTAAGCAACCATTCATTTAGGTTTCATTGAAATTTTAATAACTGGTTTTTTATATTTCAGTGACCATTAAGCCATATATTAAGCCGAAAACCTTTCTGTAATTGTTTACCTACATTATGTTTATATTTCCGAGTTACTAATTGTTCAGTTGTGTTTCAATGATATATGGCCCCGTGGGGACCCGGGTTATAATAGGTCCTCATTACCCCTTGCTTGTCATAAGAGGCGCAAAAACCGAGGCCCCGTGTCACAGTCGGTGTGGCACGATAAAGATCCCTCCCTGCTCAAAGGCCGTACACGCCAAGCATAGGCCTAAATTTTGTAGCCCTTCACCAGCAATGGTGACGTCTCCATATGTGTGAAAAATTCTCAAGCGGGACGTAAAACAACATACAATCAATGATATATGATTTATTTCATTAAGCAGTTTGTTCTTCTTTAGTTACATATAAATGACTTCAAGAAAAGTTTTCTATAATTGTTTGCCGAAATTCGTGTAACTTTCCATTTTCAGTCATACACAGTAACTCGGCATTCATTTTAGGAATGTTCAATTGATTTGTTGGTATCACTGCTCATAAAAATAACTTTCACAGATTGTCTAACTATGCTGCATGACAAATCAAAACCAATACACAGAACGAAATCTCGAGCAATATTTATTTATTCCTATTTGATTGGAACAAAGTTTCACTTTTATTAAACATAGCTAAAGCAGTTTTTCAGTGAGTTAAATCATTGTAAGTTCATTTTCATCGTATTCTATATTCAGGTAGAAATAAATTCTTTTCGGACATGTCCAGTAATCAGCCATCATCCAAAAGCATTGATGTTTGCAGTCATCTTTAGTAAATCTTGAAGTTTTCTATAAAAAAAAAAGATTATGAAATGAATATTTGTACAGCTATATAACACCAACAAACAGATGATTCACACACATACACACACACAATAAAATGGGGGGGGGGGGTAATGACCTCCTAAGGATGGTGCACACAATGTAGACGATTTAAAAAATATGAATTACATACTTATACTAAGGCCTAATACATAGTATTTTTACAGCTGGAAATCCAAATAAATGCATATAATTTTACAAATTTATTTCTATCAAAGTTGGAGGGAAGTGTGCGATTCCCCCTCCCTTGCATGTCTGATATGTATATATAAGCCTCCATTTACAACGTATACTTAAAAATAAGAAAGAAAATCTTGTAGTGTAATAATGAGAGTCATATATAGTATAGCTAAATTTTAAATAAGCAGCATTGTTTCAATACCATTGGTGTGCAGAATCCCAATCTTCGTCAAATTTAAAGATTCTCATGTAGCCAAAAATTTGCGACATGTTATTGATCAGCTGCTTGAGACTGAACAAACCTAACGTATATTCATATGATTTATGATTCCAACATATTACTTTGTTGTTGATAAGAGATGTTAAAATCGCCTAAAATGTATGTCGCACAGTTTGTTCTAAGCTTTAAAAGGATTTCCTCAAACTTCTCTACAAAATTAGACTGATTCGGTGTTCTATATCCTACACCTAAAATGATTGGCTTGGACATGGGAAGGTAGATGTTAACCAACAGCACCTGTTCCTCTGCACTGTTTACTTCATTTATATACGTCGAATAAATATATCATCTTATGAACATCTCTTTTATTTTGATACCAAAACTTCTTTAAGAAATTCTTTTATATAGCAATAAGTAGTACTTCAGCAACGGAGTCCTTCGGCCTTCTTTCGACAAATGACCCGTAGAGTATGTTTCCGAAAGGCGCTCAATCAGAGGGCTTTGATGTTCCCGCGCACTATACTGACTAAATGGTCACTGAAATATGCCTGCCGTTCAGTCGAGTGAAATATCATTGAAATGTCACTGAATGGTACCTTTCAGTTTTAACTGAAATGTCTCATTTCTTTCTGTGAAGTGCATGACATCTGAAAAGAAAGTGCATTGGATTTCCTGTTCCTGAACTTTGGTCTTTTGATGCTAAGTAAATAAACTGGTCATCTGGAGGTGGGTTTGATTTAAGGAGATAAAGAATAATTGTTCCACTTCATTCCACGTATGGCGCGCCACTGGACTGTTGCTTTCTGCAGGATTGATGTCAAGTAAGTTACATCACTATGAATGAAAAATGTCCAAGATCGATCGGTTGAGGGTCGCTGGCTCAGATAAATGCGTAGTATCTTGACTGGGCATTCTGGCTGAAATTTAGGTTTACTCTTGATAGGAGCCATATTTGATGGTCTGTTTGTTTGTTGTTTTTTTAAATTTGGGAATAGTATTTTGATTTGATTATGAGTAGGACCCATCATTACATCCTGAAATCTGATGGCGTGCTGCATTTTGTGAGACACTTGATTTATAACCGTGATTTCCACTACCCGCAGAAGGCATAGTGAGATGCTGAAATCTGTGGGAATGCTCGCATAACTTAGTGCAATATGTTGGAGGTAAGGAGGAGCGAGTATCGGATTTTGTGCGTTTTTGGCCTTTGATTGATTTGGTTGGATCGTACACAAAGCTGGAAAGTGTTTGTCAAGAGGTTTTGAAACGAGAGATAAGCGGTGAAACACAGTGTAGTTTTTATTGTTATGGGCCAGGAGTTAGGCAGCTTGTAGCCCAAAAGGAAGTCGTGGTATTGTAATGTAATGTAGAAATTACTATATTAATAAGCCGAGCTGATTCAGATCTCAGATGTAGTATGGTAGAGATATGGGTCTAGGGTTTGCTGAGGAAATTTGGTCCACTGTGAACGAGAAATACAATCTGCAATTTTATTGAGTTTTGCAAGAATGTGATGGTCTTTAACAGTGGTGTTTACTTGAGTGTGATGATTGATTGTATATTGATTAACGTCCCACTCGATAACTTTTCACTCATATTGAGACTTCACATTGCCGGTGAAGGGCTACATATTTAAGCCTATCCTCGGCCTTTACGCCCTATGAGCAGGAAGGGATCTTTGTTTGTTTGACTGATTGTTTGTTTGTTTTCCTCCACACTCAACAATTTTTCAGTTATCTGGTGGCGTCCAGTTTTTGTAGGTGGAGGAGAGAACCCAGATACAATGTATCCGGGAAGAGACCACCGACCTTCCGAAAGTAAACTGGCAAACTTTTCACATATATAGGCGCGAGCGGGATTCGAACCCGCGCCGACTAGAGGTGAGAGGCCTTGTGATTTTGAGCGCAATGCTTTAACCACTCGGCCACGGAGGCCCAGGGATCTTTGTCGTGCCACACCTGCTATGGTATGGGGCCACGGTTTTTACGGTCTCATCCGAAGGACCGCTCCATTTAGTCGCCTCTTACGACAATCAAGGGGTGCTGAGGACCTGTTCTAACCACAGGATGAGTGTGATGAAAACAATGTTGCGGACATGCTGCATTACGCGTTTGGATTTTGATGTTGGGTTGTTAATGATGTAAACAACAGCTTCGTCTACTGACCAATGACAGGGGCCATAGAAGCAGGGAACAGCTCTAGAAAAGTCATGTCCCAAGTAATGTGGGATCTAATCCAGGCAGCTGGCCACCTAGAGTGGGCCCAGCTACTTGATAAATAGATGCCCCGTGGGCCCCCTGCACTGTCAATAAATAGTTGAAGACCCAGCAGTTGTTTGATTGATTATATACTGTTTACGTCCCGCTCGAGAATTTTCACTCATATGGAGACGTCACCATTGCCGGTGAAGGGCTGCAAAATTTAGGCCTATGCTCGGCGCTAAAAACCTTTAAGCAGGGAGGGATCTTTATCGTGCCAAACCTGCTATGACACCGGACCTCAGTTTTTGCGGTCTCATCCGAAGGATCGTCCCATTTAGTCGCCTCTTACGACAAGCATGGTGTACTGTGGATCTATTCTAACAACCCGGATCCCCAAGGGGCAGTAGTTGTTTGAAATGACGGTCACCCCTCTGAAGTCTCGGAGGAAAGATAACCACAAATGTAGATCAACCTTGATATCCTTAGTAACCCTGACTTTGTGGTGTTATTTTAAAATACCTGAAGTTGCATCGGAAAGTCTACGGCAGAATGCCCGGTCTGGAGCTATAATACTGCGTGCGAAATTGAGAAGTCCAATGAAGGACTGAAGTGACCTTAGAGTGCCCGTTTTAATAGCACAGACAGTATTGTATATCTGATTTTAGTAAGTTTTTCATTTGGTAGTTTCATTACCATTTGTTGAGTATCAAATTCAATATCAAGGAAAATGATACTGGTGTATTGTCTTGTCCTCAGCAATTGGCATCCCGATATTTAAACAATGACAGTGTCCGCACACACCTGGGAATTTGGGGTCTCGCAAACAGGACATCGTCTAAATAATGAAGGATGTTTGGATTACGTAACTGAAGTGCAGTTGCGAATAGAGGCCACAAATGGGAGCATTTTATCAACGAAAATTTGAATTTGAAACCCAGGAGCTCAACATCTGCAGGATTCACTGTGAGAAGTCTAAGGCTGACTTAATGTCGGACTTACCTAGCAGGGTGCCCTGGCCAAGTACTACCACAATGACAGCGGCGTCATCAATGCATTCTGACTATAGAATATAATGATTAATTGACTGGTTGTCAGGTTTCGAAAGGTGATGTATGAGACGAAAACCTCCGTCTTTTCTGGTACTAAACCTGGCTATTATAATGTTTGAAGTATATTCTTAATTTATGGGGGTTTACTGGAATCTTGCCTAAGATTGATTGATTGATTATTTATTGCTTTCCGCCACAGTCAACAATTTTTCAGTTATCTGGTGGCGTCCAGTTTTTGTTGGTGGAGGAGAGAACCCAGATACAATGTACCTGGGAAGAAACCACCGACCTTCCGCAAGTAAACTGGCAAACTTGCTCACATAACGCCGCGGCCGAGATTCGAACACGCGCCGACAGAGGTGAGAGGCTTTGTGATTTTGAGTCCGATGCTCTAACCACTCGGCCACGGAGGCCCCCTCTTGCCTAAGAAATTACTTGCGAACTTTTATTGGCAGGATGGTTTCCACCACATTCTCTGCATGCATGTTTGAATCTGCAGTTGGGGAAAAAATTACAAGCTTTACCCAGGTTGAAGAGATTACATGTGGCTAGTGGTTTTGGTTCTACAATAATTGCTGACTGAATCAGGTTCTTGGTATTTGGTGTTATAAGGCTGGGTCTGCCCCAAGGTAGTATTGCTCCGGTATAAGGTATTGGTGACATACAACAGCCAGAGATCGTTATTCGTCTCCAGGGAATATTTGGGTTATTGGCCATTCTAAGTCTGAACTGTTGCTCGTAATTGAACCAACGTTGTGAACGGTTTGCTGCAAAGCGTATATCTCTCATATATTTTAACAAGTCTTGTGCTTTGGTATGAAATAGCCTTAACAGAGAGATTACTGGATCAATAACGCCTTCAGTTTTCTTGGCGTCACATCGTCAGAATTCTTGCAGACAAACTGTTGGTGAGTTAGTCGTATTCGGCGCGTGCGTCACTCGTGGTCAGTGTTTTCCAGAAAAATTTCGTTGTGGTAATAAACACTCAAAGGAGTTTGATTTTCTTAACTATCGATTGCTTTTCACAGAAATAACTTATCGAATATCAGGCCCCATCAAAAGCCATTACAAATTTCTTTTGAAGTTGTTCGAGGAATGTTTCGAGCATTAAGTTTTTGCAGAGTCAACTATGTAATGAATATCTATTTCACTTTCTATCTTTTACTTATTGTAATTAATAACATATATTTTGCTTTAAACTGTTTATATTTATATGAGAAGTCATAATTCTATGTACGATGATAAACACAGTGGGGGGGGGGGGGGGGGGGCTTGGGCTTAAAGCTGTGTGTTAATCTATTAATTGTGCACAAAATTACTATAGAGCAATACAAGTTGTAAATGACGGTAAAATAAAAGAACAAATTAATAACATATTTGTGATTTCATAGAATCAGTGAATCTGAAGCAATAAAACCGTTAAATCAGCAAAAAATGTCGATTTATTAATCATTGTCATCCCGCAAGTAATTCCTGCTCGTAATCGACGATGTGCAATGACCTTGTCGACCATTAGTAAAAATGCGAAAGAAAGGCACTGTGCACGTGTCAGAAATATAAACAATTTAATGTGTCGAATTTATAGCAAATTCATTGATAAAATTTCATTTGAGTAATTTTATTACTTTCTTACACTTATAAAACTTAGTCATTCATAACACGATGTAAAAGTTTAAAACAAACGAAATGTATAGTTACTCACGGCAATCTCCATCTTTGTATGATCTCGGTCTCAGTGCAGCCCAATTACGTTCGGCAACCATGCTCGTGTAAACGACGCAGAGGCGGTTTATACGAAACGCTCATTATAAGTAGGCTCTGAAAACAATCTTCCCATGTTTATTGTGCTGCATTTGCTGAAATTTTCTTCAGATCTTGGGGATTTCATAAGTTATACTGATAGGTGTCAATCGGTGCATAATTGTATGGTTGAAAAAATAAAGTCAGTTACAGCTTGTAGTGCTTTAATGGAGATGAAATGAAAGTTATCATCTTTCCCTGAATTGCATGCTTGAAAACATTTGCATGTAAAAAAGAAAACAGTGAGAAGATTATTGAAATAGTAGATTATTGGGAACTATTGAATGCCATAGCTGCCTTAACATCAAGCTGTTTATTATATGATGTGGTCATGTCATTGTTAGATGTTGTGAAATCATTATATGATGTGGTACTGTCATTGTATGATGTGGTATTGCCATTATATGATGTGAAATCGTTATATGATGTGGTCATATCATTATATGATGTTGTCATGTCATTATATGATGTGGTACTGTCATTGTATGATGTGGTATTGCCATTATATGATGTGAAATCATTATATGATGTGTACCATTGTATGATGTGGTATTGCCATTATATGATGTGAAATCGTTATATGATGTGGTCATATCATTATATGATGTATTATTGTCATTATATGATGTATTATTGTCATTATATGATGTGTTACTTCACTATATAATGTGGGAAAGGCACGTAGCATCGTTAAAATTCTTGATCAGTAAAATAATAAAAGAAGGAATAAAAGATTTTGCCCGATCTGCAAAATCCTGAGGAGTTCGTACTTTGCTAAGTGATTTTTATTCATACCTTTCAGCTTACATTCTTCTCATTCACTACTACTAATAAAAATAGTGGGGAGGAGGAACGTCATCCGATACAAATAATATCTTGATCATTGTCAGAAGAAAAGGTAAATATAACGAACAGCCATCAATTTCATAAATCCCATAAGGAATAGATATTAGAGAGTTGGGCAAGCACGGACCCCTGGATATACCAGAGGTGGGATCAAGTGCCTAAGAGGAGTAAACATCTCCTGTCGACCGGTCACACCGACCTGAGCCCTATATCTTGATGAGGTAACGGAGTACTCCGTAGTCAGAATCTGTGCCAAGAACGGCCTTACAATTCGTATGAATCTCTCCGATTCGTATTTTCTATAGGAATTATGATATTAATCACTGTTCGTTGTGTTGGCCTTTTCATGAAACAAGTCAGACAGCACTTGACCCAATGAAAGATTGTACTGGCAAACTAAATCATTATAACGACCATAGAATTTGCGAATGCTGACTTTAAACGAGACTGTTGAAACCTTGTAACATCAACTTGTTTGTCAGTAGCTAAAACAAGTGACAAGCCCCTGATTCTATGTGCCTGTGATAATATCTTATGATGTGATGCTGTGACTACTTCACTGTATCATTCAGAACCGGAAAAGACGGTTGGTTCACTTTCTCTAAGACGAAAGCATTCCCCTACTCTCAATATGACCGATCCGGATAGCGCGGTGGTTAAATCATTCGTGTTGTGACCGGGAGATTGCTAGGCTGAGCATGCCCGCGTCAAATTTGAGACGTAAACTTGGGTAGTGGTTGCTCTTTCGCCAGACACTTGGCATTTAGATAGCGAGAATCACTGGTCTTTTGGATATGACCTTAAAACGGAGGTCCCGTGTCGCTGCAGACTTTGGCACGGTAAATAACCCTCACTGCTACGGCCTTGAGCGCTAAGCATAGATCTAAAGTTGTCGAACTTCACCTACAGTTGGCGATGTATCAATATGAGGGAAAATTTTCGACAGGGCGTAAAAAAACAAACAAATAAAATTGCCCAAATGCCTACACGACCTAAATCGCAGTCTGTTACAATGGCGGATTCAACGAGGTGTGGGTGTGGAGGGGGGGGGGTGTCTGGGACATCTATGTAGTTGGTTTTTTTTAACATTAACCAGAAATTCCTTAACTCTTTTGTAAAGCATTTCCATTAGCATCCATGAAATAACATGCCAATTTCCACTTTCTTTCTACATCAGATTGACAGGACTGCGCTAATGCATGTTCACGTTGATGTTGAAATAGACGCTGACAAGATATTCAAACTGTTTGTCAAATTTTACCCACAGCAAATGTTCAAAAAGTCTTCATTAATTGAGGAATAAAATTTTAACTAGCACTGAATGATACACGTGTTTATTTTTATACTGTTCTACTTTCTAGATCCTCTTTCTGGACCACCCCTTTTTCCCCCAAATAGCTGGATTCGCTCTGTGTGAATATCTTTAATAATCACTTTCTCTTCCTCAAAACGCTCATTTAAATATTGTACATTTACATCTTCAAATACGGACTCCATAGCCCCGTTCTCGGTGGAAGCCATATTTGCTAGAAAAAAAAAATCATTTTCCGGAAAGTGATAAAGTTAGGTTTGTTTTCGAAATTGTAAATACTTGAAAAATAATTTTATATAAATTTAGTTCGTTTTGGGATAGATGATTATTATATTAAAATAAAAAGTAGGCCTGTATGACTCTACCTAGTCACGCACTGAGGTAGGATAGAAAGAAAAAAAGAGAAAAGCCGATGGTGTGCATATAATGGTGTAACCACATCATATAGTGAAGGCACCACATCACATAATGACATGTTCAGAACATATAATGATATTACAGCATCATTAAACAGACACGTGGATTCGGGGGTTGAGAGGGGTTTAGGATGGAGCCACAATAGGGGATCAAAGTTATATGTGGGAATATATAGGATACATATTTAAAAATCTTCTCAAGAACAACAAGACCATTATTAATCATATTAATATGCAAGCATTCACTCTCCGGGGGTAGGGGAGGTCATATAAAGGGTATCAAAGTTTTACTTGGGACTATATAAGAAATATCTTCTCAACAGTAACAGGACCATGAACACTAATATTAATATGCAAGCATCATCCCCAAGTAGATGTTCAAATCACGACCATCGGGGAGGGAGGGGGGGGGGGGGGTGTAGGATGGGGCCACAAAAGGGGATCAAACATTTATATGGGAATATATAGGGAACGTCTTGAATATCTTCTTCTACAAAAAAGCAGGACCATGTCTTAGTCATATTAATATGTAAGAGTCTTTCAGTAGTGCAAATTCAAATTTGTTCAATCCAGGGGCCCTAGACGTAGGATGGAGCTATAGTGGGAGATCAAAGTTTATAAAAAAAATTCGATATCAGTAGTTGTATTAGAAGTGAACTTTTAGAAACTATCACTTATTTAGTATTGTAGTGTTGCGGTCTCTGTAAATTGGAAAGTAGCAAGTCAAGTACAAAAATGATTGATTGATTGATTGATTATACGTTGTTTAACGTCTCGCTCAAGAATCTTTCACTCATATGGAGACGTCACCACTGCCGATGAAGGGCTGCAAAATTTAAGCCTATGCTCGGCACTTATGGTCTTTGAATATCGTGCCACACCTGCTGTGACACGGGGCCTCGGTTTTTACGGTCTCATTCGAAGAACCGCCCCATTTATTCACCTCTTATGACAAGCAAGGAGTACTGAGGATCTATTCTAAACCGGATCCCCACGGGGTCAAGTACAAGAAGTTTAACTTCCTGACTTCATAAAATCATAAATTATCATTGTTTTATATATATATATATATATATATATATATATATATATATATATATACGTACCATAGTCCCTGTTGTAAATACATACATAAACTGTAATATGATACATGTGCATTGAAGACGCATTGTTACAAGAGAGTGGGGGCATATAAACAGCGCTGGTTTCTACCACCAATGTCAATGCCGAAATTACAAGATTGTCAAACGTGCTGTAAACTTATAAAAACATTTAACTGAACCAATCAGTGGTGCAGAATATTAAGATAAATTTGTTTTATCACTTGTAAGTGAATTCCTAAAAACCTTACTTTAATTAAATAAAGCGTATTTGTCTGATTTTATGTGTTATTTAAAGAGACACTACAGTTCATTTTGCTCAAAAATCGTAAAATGAAAATTCTTCCAGAGCTTTCTCTACTTTTGTTGCATAGTTGAATGTATAAACTGTGCAAAAATAACACATTTCGAAAGTTGAAAATTCTCGTTTAAATGCAAAAATTAATAGTTTTTGAAGGCTCCTTTTTAACAACATTGAGACTTTTTCTTTCGGTCTTCGGACGCATGCGCACGGACGGTAAACAATAAAGAGAGAGGAAGCGTACAGTGGCTAAACCCTGAATTTTGACAGATAAGTGTTCAAACAAAACGAGATACAACTCTTACGGGAACTAGAATTTACGTGGGGATATTACTACGACAATATAGCTACGAGACACACACGCAGGATTTAAAAGTCAGTGCTTATTTTATCAAAACTTTTTTAAAAAAGCATTAGCTGGTTAATAGGGACAGGAAAGGTTTTCTGTTATAATAATGATGTATAATTACCTAACTATAAGAAGCAGGAATAATCCCATAGTCGAGAAGCGAGTGTGGACCCCTTAAAGGGGTAATTAAATAAGTTTTTACACAACACGTGTGTTGTCATGTTGTATAAAATCTTTTACGCAATGGTTTTGGTTCTACGAACACGTCAAGGAAATGTACGAATCATTTCACAGATGACCAGTTTTCAATGCACCCGTCTGCAGCCAAAAATGTAGTTACAAAAAGATTGTTTGAAAGCCTGACGCTGTATTAATCATTTTTGATTCCCCCAAAACTGAAACAAATCAACTTAAAAAGTTCACCGCTTACTATCTGTGTTAAATCTTTCCCATTTGTATTGTATATTTTCATTTGTATACATACTTTTCCATTCATAATTTTATATTTGTATTGTAAAAGTTTTCGTTTGTACTGTAACTGGGAGATCGTTCATTTTGATTTATTAATCCCCTACCGATTTGTAAAGCTGAAGGGGACTATAATAGATTTTCTTCACTGTCTGTCCGTCCATCCGTCCCTCTGTTTTCAAATATAAAAAAATGAAATATAAAATAAAATAAAAATAAAAATTCCGTTCTGGTAGCGAGGATTCATTCGAAACATTAAGTGTAGTTTCAGAGTGGTAAAATTCAAGTTCGAATATCATAAAGTTAGATGGACAAGTTTTAAAGAAACTAATTTTATGTATATTACGTTCTTTTTCAATTCATCAAGATTGGAATTGTGTTCCGATGGAGAATGGGTAAAAGTAGGAGTAGAGGCAGTTGACGATGTTTAGTTGTCTATTGTTTATCGTTCCGCTCAAGAATTTTTCATTCATATGGAGACTTTACCACTGCCGGTAAAGGGCTGCAATATTTAGGTCAATGCTCGGCGCCAACAGCCTTAAAGCAGGGTGCAAATCTTTATCGAACCTGCTGTAACACGAGGCCCCAGTTTTTGCGGTCTCATCCGAATGATCTCCCAAATTATTCGCCTCTTACTACAAGCAAGCGGTACTGAGGACTTATTCCAACCCGGATTCCCACGGGGAAAACGTTTTGAGAATTGAAATGTCATTTATAAGCATATGAATATGTGTTGCAGAAGTTATGTCTAATTAATTTGGCGCCTTGCTCGGACACTTACTGCGCCAAAAGTGTACATTGTCCTTTTACTATGACGTTAATTTTTAGCAGTTTTTGCCCTGCTTCTAAGGCCGCAGGGGTGCAAGTCTTAAAATATAAACTGTATGCCCCCTTGTCCCAAAAGATGCTTCATAATAAATTTGAAAAGAATTGGAATGGCATTTATCTAGGAGTTATAAATATGGAATTGTTAACGCCGGACGCACGATCCTTTTTAAGCTCTCATCCGTTCTAGGTTGTTGTCATCCTGCTATATTCGTATCGACATTTTATTGCATTACTTACGAATGACTGATATTACTCTCACCAAGTTTTAAAGGCATTTCCGATTCTAATTTTCATATGCCTTTGAAAACAATTGACACCGACAGGCTAAACATGTTCAATATCGGCGGATCAGCTTCTTCATCTATCAAAACCTCCCAAATAACTCAATACTATCCGACAACATACCATACGACTGGATGGTTGTATATTGTTTAACGTTTTCACTCATTTGGAGACGGAGAAAGGCTGCAAAATTTAGGCCTATGCTCGGCACATGGACTTTTGAGCAAGGAGGGATCTTCGTCGTGCCACACTTGCTTTGACACGGGGCCTCAAATTTTGCGGTCTCATCCGAAGGACCGCCCCATTTAGTCGTCTCTTACGACAAGCAAGGGGTACTGAGGGCCTATTCTAACCCGGGTCCTCACATCCGCAGGACCGCCCCATTTAATCGCCTCTTACGGCAAGCAAGGGGTACTGAGGACCTATTCTATCCTCCCACCCATCCTCCCCAGTCCCCACGGGACACATGCATACGACCATGTACAAAAATTGTCACGATGTGTACCGAATATCTAAATGTGTAATAATCAATACAGTATGACTGGGGTATTAAACATCGGCTTTTTGTATATTTTAGATAAAACGTCCGTTATATTGGGATTTTCTGCTGTTTTTAATTTCATGGGAAAATTCGGAATATCTGGATCGTTTGCAACTATTTTCCTGTACACTCCTGAAATTTATCCTACTAATTTAAGGTAAGTTCATTTTAATCTATATATAATACTTGCATTTGTACATACTTAAGATAAATCCACCCTCATGTGGCTTTGCAATAGCATGGGGTCATGGTAGATAAACTTTATCCAATTTTTACTTAATATAGTTCAATTAAAAATAATTCCCTCCTCATGTGACGTCATAAGTTTTTGAAAAATCAATGATTTATTTAGATTTATGCAAGATGGGAATTTTGTTGGATTTTTTTTTCTGATAGTCGTAAAAAAACTTGTCAAAGATCAAATATATTAATAGATGTTGTTAATGAATAATCAATGATATGTTTCAATATAATGAATCCAAAGGTGATAACTCTGTTTTCATTGATTCTTTATCAATTCTGTTATGCGATAGATTCCTTTTATTTCTCAGAGAGATTTCGTATATTTTTGTAAAGAAACAGTTTTAAAAAATTATAATGAATACTATTTTGATGATGCTGTTTAAGGAAAATTGCAATTTTTCGTCGTTGATTTATGATTCTGTTTATGTATGGTTGGCAGCTTTAAGCGATGATCTATATATTTCATTTATCGCATTGTTTGTAAATCTTATCACTTCCTAAAAGGTTCACACTCGGTCCCATTGTCATATCCTTGATTTAAAAAAACTTCAAGATATGGTTTTTAATATTTGTTTTCACATTACTTTTACATGAATTTCATGCTCTTTTTACTTAATCCAGTGTAGCATTGTTTAGTACTTGTGCCTTCGCTGAACACACATTTACTGCACTCGGAAAAAAATATGTATACCTGCACGTAAATATACCTTCACGTACCCACGCGGCATATACGTAATTGATATTCATTTTCTAAATACAATTACACAAATCCTCATTCTTGTATTACCCACAAGTAAACCTTCTTTCAAAGATATGACAATCATTTTATGGAAACATGCATCTTATGAAAGTATTTTGAGGAATATCATTTTCTTTGGACGCGGGGCGAATTTGGCCCCAAACACACTGTCCTTTAATTGTTATAATTCTGACAAATAGAAGTAAATACACTTTCTATACATTTATTATCTAATAATGCGAGTTTGGGGTTACTTTAATCAATAACCAGGACGAATTGTTTACAACTTTATAAGAAATCAGACAAACATACACAAAAGTATATGTCAATAGTACAAAATCGCACATTTTAGTTAAAAAGCATATTAAAAATACACAAAAATTGAATAAAGTGGCAAAATTTGAAGTTTCAAAACACTGCCACTTTATAAATACTGTATGTATAAATTAATTGTGATTATCGGGGAAATCGACATACATGTACTGTACAATAGAGATTGAATGATTATATTGTTTGTTTACGTCCCTTCGATAATTTAGACAGGGATAGATGAACACTGGGCAGAATGAACACATACACCACTGAAATCCGCGTCCTCGTTATTGTTAAATAATGGAGGAACTCCTACATCTCTACATACTCTGAACATGCCACAAAAGATACTAAATCGTAGGCACTGTCTAGAAAAGAAAAAAGGACCTCCAAACTTATAATCGTTCTACAGACTTGGAAAGTTATTTACAATATTTTTAATGGGTTACAAAATACGAGGGTTGTTCGATATGTAATATAACGATATCTCAAAATCATTCGACTCATATAGTGAAATGAACATCCCTTCAAAGTATTCTCCGTGGTTTGAAATACATAATTTCAATCTCTGAATCCTTTTCTGAAATGCGTCACGGTACGCTGATTTAGTAGACCTCTGAGGCACTGACTGATGGCTAAGCCAAGGGCTTGTCGGGTCTTGTAACGACAATTAACAAGAACGTTTTAAGATTTCAAAAAAGGAAAAAGTCACATGGGGCTAGATCTGGAGAGTATGGTGGATGTGGCAAGACGGTAACCTTCTTCGACTTTAAAAATTGCTTCAATAAAGAACCTTCTTTGTGCTTATGGTATTTTTGGCACTACAGGGCTTCTATCGTGTTAAGTTAGCCATAGTTTTGATTCCAACTTTTCTTACTGATTATGTTTCACCAGTAACAATGTTGGAAGATTGAATTTAGGAAACATTTTGAGCAATTGCTCAGCGGTTTGTACTCGTACCCGTTTTAGGTCACCTGTCAATATATGCATTATCCATATGGAAGAAATCTTTCGTACTTTCAAAATAAGCTTCAAAGTGTACCTGCCATCACTTTCAATTATTTCCCTGACTTTTGAGACATTTGCATTGCCTCTTACAGTCACAGGTCGGTCAGATTTTGCTGCATTTTTGACGGACTACGTGCCAGTCAGAAATTTTTTTCTCCACCTACGAACTGTCTCATAAGATACCTTTTCAGACCCAAAAACTTCCTACAATTCAGTAAAAATCTGCATTACCGAATGACCGAGTTTTGTGCGAACGTTTACATAAGCTCTGATTTTTTCAACATTCTCAACCCATTTCACAACCATTTTACAGCAGTGGCTCTATTGAAATGACTATAGGTTTAAAACTATTTGGAGCGAGCCGAAGGTGTTTTGATAAAAATAGCACTTACTTTTAAACCCCTGTGTGTGTATCTCGTAGTTAGAGGGTCAGTGGTATCTCCAAGTAAATTATAGTTTGCGTATCTCGTTCTATTTTAACCTTTTCTCGCATAATATGTCAAAATTCAGGGTTTAGCCATTGTACGCTTCCTCTCACTGGATTGTTTACCCTCCATGCGCAGACCGAAAGTGGAAGTCTCAATGTTGTTAAAAAGGGCCTTCAAAAACTATTCTTGCATTTAAGCGAGAATTTTCAACTTTCGAAATGTGTTATTTTTGCAAAGCGTATACGTTCAACTATGCAACAAAATTAGAGAAAGCTCTGGGAAAATTGTCATTTTATGATCATTGAGCAAAAGGAGCTGTAGTGTGTCTTTAAGTCTCGCATGAGACTTTTTCATTCATATCGAGACGTCACCATTGCTGGTGAAGGGTTGCAAATTTTAGGCCTATGCCCGACGCTTAGGGCCATTAAGCAGAGATGGATCTTTATCGTGCCAAACCTGCTGCGACACGGGGCCTCGGTTTTTGCGGTCTCATCCGAAGGACAGTGGCTTCTTACGACAAGGAAGGGGGTACTGAGGACATATTGTAACCCACATCACCACAGGGCGGACATGTTAAATGAAAGACACATAGTGTATAAATCAATAGCATATCTTATTACTATTGTTGAAAAACGTATTTAATATCTCAGTCAATGAAGTGGATGAACACGAGTTACCGTACCTATACCGGATTGCCAAACTCCTCAAAAACCCTTACAGAGATCCATTGCTGGATCCATTAAATGTTCTACCAAGTCCCTATCGTTGCTCCTCACGAAAATGTTAACTGCTGTGATTGAGAAACAATTAGTAAATTTTAAATCACATAATTTTTTTCACAAATCAACAACATCAAAATGTATGACCTTAAAACATTTTACACGACCATACCTCACAGTAATAAAAAATCAGGGGCCTCCGTGGCCGAGTGGTTAGAGCATCGGGCTCAAAATCACAAAGCCTCTCACCTCTGTCGGCGCGTGTTCGAATCTTGGCCGCGGCGTTATGTGAGCAAGTTTGCCAGTTTACTTGCGGAATGTCGGTGGTCTCTTCCCAGGTACATTGGATCTGGGTTCTCTCCTCCACCAACAAAAACTGGACGCCACCAGATAACTGAAAAATTGTTGAGTGTGGCGGAAAGGAATAAATAATCAATCAATTCAGCAAAAATTTTAATATTCATATCTAGTGATCGGTCATCCACAAAGTTATTTTGTTAAATACCACTGATTCTATGCACAGGTAGTCTGAAGCTGATATTCAAAAGATGCTAGAGTTCATTATTGAGAATATCTTCGTAATCTTTGGTGATCAGGTCTTCCAACAGTTTATTGGGATTCTCATGGGCATGAATTATGCTCCTTTGTTAGCTGGCCTGATTTTATATTCTTATGAAGTAGAATTCATTCAAAAGCTTCTACATGACTAGATAAATCTCTTACTGTGGTCTTTGATTTAGATAGATCGATGTTTTATCTATTAACGATTTTCATTCATATGTCGATGCGGTATATCCCAGTGATCTTGAAATAAAAGACACCACAGAATTTTCCACATCTGCTTCGCACTTACATATTCTATTGAAAACAAATGCTGACGACAAACTAATAAATCGGCTTTGTGACAGGCGGGGATAATTTCGATTTCGCCATCGTCGGCTTTCCTTATCTCTGAAGCAATATTCCATTATCACCTGCATATTGTGTTTATGTCTCTCAACTGATTCAATACGCAAGAGTTTCTTCTGCATAAGGTCAGTTTTTAAATCGAGGTGGGATGCTGACAGCTGTTTGGTGTTACGGGAATTTGTACTAAAGTAGCCTAAAGCAAGCATTTTGCAAATTCTGTGGTCAATATAACGATCTAGTTTGCCACTACAACCTTCCATTAGGTCAAATGCTGTATAACTTGTTACGAACCAATAATTGGGTCGTTCTTGGCGCATTGATTCTGATTACGGATAACTCCGTTTGCCAGATCAAGATATAGAGCTCACGGTGGATGTGACCAGTCGACTGGGGTTGCCTACTCCTCCTAGGCACCCGATCCCACCTCTGGTATGTCCAGGGGTCCGTGCTTGCCTATCTCTCTGATTTGTATTTTCTAAGGGAATTACGAGATTGAATACTGTTCGTTATCTTAGCCTTTTCATGAATATTGAAAACAAGGCAAAGCCAATTGTTGGTAAATCAATGTTTTCTTGTTATTCATTAACTTGGGTACCGTATAACGGTTTACTCGTGTTTTCTGCGTGATGTATTTTAGCAGTTTGGTCCCATGACGCTAAATTGTAATTGCTTTAATACCCAACTATATATATCTGCAATCACAATTCGTGTTTGGCAAGAAAGATAACAGTATAACAGTTGTTTATTGATACCATCCTATCTCTAACTACTTAGTTTTCCTTTTCCATGAGTCTCCTCTTCTATATTTTTGCATAACTTGGCTAAATTAACACTAAGTCAGATTGTGTTGAAACTAGCATTTATTACAAATGCCAAATAAAATTGCATATGTACATGTAAAATATATATGTGTTGAGAGTTGAAATAACATATATCCTCCTATCTTTACATATGCAAAATATGAATGTCACATGTGTTGAGTTCAACTCACCTATGCAAAATATAAATGTCACATGTGTTAGGTTCAAATGCCATATATCTTAAGGATATTAACACGTACACAAGATAATAAGTACAAATTGCAAAACAGTTGGGGCTACTTTGCATAAAACAAGCCAAAAACTTGACAATATAGAAAATTATATGGACAAGTGCCTCATCGAGAGGGGTCGAAATGGAATGCATTTCAAAATACGTTGAAAGAAAAATATATATGTGCAAAATATGCACTAACCAGTACAATCAAGGAAAATACATTGAGAAGTGACAGTCTGAGGGATGTACTTATAATCGACGCGCTTGGGAGTGCCACCCAAAATGTCAAAAACCATAAAAACTGCAATAAGCATACTGGTGAGTGCCGACTCAGACAGTCACTCAAAATCACAATAGCCATCAAAAGCGCCATCTATACAATAAAGATACTAATGAGTTGCCTCAGACAGTCACTAAAAATCACAATAATACACATCATAAAATAATGAGTATCGGGCATTGCCCCAACGCCCCACCCAATCACCTATTGAGTATGGAAAATTGAGTACCTGCTGTCTCAGCCAGTCAGACAAGATGGAAAGAGAGTGTTTATTAATTATTGTCATCTGCCTCAGACAGTTGACTGTTGACGAAATATCCAATGCATTGAAAAAAGGAATTCTGAAATACCTTTTAACAGCACTTGAATTCCATCGTTCCATCAACCGTATTTGGTCTTCTGGTATTTTGCACTGAATAGCATGTGAAGCTGCCCCTATTCTAAAGCTGTGAGATTTGTAATGTTTGTAATCTAGGCCAATAAATGAAATATCATTTCTTAATTCAGATGAATAAAAAGATTGAGTAACAGGTAATGAACCTCCCATAGTGAAAAGGGGGTCATTGGAATTAACCCTGACTTTGAGGTAATTAGACATAGCTCTTACTGGACATATAGACCTATCACTTTGAGGAGATATCCGAAGACACACAGGTCTACAAGAGTCATGATGTTTGAAATGGTGAAATGTTAATGTTAAAATACTTCTTTTTCCCTGTGGTTCAAAATCAATGCAACTGCAGCAAGTTCTTTTGTGAAGCTTAAGATGATTTGGATGTAATTTCCCCGATGCGCAGAAAAGCAAAGAAACTTAGAGTGAACATAGCTGCCAGAAGGCGTTCATTGTATTTTTCTAATATTGTATGTTTCAGTGCTCCAACTAATTGACCCAATATTGATGGCGTTATGGGTAAACGGACTCATTTGCCCGACATATGTTGGGCCCCTTTGAGAAGATTTTTGACAATAAGAAATTGAGAAGGATCAACAAGGTTTCTAATTCGGTGATGATATGAAATTCCCGCTAAATATGTGTGCTTATAATATATGACTTATTTTGACTATGTAACCATGCCACAAGGTATAATATATGAGTTACTGATGATGGGTAGACAGGAGCAGTTTTAAAAAATTTGTAAAAATATTTTTTAAAGACTGACAGGGCAGTATTGTAAGATATCTGAGTATTCTCTGCTACTGAAGCATCCAGCAATTCAGAAACCGTTTCTGTCAAATACACAGGCATTCCGGTGGAACACTGGTTGGGTAACTGTCTATATATGAAGCCAATTCTCTGAATATGCATATCTGCAATCGCGAAAGTAGATCTGGCAAAACATTCTGACTGACTGCAATATGCTGAACTTGAAAAAGAATATTATACTCTAAGTAAGCATTATTATACTCTAAGTAAGCTGGACCGTAGGGATCCGGGTTAGAATAGATCCTCAGTACCCTTTGCTTGTCGTAAGAGGCGACTAAATGGGGCGGTCCTTCGGATGAGACCGTAAAAACCGAGGCCCCGTGTCACAGCAGGTGTGGCACGTAAAAGATCCCTTCCTGCTCAAAGGCCATAAGCGCCGAGCATAGGTCTAAATTTGCAGCCCTTCACCGGCAATGGTGACGTCTCCATAAGAGTGAAAGATTCTCGTGCGGGACGTAAAACAATATTTAATCAACCATTTAACGTACGCCTATCGTCAAGTTAAGAAGGCGACGCAAAAAGGTTCGTCCTGGTACAACTACATAGCACGCAAAATTTAGAAGGCCACGTGACATGATTTGTTTCTTCACAGATTCCAGTGAAATTTTAATCTTTTCTCTCTTATCTTGAGGCAATCTAGCTTCCATTAGAATGTGTCCAACTCTATTCCCAAAAACACAATAGATGATGAAGGACCTTCCGTCTTTTCAGTCTTGATAGGAACCCCTAAAACCCCACACATTCAGATAAACTGTTTCAATGATTGATTGATTGATTATTTATTGCTTTCCGCCACACTCAACAATTT
This sequence comes from Ostrea denselamellosa, assembly GCA_024699665.1. Classification (NCBI taxonomy): domain Eukaryota; kingdom Metazoa; phylum Mollusca; class Bivalvia; order Ostreida; family Ostreidae; genus Ostrea; species Ostrea denselamellosa. Next base: position 1,363,518 of record JAMZEH010000021.1, read on the forward strand.
TTCAGTTATCTGGTGGCGTCCAGTTTTTGTTGGTGGAGGAGAGAACCCAGATACAATATACCTGGGAAGAGACCACCGACCTTCCGCAAGTAAACTGGCAAACTTGTTCACATAACGCCGCGGCCGAGATTCGAACACGCGCCGACAGAGGTGAGAGGCTTTGTGATTTTGAGCCCGATGCTCTAACCACTCGGCCACGGAGGCCCCCTAAACTGTTTCAAATATAAGCTGCATATTGGGGAATCTGAAGGCCCTGTAAGGAAATCATCCAGTATGTGTAACTTACTCCGAATCCCAAAATTTTTGCAAGCAATCATTCTAAAGCTGTACTAAATGACTCGAAAATAGAACATGATATGGAACAACCCATAGAAAGACATTTATCATAATAAAACTGGTCTTGAAATTGTGTTCCTAGCAATTCATGGTCATCTGGGTGAACTGGTAATATCCGAAATGCTGAAGCTATATCTGTTTTGCCAGTAAACATCCTCTACCTGTTTTCTTTATGGCCTTAATAACATCATCCACTGTGGTGTATGAAACTGAACATAACTCATCTGGTAGGAAATCATTTATAGAAAACGGGTGGTGAATTAAATGGAATTCTTTAACTTCGTTTTTGAGAACCAACCCGATTGGTGAACACTGTAGATTTTGGAAAGGTGGGACATTGAACTTGAGATTCTATTTAATGATATCTCTTTTCTTAACTTTTCGAATGCTATATTTTCATGTTGCCTAACAGATTGAAAGTTGGAGCAAAATCTGCGAATTCTAGGACCTTTAAACTGTAAGCGAAAACCTTCTGTAAGACCCTTACATAAAGTTAACTTAGAACGGTTATCGTAACCTTCAAGGAATTGTTGCAATATGCTTGCTTTAACTAGTGTAACAATAGACATATTGGGAAGTGTTAGGTTTTCCGCTGTGTTTGGCCCGCTGAGCACTTCCGTATTCCCTACTTGTTTGTTCGCCCTTGGAGCATTTGAAAACAGGGTGTGGCTTTCCACACTGGTTGCAGCTGTGTTTGAACTGACATATGTAAGTGGTGCATTTACCGAACCTATTGAATATGAAACAAAATCCTCTGGGGATTCTCTTATCAACATATGACCCCCCTTGTTGTTAAATTGCGAGTTGGCACGAAAATTGTGTGAAGGACCTTGCTGTTTTGTTGTTGTGACCAACACCCAGTACCCAAAGTGAAGCTTTCCCCAAGTTATTGCTCCCACCTCAACATCTTTCCTAACCTGTTTATCGTACACCAGCTGGACATGCCAGTACGCCTGCTTGCCAATTCCCTAACTATTTCACCATGCTTTATCACACTCGGTACAAGTTTTAGAAGTTTTTCTGAATATATGGCCAAAAGTTTCAAAAAGTCCATTGTTGGATGGATTTGATCGTATTTCTATTTCTGGACTTAACAAGCTTAAGGCATGATTTTCCCGAGTTTTGCAGATGTACTGATATGTCCTCTGGGTTTCAAGTATTCATTGGGAAGAAGCTTATCGAAATCGATATACATGTTTTGCCAGATTTTGTTTTTGGTCTTTGGCTCAACCTGTGCTGCTATCGACGTTGACAAGAGATGGTGGCTCCAAACATCGCTATCACTTTCACTAGGACTGGAGCTAGAAATATCAGATTCAAGTTCATTGTCACTTGAGGAGAATGAGGTACCTGAGGAAGACGGTGATCTAACCCTTCTCCCCTTTTTCTTCGGTCCCCTTTTATGACTTCGGTCCCTTTTCTCTACTGAGACTGACTCTTTTTCTTTCTCCTTCTCTTCCCGTAGTGTTTGCAATACTTGTTTGGTTACTGTCGCCACGAATTCCGTTTGCATAGAATTTGTTTCCTCCGATGCTTTCACATTACTTTCCTGGGACGGATTACCCATAGCGCCAAGTTGTTCCTTGGATCCAGCGGCCGCCTCAATCCTTTCGGGCCTCCTTCCCCTCCGTCTCGTCCTACCCAGGTCACTCATCTACATAATGTAGCATAAAAGCATAGAAATATTTCATATTAAGCATAAATCTTGTATTTATATACTTGCAGACATTCTTTCTAATTGAGAATAATATATCTCTGCAAGAATGAAAGCTGTACAACTTTACAATCGTTAAACTTATACAAGGTATAAAAAGGTTAAATTATATATAAAGAGTTAACTTGTAAGGATTAAACACACACACACACACGTATATATATATATATATATATATATATATATATATATATATATATATATGCAGGTATGAACATGACTGAATTATACATGTATTAATTACAGAAATAATATTTACCACTATATCAGTGTAAATTAAAAACATTTAAGTGTTCACCACAGTTACACACCTTATGGGGAGTGTACAAACATGACCAAGCAGAAACCCACTGGTAATGACTTGAGCGATATCCATTAATGTACACTTGAATGCTTATATTTCACCTGGGTGTATAGGTGTTTTACAATTATGCACATCCCTATCTTTGCAGGATGAACAAACATGAGTAAACAGACACACCTTTACAGGCATAATCACCTCACAATGATTAATGGTTCACAGCCTACATTAAATCTAGGTTACATACACCAACCCATATAAGTGTATGAGTATGACTGAAAAGTTAATCCCAAACCCAAATACTGCCTACATACACACAGAGGAGTTGCATGAACATGGCGAACAATGTATATATGTCAGGGTTATATTGATTATAACAATGCAACCAGCACCAAATGCACTATGATGAATACCAACATTATTAAAGCAGGTGCAAAACTTTACGTGATAAGTGCTTCAGCTTGTATTTACTTAGTACCCACCATTGTCTAATGAATTTAAGGAAGATAAAATACACGCCCTTAGATTGTTGTAATATTTTTTGTTTCCCTCATCTCTGAGATGCACCCCATCCGGTAAATACACTCGCTGTTGACTCTCTCCAGACCAAAATCCAGTCAGTCGGAAGAAAGTGGCACCATCTACGTGTTTTAAGTAGTTGGACATTCGTTGGTTTAAAGTTTTCACTCTGTCGTTGTACCACATAGTGTCCACTTGATAATGGATAAACCGAGTAGGGGGTAGTCTATACAATGTTTGGTGGACAACAACTTTCTTCACACAATGCCCATATGGTAAAGTGATTATGAAATCAACCAGTTCCTTGAAAATATCAACTTTTCTGTAAATATCACATAAGTCATTTGACACACCCTGTAAATTTACTCACAACAGTAACAATTTGTATATAAACCAAGATGGCGAATGTTAACAAATAAACATACAGTACAAAACCGAAAAAAATAACCCATTTAATTCTGGAAATGTTATTGAATATACCACTGTGTTGTACAATAATTAGTCGAGCTGGTATAAATTACTTTATGTTGCACATAAATACAATTATGTCACAGGTACATGTAGTATTCTTCAGCTTGAGATGTAAATCAACTAGATTTTTTATGCCAGTTGTTTCTTACGATAGTTAAACGTTTTCTGATAAGCCATTATCTCTACACTGCTTATCAATTTTTGTTTTGGAACTCCATGTTTTCCAAAATATATTCCCCTAATCGAGGGAATCGAGGTACGTTTATGAGCTTATGGCCCACACAAGTTTCGCAAAACTACTTGGCGTAATCAAGAAGCCCATGGGTCACATTGCTCACCCAAGCTTCTCGTTTTCCTATATAAAACATTATATCCTTGTTATATTTCCTCTGGTGACAAAATCTTAGCTATAATGATCATGGTGTGAATAACATTAAATCTAGGTTACATTTCCATTTCAGCTAGTTGTATTCGGCACGCCCGCGTCAATCGTTGTCAATGTTCAACATTAGAATTTTGCAATGATGATAAACATTCAAATGAGCTTGATTTTCTTAACTTTTTAACTTTATCGCTTGTTTATTTTACGGAAATTGCTTACGCGAATATCGAGCCCAATCAAAGTTTCAGGAGGTTCCTTGTTACATCATGCGTGGCACGATAAAAATCCCTCCCTGGTCAAAGGCTGTAAGCGCCGAACAGATATCAAATATGATATTTCTCAGAAAATTTGAGTTTTTCTCACCCAACAAATATATATTTTCTCAAACTCGGGTATATTTTTGAGGTTCTTTTTTTTATCACATTTGAGAATTTTCTCAAATGTGCGTGCAACCAACATAGTTCTAAACTCAGCTCAAATATTTGAGATTTCTCAGAAAATCCTGAGATTGGTAAATAGAAACCTCAAATAAAATCGCAAGTGTATTTACTCACAAAAAAGGCTGCCAAACGACTTCGTCAATGCAGATGTCGTAGGAATTTAACTAACCTCGGCCGAGATTCGGCTCAGCTAGATATTCACCTTGGAGTGAGATCAGAATTTATAACGATTGTGAGGACAAGTGGACCCTTGACAGGTTTTCATCATAATTTTTCTTCAAAACTGCTGCACAAGAATCGTGAATAAATCCTTTAACCATCCCCACCCCCCATCCCGCCTTTTCAAGTCTTGGTTTTTGCAATGGAGTCTTTAAATTACGATGAGTAACACGCTCGATGTTGAAAAGTGCAAGGGACTAGCAAATATCAAGACAGCATTTCTCAAGATAGCCGGTAACGAAAATCCACTTCAAAAGAAAAATTTTTCTGCTTCATTCAACTTAGTGACCTTGACCCATACATTAATGTGCATCTTGAACCCGATTTCAATAACACCCTACTGAAGATTTACACTTAATATAATCTAATACATAAATAGTGTCAATGACAGTCTCATTACATTTAATTTCTCTGTAAGTGATAAAAAAAAACCCATCAAAATATATCGTATGTTAAAAACAACTGTACACGATAAATGATGGCTCTGTCATCATGATCAATCGAAAATGCAGGAGTGGATCAAACTTTTGCCATTCTGTAAAACACAAATCACCATGGAAAAAATCACTAAAATTCAATCCCAAGCAGTCATGGTACATGTAGCCTGTCATAGACATATCAATAAATGACTATTCTAATGTGCATCATTTGCGATTTTCAAAGCAACTTCGTAGTCCGATGTCATGATGGATAGTGAAACTGCAGACGACATCTACATATGACGTTATTGAATGATAAAAAAAATAACATGTACAGTACATTCTACAGTGTTTCAAATAATGTAAACAATAAAATGAAAGTGGGTTTTATTTAAAGTAAGATCGGTTGTAATAATGAAAACAAGTTGAGTTTTTTCTCATATCTCGACTCGCGTGAGGCGACTCTAGAGTAGATAAAAACAAGGTGTTGTATTTGGAACACTTTCCGTTATGGTTACCGTTCTGTTTCTATGGTTACCAGAGACCAGGTATTTGCAAATATTGGTCTGTTCATTTTGAAATAACCGATCGCGGTAGCTCAGTGGTTAGAGCATTTGCTGCGTAACCGGATGGTCGTTAGTTCTAGCCTTGCTCTAAACAATCATAACCTTTAATAACTACGTTTGCAATTTTGATAAATAAGTTTTGTAGATCTAAGATGGCTGCTTTAACAGTTTCACGCTTCGTCGTGGTTGCTAAGTGCAGCACAAGTGATTTGTATTTTTCGGTATTTATGTAAATGAAGATAAGTGTTGTAGATTGATTGTTTCGGGTTTTACGCCGTTTTGGCAGTATTTATGCCATTTCACGGCGGTTAGCTAACTGAAATATTTTCGGTTGTGAATGTTAAAGTTTCCCTGACGGTCCCCAGTGAGCCTACTCTTTTCCGAAAATCGGAGAAACGATGTTTTGTGTGCCAAGGAGGTTGTAATCCTTGACACTGGGCACCTTTTAACGTCCTATCCGACTGACATAAAAGTTAAAAATACATACACAGGTAAAAATGTATATAATTTTGTATATATAAACAGTTTAATATTATAAAATCTTCAAACTTTTCTATAAAAATCACAATGTGGTAAATATTGTATAATGATGTTATAGTCAGTATTTGTAGAAAGTTCTTACATTGATTGCACGTTATTAAAAAGTCTATTTCGTATGGGCATAGAATCACTACATTCTAAAACGTTCAGGTGAGCTGTATTACGAGCTATATTATGTTATAATACCATTAGATCTGTTGGTTTGGGTCTGGCCTCTGCGGCTGCCAATATTGGCGGAATGCTGTCTCCATATTCCACAATGTTTGTAAGTTTATTTTCGTTGTCGTTAACTTTATTTCCTATAGGTTTATTGTGTCCTTGTCTCTTTATAATTTATCACAATCTTACACCGATTCGAGATGACCAGTTTCTGTTTTTAGGCGACAAGGATCCAATGGGGGCCTGGTGTTGTATTTGGAACACTTTCTGTTTTGGTTACCGTTCTGTTCCTATGGTTACCAGAGACCAGTGGAAAACCGCTGCCAACCAATATAACTGATCTCACAGAATTTTATGTTTTAAAGGAAAAACGACTCAAGAAATAAATCTGCTTGTTTGCTAGATTATGTGGGCCTTTCCCATCTCTAGATCCGTTGTACATATTGGATATATGCCGAATACAGTTCTTAGTGAAAAATTATCAGTGGTCATTTTCACAAATAACTCTTATTACTAAGATTAAAACGTTGTTTTTGCCTTATACTCAACTGAGTGTAACTATTCCCTGAGTAAGGATCAAGTTTCATCACCAATATGCATACTTAATTTTGCTTATTTAGAAATAAATGAACGAAGAATTATAAAATTACAGTGTTTCAAGATTTTCATCTTAATCATAAGATTTTCTGTGAAAAGAATCACAGACAGTTTGATTGTTTATGGTTTTGTGGCGTTTACGGGTTTTTTCCCGTCGTTAAGGGTAAATACTGTATCGATGATATAATACCTGAGCGGGTATCCCATTTTCCTATATCATAGTCTATGATAACACTCACTTGGCACAGAAAAAATGAACAAACGAAGATAAATCTACCTCTGGTCTGCTTTTAGTTCCACTCCTTAAAAACAGAAAGTCCATAAACGTTTCGTCACATCGGAGTATCTCATATGTGTATGATCCTTACGTGGAGCAAGACGAACCGTGTCTAGGAATAATCCATATTTCCAAGGAATATCTATCCTCCACTACCAATGATTGATTGATTATATAGTGTTTAACGTCTCGCTTGAGAATTTTTCACTCGTATGGAGAGGTCCCGTTAAAATGGGCGTGCCACTAGTATAAATCTAGTTCTTGGAGAGAAATTCTGTAATCGTCTGGGTGTATTAACTTTAATAGGTGCAATTACTCGTTTATTGTCCAGAGCTTCGCTTGAAGAAAACAGTCGTACCACCTCTGTCCTTAACTATTTTACTGGGTTTCAACAACCATAAACTCGTTTTTTGTCATTCTAATGACGAAAAACACCTCACAATATTGATTTTACAACGGGAGCTCAAACCCTGTGTTGCACATGAAACTGACCCCCCCCCCCCCCCCCCAGCCCACAATGATGTACATTTACAAAACATGGTATAATCCTAATCTTAAAGACCGAAAGAAAAAATTTGGATGTATTAATGAGGTCTGAAATATGTATATGTAATTAACTTTGTAAGAAGAATACAAAAAAATGGCGTCAATATAGAGTCGAATTCCAACAATCGCTGATACTGTTCTCGAGTGTTTGAAAAAACTAGCACGATTTGAAAGTATTCACAGTTACCTATAGATCACTATCTAATCCTCACAGCCCGTGCAATATATTTCCTCCCTATAATATAGGTAGAAATGACATATTTTGAATTTCTAATTATGATATCTGCTGAAGCTCCACCTCGGCACTAAAACCCCTTAGATCATACAATTGAAAACCCTTACGTTTGTTTTAACAGGGTGAGGCATATGACAGAATATATGACATACACAGCATCCGGGAAAATATATAAATTTCCCATATGGTCAATGTGACCGTGTGTAAAGACACAACACTCAATATCGGAAACTGGGACATACCTAGTGTCAGTAACATTGGTTACAATACCCTTCAGTAGTGTAATACTTTCCCCTGCCTTGACTGTTCCGACATTTCCATTTAGTACCTCCTTGTAAGGATAACTTCGTAGCAACTAGGAGTATCTTCATCACTACAGCATTCATCTACTACAGTCCATTCATTATCAGTATCTTTGGCAATTTTCGCTGGCTCAACGTATGGAAACTGATCCTTCTCGATTTCACTCGGTCTTCTAGCTGCAGTAATTTGCCATGGCCCAATGATCTGATCTCAGTTCTTTTTCTTGTGACATGGTGCATATCAGCGCCAGAAGAATTCGCTAGTGAATCAGAACTACAGGAGAGTTGATTGACAGCATCGCAAACGCCTCTACTTTAGGCCTTAAAAACGGAGGTCCCGTGTCACGGTAGGCGTACGGCTCTGAGCGCTAAGCATAGGTCTAAATTTGTGGTACTTCACCTACAGCTGGTGATGTCTCAATATGAGTGAAAAATTCTCGACGGGACGTAAAACAAACAAACAATCAAACAAACAAACGTCTTAGTTTTGACACGGCCATGGCACGAGCGGGGCTCGAACTCACGATCTCTCGGTTACGAAGCGAACGTTCTAACCACTGAGCTACCGCGACCGGTTACGTCTCCATTTGAGTGAAAAATCCTCAACATTTCACCAGAACGTTAGGAAGCTGAATATGAAATACTTATGAGAAAAACGCATAATGCAGATCTAGATGGTACCCGTCGTTGACAACATGTGCCGAATACTCTTAGTCCTGTCATCCTGTACTATTTGCACAATGATTTGAGTCATCCAAGCAGAGACAAAACCAAAGGAGGCGTACAGTTGTATTGAAGTGGGTTGACAAGTGTGATAAGTGCAGTAAGTTCAAGATTTCTAATAATCAGAAAGCATCATCGATTAATATCACTACTACACAATTTTAAGAGTTAGTTCGTATGAACTACATGGCATTACAACCATTCTTGGGAAACAAGCAGAATATTTTAGTTTTGAGAGATCAATTTACCAAATATTCAGTAGCATTACCAACGAAGAGTCAAACAGCGAAGACTTCTGTTGAGGCAAATTTCAATAACTTCATTGTACAATTTAGTCTGTCTCACATTCCATTTGGATCAAGGAGCAAACTTTTGTAGTAAATTGATTAAAGAATTATGCTAGATTACTGGGATATCCAACTCTATAACTACACCAATATCATCCCATAAGGCAACCGAATTACAGAACGTTTTTACAGAACCCTTCTTTCTATGCTAGGCACTTTGGATCCAGACCAGAACATAATTGGAAAAACATGTCTCTCCACTAGTACATGTATACAACTGTTCTGTTCATGATTCAACAGGATTCTATCCATATCATTTGATAGAGAACTCAAATTGACTTTTTCATACATGTAGCAATATGGTGTTTATATCTCTAAACTTATTCGATACGCGAGAACTTATTCTGCATATGATCAGACAGGCTACGGACAAACAAGTTGATGTTACAAGGTTTTCAATAATGTCGCTTAAAATCAGCATTTCGCAAATTCTGTGGTCGTTATAACAATCTAGTTTGCCAATACAACCTGTCACTGGGTCAAATGCAGTTAGACGTATTTCATACCAATTGTTATGCCATTCTTGACACACTTGATTCTGACTACGTATTGCTCCATTTACCTGATCAAGATATTAGGCTCTAGGCGGGTGTGACAGGTCAACAGGGAATGCTTACCCTTCCTAGGCACCTGATCCCACCTCTGATATAACCAGGGATTCGTGTTTGCCAACTATCTACTTTGTATTTCTTACAGGAGTTGAGTTATGAGATTGTTCGATATCTACACCTTTTCATTAAACCTTTCAGTAAAATCTAAGAAAAGCGTGTAATTAATCTGAAACAGCATTCAATAATTCTCAGATGAAACAGAAGTTACATTATGTCACCAAGAAAAGAGTATACTTAAACGAAGGAGACAGCGAGTGTGTTTGTGTTGTCAGGTTTGATGGGGAAACACAAAGTTCAGGATACATGGGAAGAAAATACGTACATCATCATTAGTCCGCCAAATATTTCAATTTGAGTTTAATGAAAAGAGAAGATGATCAAAGCCAGATCACAATTCTATATAGGAATTTATTATTGTCCATTGGTTCCACGTTATCTTCACCTATTCCAGTACCTAGATCTAGACTTAAGGATCAAATTGAAAAGTCGCAGAATAGAGAAAATAAATCTGCCATCCAGGATCAGTCGGAAGGATCTGATGGTGATGCAGACAGTATGTATTTTACAGTGGAATGTTCTGTACCTTTGAGTGATACACTGTCTGAAGATAGGGTAGATAGTACTCGCACTATTACTGGTGACGATCAGGGTGGTGTTGAGTATCTGGAGGATGAATCAGGGAGGAAACTCCCAATTGGAGTAATCGGGAACTACCTGATCATCTCGATTCCAGCAGTTCTTAAATGGATGATTTACATGAGATTACTGGTGAAAATAATGATGATGATAACCACGATGATGGTAGCGAAACTGATGATTTGCCTAGGAGGTCAACAAGAATGAGAAAGAAACCACAGTAGATGGAATATTGTACTTCAAATGTCTTAGCGTCCCGAATGGAAAGATAAGGCAATATGTTCTCAAGAAATGGGCTCTCAGCTGAGAATGCACACACACACACACACACACACACACACACACACACACACACACACACACAAATGTCGACAGCTCTTTTAAAATGTTTTCTTTGATTTTATTTTGATTCCATTCTATATTATCAATTTTTCAGCATTATATGACAGATGCTAAGTCTCCCTTTTAATGACGTGGGAGTCATTTTCAAAAGAGAAGTGTATGTTGTTTATTAATTGAATTAAATTAATAAATCAATACAAATGCATATATAATATTCCAGATTAACATTATTTGAATAACCGTTATATTGAAATGTGATTTATGCTCACCCAAGTAGAGCAGACAGTTCCTGTTCTGATTTATTGATTTTTGCCTTGGGTCATTTATTAAACTTTCTATATAGGTTTGATAGTGTCCAAAGTTTCTGTTGGTTTTAGTATTGTTATCTAGTCGTTTATTGGCCAAAACTTCTTGGTGGTTTTCAGTCATTCGTTTTCTAGTTTGACTCTGGAGAAGTTGGGATTATAAGTGACGGACATTTGACCGTTAAGCTGATAATTTCTTTATCAAGGTGAGTTTAATTTCTAACTTATAACATTATTTCTAATTAGCAATAAACTTAATAATTTGGCAGATTTAATTCCATAGTACTTGCACAGTGAGAATGATAGTTTGTGAGGCATAAATCATTTGGCTTGAAATGAATCTGTCTTTCATAAATATGATATTTTAAAATGCATGCTTAATATTTTTCAGATGCAAGTTTATTAATGTAAAACTTGATAACTTACAATCGATTTCCATGGATATATTTTGTTACTGGGGGGTTATGTCACACCACTTATTCCCATAGAATGGATCTTATGATTCGTAGTAAATAATGTCTGTATAGCCATGATAGAAATGGCTTAAATTTAACCTTTTATAGTATCAGTGATGTCTATTTTAAAGAAGTGATTTGTGCAAATAAATAGCACTTTAATATATATGACTGTAATTATATTTGTTTGATATGTTTCTGAGTGATATATCTATAACTTAAATTTCGCATTAAAGTGGAGGTGATTGATCTATAGAATCCCATTACAAGACTTTGTTGTTCATTCGACAAAAACCCTGCTACAATTACAAAGGTTAATAAATTTGTTGTCATTAGCAGTCGGGTACATATATCAATTGAGTTCTCGTCGGAGTCCTTCCTGACTTTGTCAAATTTCTCTGGATCCCCCTTTCATAAACCCTTCCTTTCAACGCTGTATAATCAGTAAATCAAAATAGCCACTACATAGGACAGAACCCACTTTGTATAAACCCGTCTTTATCAAGAGCACACACGGATTCCTCACCTATTTCTTCAGAATGTGACCAATGAATGGATATTAGAGACACTCATATAATACTAAACAAACAACTTTGAAGTCCGTAAGAAGCGCTACAAACACTGATTTAATTAACATTTGACATATGGTATTTGTAATGTGCTCATAAGGTTCACTCTTATAGCAAGTACAACGAAGAAGACATCTGTCATATAAAGTGGAATTCTTCTTTTATAACAAATAAGGATCGGTTTCAGATAGTTAGAAAATATATTTTAAAATCTAAAAACCCTGTTTGCAGAGTTTAAAATTGTTCAAAACAAAGTTTGTAAGGACGAACATTAGTATGTAGTATGTAACATATATGAGTTCCAAGTGGACAGTTGATTTATAGTGGAAGTCAGCTGGATCATTACTAATAACCCAGTGTTGATACAAATAAATAAATTCCAGATACACTGCAATTGTTTTTTATTTCAAATAATTGTCCATAAAATATGTATGTATATATGTGTTTGATATACTAATTTCTGTGTGAGCGTGTTCCTTTGTGACAGTATCGGGTGTACCGGTGTGGGAAGAGGCTACATCATTTTCTGAAACCTTAATTCACGCCAGCTCCTAGACTGTGCCTTCCGGCATCGAGACTTTAATATACAACTCTATACAACCAGTAATGGGGCGGATTAAATAAAGGATGTTATAGATTCAAAGCGAGATGGCATTTCTACAGGTCTATTATTACTCTTTGATAAAGGTGCAGAATTGATCAGGCTTCCTTACAGTAGCCTTTTCTAAACATCCCACTAGACTATCGCGCGCATTTTCTGCGCGATTACAATCTGAATGAGAGAAAATAGGTGTTAAAACAACTGCTGGAGATGTAACTTTTATGATTGAAATAAAACGCCTGTACCTTTCTTGTGTGCATACTGATTATCCAGGGATTGGTTTCTGAAGTGATCTATGAATGTATATTAAGTGAACCGTGTCTGCACTGCTGTGTTATCAGATTCAGAACTAGGTGTATGAAGGCATTCCACCGTATGGTGTCCTGTGATACATAGTTGCTATTTGGATCACTGGATTTCATTTTATGCTTTAGAAAGGTATGTATGATCCACTTAAAACTATCGTTTGATACGTAGAGCTGCATTTTGAAATTGTGGTAACGTTTATGCCCTCTACATATATAAAAACTTAATATTTCATCCGAGTTATCATGATGTATACGTATGTAGACTACACTATTAGTATGTACAAGTCAGTGATTATGAGAATAATACTAACTCTGTGTTGTTGGTTTTAGTCATATGCAAGATAATTTCACAAGCAGACTTCCCATCAAGCCCTCTTAAGTTGCTAATCGAAAACTGTATATAATGAGGGCTCTTCATCATGCTCCCAAAACTGAAAGTCATCCTTGTCATCTTTAGTTTGACTAAAATAAATTAGATTCAGAATTATAACATGAAAACGACGTTTCCCGCCATTTTCGGTATTTATGTCTCCCTCTTCCAGGGCGAGACATATTGTTTTTGTACTTTCTGTCCGTCTGTCTGTCACAAAATCTTTTTAACACTTCCTCTATATGGTTTATCGGATAGCCTTGAAATTTTATACAATATTTAATTATGATCTAATGATGCTCACATTGTTCTGGCCCAGGGATCTAATATTTTCCTACGATTTATTGTGCATTAAAGAGGATTGGAAGGCATAAAATTACTTGTAATGATTCTCCTTTATGATGTATTGAATAGCCATGAAATAGTATACAGTGTCTCATTACAAGTTAATGATACGCCTATTACTGGGACCTAACCTTAGACTCCAATTGTTTTCTTACAGTTATAGTAGATCCAAGAAGGGTGGAGGCAATAAAATAGCTTGGGACTGCTTCTCCTGTATTATTCATTGACTAACCTTGAAACTCCTACCATTTAAAGATGTACATATTTTTGGGATCCAATTATTAATTAAACAGTTACAGTGGATCACAGAAAGGTGGAAGTACAGAATAGCTCGTAAAGCTTCTTCACATTTCCTATTTGTACTTCAGCATAACAGTCCTATACAACAAAGGCATTTGTCAAAACATAGCTACGCTTAAGGCAGCACTTTTGAAAGGGTATGCAGAAGTTTTACTTAAATGGCATTTGTCACATCGATGTTGAATCATTTCTCAACGCACAAAGTGCAGTTCATAATGTCTATGTTCCTGCCCATGCTTTCTCCTCCATACCATGTGGTACATTAAAGGGAAGGGGGGGGGGGGTGTAATTTGGAGTTTTTTTCTATTTGGGGAGCTGACAAGACATATGTTTTTTACAAAACAGATTTTCTTTTTTTACAAAAACAAATTATATTTTTCACATAGCTCCCCAGAAAGTTAAACAAACTTAAGTATATGGCATAGATTTATCTTTCCAGTAAATCTGCGATAGAAAAGTTTATTTATGGTGCGTTCTATGATTTATGATGAAAATCGTTCTAAAAATATGCATTTTAACTAAATTCGAATAAAAAATAATTAGCGTCACTTTTCATGCCATGCACTTCTAATGACCGTGAGTGAAAATTTTAATTTCGATCTTCTGCGATCTCAACCCAGCCTGATCATGACTGAACATTTCTACACTATACAAGGAATCTTTCGTGCAAAATTTGAATCTTCTGCTTCTGTTTGGTTCATTGGTTCTTGAAAAGAACGCTTTTAAACGATGAATAACACGGCCTCATAATAGCCAACTTCCCTATAAGTGGTAATATATTTCTGGGTCTTCTAAACTCCCTTGCCTAGTTCATTAGCACGTATGAGTTCGGGTCTGGAGTTCCTTTCTACATACATTAATATGTACCGCAGAACGGTTTATGAAATAGCGTAAACTGCCCCTACTTACATGTACTATATATCGTATAAAATGAGTAAAACTTGCTTCCATTCATTGTAATTTAATTTAGTAAACCCCGTTTGATATTATTTAATGAATAATTCTAAAGAAAATAAAAATATAACGTAACGCGGGCCAATATTGCTGTAGCAAGAAAATGGAAACTGAACAGTCAAACGTATTGTGACATCATATAGCGGGAACATTGTTGATACGATATAGGGAATGCTGATAGAGTCAAATGAATCAATGAAATTGCGTGTTACAAGTAAAAGTTAAATTACTGGGGAATATAATGCATGAAAGTTCTTTGTTCTCTGTCTCTTAAGCAAAAAATATTTTGTAAAGCATTATCGAGCATAAGTTGCTCAGAATATTATTCTTAACAACGTGCCATTATCATTTATTTTCTTACGACCCACCTTAAGGAACTGCAGGGTTGATCCCTAAAAATTAGTATTTTTGGAATAATAAAATTTAGGGATCAACCCTGTAATCTCGAAACATATTGGCATTTTGTTAAATTTTGTAGAACAAAAAATGCAGATAATTACATAACGATATCAAGTTTTAGGGGCCAGTCCTTTAAATAATAACAGAGAGGGTCAAACGTGTTTTCTAAATGTCCCAACTAAAATGAATTTGAAGTAAAGTTTTTTGTTGTGACAGCTGATGTCCGCAAAAATGACCATTGATAATGTAATAATATATGGGAATAATGTACAAAACTTTGATTTTGTTCCTTATTTCTTGAACGAAAACGATTTTTTAAAGCATATATAGAACATAAATTGTCAAAATGTGGCACTAAATAATATTCCATCATCAAATTTTGTCTTACGTCCCCTCTTTAAAATTTCAGAGACCGGCGCTTAATACCGATTGATTGATTATATATTGTTTAACCACCCGCTCGAGAATTTATCATTCAGATGGTCGCCGGTGAAGGGTTGCAAAATTTAGGTCTATGCTCTATGGCCTTTGAGCAGGGAGGGATCTTTAACGTGCCACACCTGTTGTGACTCGGGGCCTCGGTTTTTGCGGTTTCAACAGAAGTGGGGGAGATAATTCAAAACCAGTTTGAAATCTGGGATTTAACAAAGGAATTTAATGAACATTTATATTCTACACCTAAATATGAACTAAAGATAGTTGATTTAAATTCTGTGCTAAATTTTAAAGATATTCCAAAATTATCTAGCACTTTTTAACAATAAACTTAAAACATATCTTTTTTAAACTAGAATTTAATGAGTAATTCGGTATTTATGTCAGCAGATGTTTTGATATAAAAAAAAAAAAAACACGCACAAAAACACTTATACAACATTTATTTAGTTTTGCCTACTCTTTGTTTCCATTTTAAAGTCAGTTTAATATTTTGTTACGTCATTTTTATGCATTTGTTCTTTGTTTTATAAAATAATAATGGTCATAACTTTCTTATTAAAGACTAGAAAAGGTGATTTTTTTTCGATAGCTTTGCAATAGGAATGCCTACTGAATAGTGTGAACCGTAGATAGTAAATCACATTTGCGTGCGCGTGAATGCACGTGGATTATAATTTTGAGAACCTCTTTTATTAGGTACCGATGTAGAACATTTTGAGAATTCGATAAAATGTTTTGAAAGGATGAAGACCTATTGGATTTATCCCCTATTTCCGTAGTCAATAATGGGAAGGTAAAATTTTATACACAGACACCACAGACTGGCACTGAATAATTTTGATAATTCATTTTGTTTTTTGTCATGTGGAGTGCCCAAAAATCGATGGATTTTTTTAACTCTATAATAAAAGCAGTTTTCGTCATGGTTTGTTTTCTTTTACTCCCTCATGAATAATGCTTAACAAAAGTGAGCGGCTAAAACACAAAGGACAACATTCAATTTAGGGATAAGAATAGACCCCGTGCATTCAGCGTTTATAAATCACGTGATATTATTTATTCGGTCATTGTAAATTGTGTTGGTATCATATTTTTTTTATCAATGGAAGCTGTGCATAGATTGCAGTGAATATGCTGTTGTGTGATTGATACCTCATTATTAATGCATGTTATTTATTCGTCGAAATACTGCTAATGTCTAAAAACTTTTAATGTTTAAATTATCAAAAACATATTCGGGTATAAATAGCGCCGCTGAAAAAAAAACTAAATTAGAAATAAGTACATTTTCAACTAAATACGGAAATTATATGTAGAATTGTTAGCCGTCAATATACGTTTCGCTCAAACCCTAATTATGTTATGATGTACTAAATATGTCATTATGTGCTCACAAAAAAATTAAGACCCCTCCCTCCCTCTCCCCCCCCCCCCCCCCCCCCCACCATCACGTCTCTCTATCAATGAAAATTTCTCGAGCGGGACGTTAAACAATATACAACCAACCCATTCGACCAACCAACCCCCTTCTCACTTTTTCTCGGACTTGGAACCGACACTTCAGGCAGGTTTAGGTTTTTTATTTCTTGATCGAATTTGCCTTGGAGAAAAATATTATGAATATCTGGGTTTGTATATATTGGAAGTTATTTGAAAAGACACTGATTATTTATTTTTAAACAGCACGTGCAAAGCTGTGAAAGTAATATGGACAGCACGCGTAAATCTTTCATTTAGGTTAATTATACTTCACGTAGAATAATGCACAGTTACATGGATTCAGGACCCCCCCCCCCCACACACATACCTTCCACCCATTTCCCAAAAACCTGCATGAGTTAATTTTATCAATTTTTTTTTTTAAATCTCTCTAAGGTATGCCATCCATGTCTTGCATACCCCAAAAGTCCAAAATAACTCGAAAATGAGCCCTTTTAAAAACATATCCTCACTGGATATTAGAACAAGGTTTCTAATTCCCGCATTATGGCGTCTGCAAAAATTTCAGACCACCCAGGAAAACCTTGCCCATAATCCTTCAAGATGCATTTACCCCTATAAATAACGGTCGCCGTACCTTCATAAAGCATCCATAATTTAAATACACAACTTTTTTGTGGCACAGTTCATAATGCCATCAGGGAATTCCATTGTTTCTTACAGGTAGTCGTAGTTTTCATTTATAAAAATATTGATTCATATTTAGAAAGGGAAAAACCCGAAGACTTATTTCCGAAATCATAACTACAGGTGTATATAACTAAATACAATTTATCAGAGTATTTAATGCAATGGAATACATATATATATACACACACACACACACACACACACACACAACGTTTATGGATTACCGGTCGCGGTAGCTCAGTGGTAGACCGGGAAGTCGTGAGTTCATTGATTGATTGTTTTACGTCTCGTCGAGAATTTTTCACTCATATTGAGACGTCACCAGCTGTAGGTGAAGTACCACAAATTTAGACCTATGCTTAACGCTCAGGGGCGTAGCAATGAGGGTTCTTTAACGTGCCAACGCCTACCGTGACCTCCGTTTTTAAGGTCATATCCGAAAGACCTTGATTCTCACTTCTAAATGCCGAGCGTTTGGCGACGGAACAATCACTACCTATTTTTGCGCCTTAGGTTTGACGCGGCCATTGCACGAGTGGGGCTCGTACTCACGACCTCCCGGTTACGATGTGAACGTTCTAACCATTGAACTACCGCGACCGGTCTCGTGAGTTCAAATCCCGCTTGCCTAATGCTCTGTTGATTGCATATTGTTGGCTGCAAAATTTAGGAATATGCTCGGCGCTTACGGCCTTTGGGCAGGGAGGATTCTTTATCGTGCCACACCTGCTGTGACACGGGGCTTCTGTTTTTGCGGTCTCATCCGAAGGATTGCCCCCATGTAGTCGCCTCTTACGACAAGCAAGAGGTACGAAGGATCTATTCTAACCCGGATCCCCTTGGAGCCCAAACACTCGGCATTTAGAAGTGAGAATCACGGGTCTCACGGAAATGACCTTTAAAATGGAGGTCCCGTATCGCAGCAGGCGTTGTCACGTTAAAAAACCATAACTTCGACGGCCCTGAGCGCTAAGTATTTGTGGTATTTCACCTACAGTTGGTGACGTCTTAGTATGAGTGAAAATTCTGAATGGGATGTAAAATGATCAAGCAAACAATCAATGAATCGAAACAGGTATGTTCCTAAAATAGCGGAAAATGCATCCAAATCACGTGATATAGTATTTTGTATAAGGTGAGCTATACTGTATTATGTTGAATTCAAACAGGTTTCCATAATAGAGGGGTTTTAAAATATTGTCACAATGGGCTTCACTGATCGCCATACGAAAGGTTTTTTTATAATATACAAACACAGCCTATATTATCTAACTGTACCTCTTTCGCCCATATATTCCCAGACCTGTAAAAGTATGGACGGGGCCAAACACCTATGAGGATTTCAGCTATTGTGGAAACCAAAAGCTTAAATTCAGAGTAAAATACCGTATGTGATCGATTTTTGAACTTTCTACTTTGTACATCGTCAAAATCGCTTGCATAAACTTTCATAAACGCGCAAACACGTGCGTTCTATTTTGATTAGCTAATATTTTTGTTATACTCATACTAAAGTTTCTATATAATTTCTCACTTAAAAAAATGTTTCCCGAGACTAGAATTTGCGAAATGCTGACATGAAACGAGACTGTTGAAACCCATGTAACATCAACTTTGTCACTAGTCTTCATCGATTTGTTGAGTTTTTCGGAAAATAACAATCAATCAATCATCGATTTCAAATTAATCATACACAGAATATGTTCTTGCGTATCGATATAACACCATATGCAGGTGATAATAGAATATTGCTACACAAATATGAGAAGTTGACGATGGAGAAGTTGAAGTAATATCGTTTGTCATTAAGCCAAGTTCAACTTATTAGTTTGCCATTAACATTTATATCTAATATAATATCCAAATATGAAACAAATGTGGAAGACTGTAGTCTTTTATTGCGAGTTTACTGGGATATATCGAATCGACATTATGAATGAAAATGAGTGTTGTTAATGGGTAACGCTTAATTGATAAATCAAAAAATCGAGTTGAAGGCCACTGCAAGAGATTTTGCTTCTTATGTGAAACTTTTGGATAAATTCTACCTCGTGTGAATATGAAAACAGGTCAGCTAATGAAGGAGCACAGTCTGTGTCCATAGAAATTCCAACAGACTGTTGGAAGACTTGATCACCAAAGAATATGTAAATATTGTCAATGAGGAACTCTAAGATCTTTTTAATATCAACATCAGAGTACTTGTGCGTAGAATCAGAATATGGATATTTCTGTGTTCCATTTTTATTGAAAAAGCAGTTGTATATGATGTCAAAGGCCTTGTCATTAATTCATTATGAGATACTGTATCACTTCTCTATATTTGGATGTGGTTACTCAGTAAAACTCAACAATGTGACTAATCGATGGCTGTATAATGACAAAAACCTCTCCATCAACTAAATAAAATGTTTCTATCATGAAAAATGTAACTAAAAAGCTTATTATGAGGAGACACTGACTATTTGTAAAGACCTTCCTGCTCTACATAACTGATCTCGTTCTTCTGACATATATGCTGTTGTAAAGAAGATTTTTGAAACATGGTCAATAACTTGGTCATTTTTGGCACCGTTCCCCCGCCATTAGGGCCTCGTAGGGGCCATAATCCTAAAATCAACAATTTATAATCATATTGCCCTGAAGATCCTTCAAATAAATTTGAAAAGAAGTGTTTAATTAAGAATAAAAATTTTGAAAACCCATGAACTTCAATAAAATACATCAGCATAAGAATGATCAAGAGAAATCAAAGACGTCAAAAGCAAAACAATTGTGATGAAGTGGACAGTTATCTTTTATTGCTTTTCAAATGAACTTGATACATTTATTGATATGGCTCATGATTTAGATCACTTTGGTCGTCAATATACGAACTACCTTTCTTAAACAAAACAGGCAAAGTAAATTATATACGACGTTTTATATACGAACAATGATCAGTTTTATTCATATGTCAATTCGATATATACCAGAGAACTTAGAATAAAAGATACCACAGTCTTCCACATCTGCTTCGTACTTAGATATTCTATTGAAAATAGATGTTGGCAGCAAACTAACAACTCAACTTGATGACAAACGGGATGATTTCAATTTCTCCATCGTCAACTTCCCATATCTATGTGGCAATAATCCATTATCACCTGCATATGGTGTTTATATCTCCCAATTGATTCGATGCGCAAGAGCTTGATCTGCAAATGATCAGTTAAATGTTTATGTTTTATATTACAACCATTGCTTCTGCTGGTGGACTGTTAGTCCACGAGGATATTCACCATCCCAGTTGCTAAGTACTTCGGTACTAGCATTTGAATTACGGATAAAATTTGCTGTGATAAAATTAAGAAATTCATTTCATTTCAGGATTATCTCTGATCTTTGCCGGATTTGGCTCCACTATTTGGTATTTTTGGTTCTTTCAGCTCAGCCAAGTTTGTTCTTATTTCGGGCTTCCTACATTTTTGACTTGAGCATCACTGAATCCGCATCTGGTGCATCAAAATTGGTACCGTTTACGTTTCATATTTTTAAATCGAGGCAGGCTACTGACAAACAAGTTGATGTTACAGTCGCCAATTCTATGGTCGTTATAACGATCTAATTTGTAAGTACAACCGTCCATTAAGTCAAATGCTGTTTGACATGTTTCATACCAACTGTTAGGCCGTTCTTAGCAAACCGGTTCTGACTGCGTATTACTCCGTTTACCTGATCAAAATATAGGGCACACAGCGGATGTGACCAGTCGACAGGGGACGCTTACTCGTCCTAGGCACCTGATCCCACCTCTGGTATATCCAAAGGTCCGTGTTTGCCCATCTCTCTGATATGTATTTTCTATAGGAATTACGAAATTGAACACCGTTCGTTATCGTAGCCTTTTCATACATATATACTCTGCAAAAAAAGAAACGCATAATGGAGTTTTTAAGATTTTAGTAGATGTATTTTGGATTATGATTTTACAATAAAAAATGTAGATATTCACTAGAATTGTTTCAATTGAAAAAAAATACAGTCCAAACCTTAGATATTGGTGGAAAAAAAGTCAGATCATCACAGTTAAGAACACTTCCTGTCACGTTTAAGTTAGTACCGTGTATGACCACCTCGAGCTGCCAACACAGTTCTGCATCTCCTTGGCATAGAGTCAATCAATGTTCTTACGTTATTGCGTGGAATTGTTCGCCATTCCTGTTGTAACATTTGACGGAGCTGATCGAGGGTCTGAGGCGGAGGTTGGCGCAGGCGCACACGTTTATCCAGTTGGTCCCATAAGTGTTCAATCGGATTCAAATCCGGTGATTTGGAAGGCCATGGTAGCACATTAATGTTGTTCTGCTGAAGGTAGTCAATTGTTAAGCGGGCTGTGTGAGGCCTAGCATTGTCATGTTGGAATAACTCCCTCTGTCGGTCAATTACGCGCATAAGGTGAGATTGGAGAATTTCGTCTCTGTACCTTTGAGCCGTTAAATTGCCCGAGACATGTACCAGTTCTGTTTTACGGTCATTAGAGATCGCCGCCCACATCATGACGCTACCTCCACCGAAGCTATCCACTTCTTGGACACACGACGAAGAGAAACGTTCATTCCTGCGCCGGTATACACGGATTCTTCCATCACATTTCTGTAGCAGAAAACGGGACTCATCGCTGAACCAGATTCTACGCCAGTTGCGGAATGTCCAGTCCCTCAATCTGTTGCACCATCGCACTCTTTCTCGTCTGTGTAACGGTGTCAAAACTGCTCCAAAATACGGTCTTCTGGGTCTAATACCATATTGTCGAAGTCGGTTGCGGACTGTCTGCGAGCTGATTCTTCTCAATCCAGGTATTCCGACTGCAGTAGCTGTTGCAGCAACGGTTCGATTCCGTAGATGAAAGACCCGGATGTAGCGATCTTGTCCAGGAGTCGTAATGCGAGGTCGCCCACTCCTCGGTCGGTCATTAGTAGAGCCAGTCTGCTGGAATCTGTTCCACAGCCGAGAAATTGTGCTCTGATTTACGTTTTCAGTTCGTGCAATCTCACTTTGGGATACTCCGGCCTGGAGACGGCCAATGACGATATTTCGAGTAGCAGGGTCCAACCTTGGCATGGCAGCATTTTAACGTTATGATGAATTCAAGCTTCAAACTTCGTCCTTTTATACGCTTTAATGTAGTGGTTGAATTAAGCACAAAGTTCTCGTGAAAAACGTAAGCCAAATTCCATGGCGATAGAGGTGATGTGCAATTTTAGAGAGTCGCCGAGCTAATTTGGCAGAGAGCCAAATCAAATGAACAGACCTTTAAAGTTTCATACTTACCTGTAAAAAATCAATTACTCAATTGACCATTTCAGTTTACCTGGTAAAATACATAATTTGCATTTTTAAAATTTCAAAAGGGCTATGCGTTTCTTTTTTTGCAGAGTATATATGGGACAGTCGCCGGATAGCTGAAAAATTGCTCAGGCGACTATAAATAAAAACAAACAAACAAAAAACAAACATATATATGGGTGGTTGTATTCATCTCACTAGTACTGAATTATATGAAAATATTTTTCCAAATCACAAAAAAAAGCGTTTAGTTGCAAACAGAACAATTAACATTTCAGATGGAAAAAAATGACAATTTGGCACTTGATGACTATCTTGAAATGCTAAACAGAGATAGTATTTAATTAAGAATGTTGTGTTAGGACATCAAACAAAAGACAGTATTATCATGCAACCTAAACAATATCCACATTTAATAAATTTTGTTAAATACCTGAGATCAGAGGCTTTACAAATTGCCACTGTAAATCTGATGTAATGACAGTTGTCATATAAATGCAATGCAATATCAACCAAATAGAAAATTGTTGTATAGAGAACTTTGTTGAGGCAAAAATTCATTCATTTATGTGAAAGGACGTTTGAAGATAACGAAATAAAAAATCTACACGATTTTGGGTTTTTTCTTCATCAACTATATGGATCAGGTACAGTAAAAATTGGGTAATGGAGCTGGCTTTTAAAAAAGGTTATTGGAAAACAAAATTAAAATCTCTCGAATGATATAAAGAATCTCGGTTATAAGGAATAAATTTTGGAGGTCCCAGTGTCTTCCTTATAATCTAGTTTTACTGTACCCAGTAGTCGTATTCTAGTGCGTTGTATTAGTGTTTGATAAATTTTCATGAATGGTCAAATATCTTAAATGAAAACTCAATCAAAGTTTACACCTTTCAGATAATAATTTCAACCTTTAAATGCAGTTGAGAAGAACTCTCTAAAACGACATTTCTCTACATGAACCTAATTCATTATTTACAGACAGTCGACAGACAACAGGTGATCAGCTTTCAGTTCATATAAGCTAAATAATGAAACAATCAAAATAATGGCACGTACTTTTAATAAGGCCACGGGATTTTAATTTTTATCTCATTGACAGATTGAAAGTCAGAAACAATGTAAATTCGTCTTCATTATCAGAGAATTCATTATCATTGTAATGATTTATAATGTCAAAAACAGTTACATTGCTGTTATTAACCAAATGCTCTAAGTGCAACAACCCACATTCATTTTGCATGTGCACGACTCAGCACATACATAACAACAAATATGGGTACCAACTTCCACTTTTGACAATTCCGAGACGTATAGAAAATTTTCTAATAGTTCCTTTCAACGACATGATGTACATTGTACGAGGGCGAGTCTGTTAGTATTCAGCTTATCCCATTTCCGTGACCGAGATTTTCATGCCTTGTTTCAATACATGTTTTACATCTGGGTACAACATTGCATGCGTATCGAGTCATTCTTTAATAAGATAATGAATGTCAAACATGGCATGCTTTTCATCTAAACTTGAGTAGAGTGCTGTAATTCGGTACTTAAAAGGTAAAACAGACCAGGAAATACACGGCGAGTTAGCCCACGTTTATGGGTCTTCTGCACCATCTTATGCTCAGGTTAAATTCTGGGTAAGGGAATTTAAACGCGGTAGAAGCCAGGTCTGGACGCCCACTGGATGCCACCGACAAAGAAATGTGTAACAAATTCCGGCTCTGGTATACTCTGATAAGCGAATTTAGGTGGAAGAAATAGCGCAGGCATTAAGTATTATACATGGTAGCGTTTCAATAATTTTACATGATCGTTTAGTTCTCCGTGGTTGTTAGAATAGATCCTCAGATTAGAATAGATGCTTGTCGTAAGAGGCGACTAAATGGGGCGGTCCTTCAGATGAGACCGCAAAACCGGGTCCCGTGTCACAGCAGGTGTGGCACGTAAAAGATCCCTCCCTGCTCAAAGGCCATAAGCAACGAGCATGGGCCTAAATTTGCAGCCATTCACCGGCAATGGTGAAGTACTGAGGATCTATTCTAACAACCCTGATACACACGGGGTCCTTGCAATTAAAAAAAAACATATACTAATTAATGCCAACAGTTTCTACCGACTCTTTATGGCCGCGTCAAACCTAAGACTAGTGATCGCCCATCGCGAAATGTTCGGCATTTAGAGGTGAGAATCCTGGGTTTTTCGGTTTTTCTAGTTGCTACGGCGTGAGCGCTAACATAGGTATAAATTTGTTGTACTTTACCTACAACGGGTGGCGTCTCAAAATGAGTCGGTGAAAAATTCTCGACGGGACGTAGTACAAACAAACAAACTCATAGATTTTAAATATTAAAGTTGAAAATAATTGAACTTGCATTTATAGATAATGAAATATTTGTCGTTTTAAGTAAAACACACAACCAGAAATAAATGTCAACTGTAATTTTTTAGTATATAATTTTAAATGAAATAAAATAAATATGTGTTTACCTGTCTTTGCAGTTCCATTCAGTATTCTTATTTTAGATAACGTGGTTGTAAATACCTTAAAGGTGTTCTACCGTCCGTTAGTTGGTATGGCTGTAGATATAAGCAATGAAGTGTTTCTGTTGTCATTATTGGGGGACAGATGATGGTAACTGTATTTGTATGAATTTGCGCGACTCGCTTACGTCATCATTTGATTTTCTTACAATGGTAGCATCTTTAATACCCCCATTAATGACAACAAATAATGGATGGATATTGAAAGTTCATATTATGTGCAAATGTTGCCAGGCCATACTATTTTGATTGAATGATAGTTGAATGCTATATCTATACAATGGTAACAAAATGATAACAAAATAGTTTGTTGTGACTTTGAACTACGAGTATGTATAGTCGTTTGGTCGAGGTCATGGTCAAAGTTGAAAATATTTGACAAGAATGATTTTTGTTTTGTAGAAACGTAAGAAGAAATAAACGGTGCTTTTGATAATATTGAAGCCTTTTAGTTCCCAGAGAACATACAACTTGTCAAAAATACATTCTTGTCATGTGTTACTCTAGTAACGATTAAGGCCCAAAGAAATGACAAAATATAAAACTATGATAAAATTACAATAATCACATTAACCGTGAATTAAATTTGTCTTTTACAGATCACCAGAACAACTTGGTCACCAAAATAACTTGGTCACGTGACCTGATAATGGAATCTATGTTAGATATTAAGGACTGGTTCCTGAACAAGTATAAAACGAACTCTACAACGTCAAAGAAAAACTCAAGTAATGTTGCTTGTGCCTTAACGCCCGACACAATCCCGGAGTTTGTAATTCCAGGGTCCAATGAAGTATCAAGAAGAGGTAATCATGATGTGGATAACTCCGACAGTGATTATCCTTGTTCTATATCCCGAAGGAGTAGCATATGCTCCACCAAAACAAGTCCTGGAATCTCTCCTAGCTGTTCAGCGATCAATTTAGAGACGCGATGTGCCTCGTCAGCTCCTGGTTCTCCCAGACATGAAATAAAAGACATTGTATCGAATCACAAAACTTCCAAGTCCATGAACTGCATTAGGGATACCAATTCCGATCCACTGTCCGTGGCGGCCATGTCACTTCCCCATTTCCGCTCAAAAACAGCATTTGGATTCAGCACTTTATCGCAAAATCCACACACTAGGAGAAAGGAATCTCTCTTTCATACTCAAGGATGTAATATGTCTTGTCGTGATCAAGGAAATAATCTATTTTGTCGGGATTCGTCTCTGGAGCCCCTATCGACCAGAATTCACCCAGAGTTGATGGACGACACCATGAGATTTTCCGATTCAGAAATTTCTACGAAAAAGCATACGCCTTCAGTCATCGTTACTCCCTCCACTTCTCCGATCGGTACGTCAGTGAAGTTATCCCCAGATCGCCAGACAAACCACTTCCTGGCAGCATCACGTTTCTTCATCAACAATGGAAATATGACACATAGAAACTTGAAACCAAATAATCTGTACTACAGACGACGGTCCTCTTTGCTAGGTCTGGACGCAGACAATTCCCAGGATTCCCCTGTTAACAACAGTCCACCAGTACAGCGTAATAAAACCGCTGTCTCAAGACAACGAAATGGACAAAGTGAAAAAGATGTGGTTGCTCTGAAACGGCACTCCTCTCCACAATTGCTAGAGCCGAGACTCGTTGAAACTTGCGAGCCTCACAGATCTGTGTCGTGTTCAATGATAAACAGTTCTAAAAACATTACTGAACACGGTGAACTGAAATTTGCCTTCCAATACTTAGCCACAACTAAACAACTAAAATTGACACTGATTAAAGCAGAAAATATTGGTGGTTCTGATAAAAAAGGTTCAAATCTGAACCCATTCGCAAAAGTTTATCTGATGCCAGGAAAACTTCAAAAACAAACATCAGAGTTGTTCAAACATACACAGAATCCTACTTTTAACCAAACGTTCTTTTTCCAAGGACTGTCTTTAGAACAGCTGCATTCCATGACACTGAGAATAAATATTTTCCATAAATCTTACAATCTTCATCCACCTGAACTTGTAGGAAGAATAGATCTGGAGCTGGACAACTATGACCTCTTGACAGAAAACCGGATGTGGCGAGAACTGGATGGTGTCGGCGAAAAAAAGGTAAATCAAATATTATTTGACATAGTGACATGAACTACTAGTAGAAAAAATATCTTAAGCAAAGCGTATATGCAACGCAAAACCAGAACTGTATTTTCAGGACAATTACCCTCATATTTCAACTGCACTCTTTTCTGAATAATTTGGATATTAAGTCCAAACCGTAAGTTGTTTAAAGAATGAACTTTCCACACTGTACAAGTTGAATCTTCTGAGCAATTTATACATTGACATGCATTATGATGTTATCCAGTCATAGTACATCAGGGATAAGTCGCAGCCTTCGTCGTAAGAAATAGTAACTACGAACGTATTTCGACGTTGTATATACCGTGTAGATGACATGTTTTTGAATTACTTTTTCTGACCTATGGTGGCTCTATAAAAACAAATCATTTTTCTGTAGATTATGTCGACATACAGGATAGTTATGTTGAGATGCAACATAAATATATGTCAACATGCAACTTAATTATTTTAATTGATTGATTAATGATGGATTATTTATTGCTTTCCGCCACACTCAACAATGTTTTAGTTATCTGGTGGCGTCCAGTTTTTGTTGGTGGAGTAGAGAACCCAGATACAATGTATCTGGGAAGAGACCACCGACCTTCCGCAAGTAACGTGGCAAACTTGCTCACATAACGCCGCGGTCGAGATTCGAACGCGCGCCGACAGAGGTGAGAGGTTTTGTGATTTTGAACCCGATGCTCTAACCACTCGGCCACGGAGGCCCCCTATTTTGATGTTGTCATGCAACTTAATTATCTTTACATGCAACTTACCTTAAAAACGTTATATATCAACATAATTAAGTTACATGATAACATTAAGTTGTATGTCAACCTAAATAAGTTGCATACCATTGTGAATAAGTTATTTGATGGATGTTTAACGTTAGCAATATTTGATATTTTATGACAAAATTCTGATTTATATATTATGCATGTCAACATAATTAAGTTGCATGCTACCATAGTGATCGATATCGTGAATATCTTTTCGTTTAGCTGAGACGAAGAACGATATCAACTGCTTACGCTCAATTACGTAGTCACAGCAGAATCGCATATCCGTGGCTTCTTCATCGAGAGTGTATCCATACAGCATAGGCATGTTCATGTTCTAAAGGGAAACCATTAACAAATATAGATATAATTATAATTTACAGTTTGTATTATGGATTCAATTGCCATAGATCATTTAAAGTACCCTATTAAAGAGATCAGTTGGAGGTAAACGGAATTTCAATGTCGGTGGATATAATGTAGAGAAATATACAATCACAGTGTGTTTTCACAATGTAAATAAATATAAATACACGAATGCATGAAAAGCATGATAGTTTTTAAAGATTTTTTCACATTTATCATGTTATTGAATTGAATTCATGCAGATATAAGGGATAAATCTACTAGGATAGGTATACGTTTTAGCTGTAATATAACCTGTACAAAAAACTTCACAAATATCTGACCTGTGTATTCTACCGTTTGCTTTCTGTCTGATAATTACTGTCATTGATTACTTTTTGTGTATTACCCAGTGCGATTTGGAACTGATAAAACCCCATTAAGCAATTAATGTCACAGGAATCGGTACTATGGTTGGTAATGATACTAAGGACTTAATTAAAAGTCATGCAAGGACCTAATCGTAAAACATTCCTCTTACTAAAATTTCTTTGTCTGTACTGTGCTACTGTAGAATGAGAAGGTCAAGCTCAAGGCTTAGTTCTGACTTACTTTCTAGACTTTGAAATAAAGGAGTAAACACGAAAGATTAAGTTAATTTGTGCTGAGGTTGAAACATGGAGACACTAACTGCTGGACGTATCTTTTAACTTTTACCGAAATAAAAGAAGTAAAGGAGTAGATCAGTTGGAGTGTGACTTTTTATCTTGCAAACCATCCATGCTTTTTATCATGGATCTATTTTTTCACTGTCTAAATATAAAGTGATGTATAGAACACTTCATTTGACTATTTATGGAGTTCGCTTGTTTGATTTTTATCTGTAAAATGATGGATTTATCAACTTCAAATTTTCGAATCACTGACATAAAAGCTCAAAAGATCATCAAACAACTTTTTTTTATTCCATTGAACATGTATAAAATGTTAAAGTACGTGTTAGAACGATACATTTAAGGCCTAAAACTTCATGTATGACATTTTAAAATTTATGATCAAATTTGATCTTCCATTCCACTTGAGGAGGAATACTACGTCAGAGAAATTTGATATGAATGAAAAGTGGAGGATATGTGCAACAATATTTTCACATTGAAAATTATAATCAACTTTTTGGTTGGTTGCGTATCTCGGGTTTAACCTCCCAATCACTGATACAGGGTTTGAATCCTGGTTTACGCGTTGCACACAGGTAGAACTGAGGTGATAACGGCACAGAATTACGGTAAATAATAAACCAGGTATACGGGTGGTTTAAACCCAGCGTCGTGTTCTCGTGGGGAATGATCGCGGAATATTTGGATGCAGGAGAGAGGTTTGATCTTGTAGAAAGGTTGCTTATAAGTGAACGAATTGTTAGAGACATACTTAATCCTTTCACGCATTATAATGATTAAGATTTTATAAATAGATTTTGACTTAGCAAAGAGGCTGATTTGTCTATTCTGGACGATATTGGTGATGATTTAGGCAATGAGACTGCATCTTTCATCGGTCTCCCCATTGAACCAGCTTCTGATAAGTCTGAGATAATATGCGACAGGATATTTTTTACCAGTAAATGGGGATTTGTTTGTTGATACGTAAATGTACTGTGTCTCGAGTCTTTAAAAATGTTTCGCGTGTAATAGCTTCTGTGGACAATAGCCATATAAAATTCACTGCTGGAAATAGAATCTTGGATGAACAAAGAGCATTTATGCAACAAAGTGGCATGCCTGGTGTTGTGGGACTGATAGATTGCACCCACATCCCCATTATCTCTCCAGGAGGGGGTAATGCTGAACTTTTTAGAGATAGGAAAGGGTTTTTCTTAATTAATGTACAGGCAATTTGTGATCACGAACTCAAACTTGCAAATGGTTTGGTTCATTGGCCTGGTAGTACCCATAATAATTGAAGTTTTGAAAATCCTAATATTTGTGTCAAGTTTGAGCGCAGAGAAATAAATGGTATTTTGCTGAATGACAATTGGCCACTTGCATACCCATGGCTTAAGCCTGGATTGTTATGACCCAGGTTTAAGTCATTGTCAAATTTTCCAATTCACTTGCACACCTTTAAAAATCACCTGAGTAAGGCTCAGTTCTGATTTTAACTCTGAACCAGGTGTAGGGAGGATTTCAAAGAGATGGATAACTTTCTGGACGACGTAGATCGATTATATCTGTGGAACGGCTTATTAGGAGAAAGAAAGCAGTAAAGGACAGAGAAAACCCTTTTAAACATATTCCGACGATGAATTTATAGACAGATTTCGTTTTAAAAAAAGAGAATGTGTTTTGGAATTATTGGATGACATTGGCGAATATTTAGAACCAAAACAAAGGGAGATGCTAGAAAAGCTGCTATTCCGGCACCTGATGGAAATGATGATGATGGTGATCTTGATGTACCAGTTCTCATACCACTAAATGCTAACCAAGAGGGACAGGCACGGAGAGCACTTTTGATACGACGATTCTAGTGAATTTCAATATACATGTACATGTGAGTACTATTAATTATGAACGTAATTGCGCAGTTACATGTATGGAATTGTTCAGTGCATTCTAAATTATACCTACTAACACAATATAATCATCGGTATGAAGCATGTGACTGTCAAAAGTTAACACGACTGTTATTAAAATCTGCCGTTTTACCAGTAGCTGTGCCTGTAACATTTTTATATGTACATTTACTTGAATTCAGTTGCATTTCCAATTTCTGTTTCTTCATAATTAAGTTATCCTCTTTCAACTGAACGATTTTCATTTTCTGATCGTGCTCCACCTCTGCCATTTCCAAATGCCTAGACTTGACTTGTTCTTGACACACAGAAACAGCTTTTCGTTTGGCGTCCTGTTTTGTACCTGCCTGTGATGGACTAGCTCCAGCGTTTTGTTTGGCATTCTCTCTTTTACCCGCCGCTTGTGATGTTTTATCTGATGTTGCATCTGGTGTTTCATACTCGATTGTATTGATAGCCAAAATCTGCAAACACGTGAAATTTCATAATATTTGGATAGCCTTTTTGTGTTTTATTTTATTCATCGGTTTATTTAACGCGTTACAAATATTATTATACAATATATTCTTTAACTGTGCAGTGATTGCAACTAATAAAGAGTAAATTTGAATACCTCTTCATTTTCATTTAAGTCGCCCTCGTTATCTGGCTCATCTCCGTGAAGACTTGTATCATCATAGGGATTTTCAAGACTGTTGGTTTGCTGGGGAAGCAGATCGGTAATAATGCAGGAAATTTTATCTAAATTATATTCAGCAGGTGCACCTCCCGTTCTCTTCCTATACTTTGCCACAGCAGACTTGGTTCTTGTTTTAATGTTCTTCCATAAAGATTTCAGCTGTGTTAACGATCATTTGTTTATGCTATGTCTCGAATTGAATTTTTTGTCAATATTATTCCACTCTGCATTCTTCTTGCTAATCATTCTTCCATCGTTTTGCGTATTTTCAATTATGTTTTTTATGACAAGGAGTTCCAATAAAATCTCTTTTTCAAGTTCAGAAAACTTCGGAGACTTGAAGAATCAGACAAGCATAAGCTATATTCAGGTAAGAAAGAGTTGATTCACACGTCAGTAATCCAACTACTTCTCATCTGAGTGCAGCTTAAACCAGGGTTAAGTCAGGGTTACCTGATCTCCAGCAAGCATGTTCACGAAGCTATCTTAGGACTAAGACGTGTCCTAAGTATGTCTTAGGACACGTCTTAGTCTTAAGTGTGTTTCTCAAAGCTTTCCTAAATTTAGGACACGCCTTAGTTCGTCCTAATTTTAGAACAGCATAACCCTTGTCCTAAGATCATCCTAAGTCTGTATAAACATGGCGGCAGCCATAATACTGGGGAGAAGAGGTCAAAGAAATCGTGAAAGGTTATTTAGAAACATTGATAACCCCCTGGATTATTTAAACGAGGACGATATAGTGAGTAGATAATAATAATAAATAATAATAATCATTTTATATAGCGCCCTATTCGATCAAAATAATCGCTCTAAAGCGCTGTACATCATAATATCATAAGACAGGTTACATAAATACTAATTTTTAAAAGACAGGTTACATAGTACTAGAAGTAAATGATTTTTTTTTTTTTTTTTTTTTTTTTTTTTTTTGAAATTAAGTAAAAGTGAAAATGATTAAAATTGAGACATTTAATAATAAGCGAGTCTAAAAAGATATGTTTTTAATTGCGTTTTAAAACTGTTCAAAGTCTGACACCGACGAAGGTTATCAGGCAATGCATTCCATAGTGTCGCAGCTGCCACGTCTAACCGCCTTTTCCCATATGTGGAAGTTCGACATCTAGGTGTCATCAGTGTCAGGGAATTTTCCGATCTTAAAGAACGTTGAGGTTTATAAACGGTAATCACCTCTTCCAGGTATTGTGGCGCCATCTTGTAAACCACCTTGTACGAGTACAAGATACAGACTTCCGTGACCTTTGATCATTAATCTCTGCAATATTGTTGGCTATAGACTGCAAAGACCAACTGCACGATCACGTATATTGCCAGTATCTCTGCAAGTTGTGGTAGCTTTAAGCTTTTATGCAACCGGTAGCTTTCAGTCAGTGATCGTGGACGTGGACAATATATCTAGATCGAGTGTGAGTCGTGTCATTGCCGACTTGAACGAATGCCTGCTACAAATATCTCGGGATCACATTGAACATGAATTTCTCCCGTTGAAAATTTTGGATTCTTATTCATGATCATCCGCACACATGAATTGAAACCGGTTTAACTTGTTTCCGAAAAAAGATTATTCAGTATTTTTTATTCATGCCCTTGACATCAGTTCATGTCAGTCAAAGTATATTTGCGAAAAATTGAAATACTAGTATCTTACATGTCAACAGAAATGGCTTGGTTTCGAATAGCATTCATTTATTTGCTTTTATCTCAAATACACATGTAGAGTTCGAATCACACGATCTGTTTTTAATTTTCAAAATTTATTCTATGTAATGTACTAAATCATTATATGATTTTTAACTTTATAATAATTATTATTATCATATTGAATGTACGATATATTTATTTTAAGAATATTTACTTGAAGAAATGATGTATTTCTTTTCCGTGGATGTATAGGTCTTAATAAATTAATATTTCAATTTCATCCCAAATACATGTATCATGTGAACAAATGAATGTATCTATACATCATGACAGTATGATGGTAATGCTTCCTATTAGGAATAAGATTGTTCCTAAGTAGTTGGGATGTCCTAACTCAAGATGTTCCTACGACATCGTCGAGACACATCCTAAGACATGCCCTAAGATGATCTTAGGATGTTCCTAACCTTTTTCCTAATTTGTATCTTAGGACATGTCTTAGGAAAGCTTCGTGAACATGCCTGCTGATAACCTGCTGATTCTAGCTTACCCGAGCTACAGATATGCAATTGGCCAAATGAATATTCACTGCCGTCGTATCTTGTAACTCCAGTCCAAACTCCGAACTCCAGAGAGGAAGAAGATTGAATTTAGCTTTATACGACACACGTGTAAAAATTGAAAAAGTTTTCGGAATCTTGAAGAGATGATTTCCATGTTTGTGACAGCAACTACGTCTAAAAGGTTGGATCAGAAAAGCCTGGTTTAGTTTTAAAGCGTGAACAGACTCCGTACTCAGGTAACTCCGACTCACCTGGCATTTAAACACGACTTACGTGATTCGTGGATCAACCGCTGAGCTATACTTATGTAAACTACAAATACGCAACCGGCCATTTATTTAGTCAAAAATGCAGTTTTAGTTAGTTGAAAGTAATCTGTAGGGGAAAAAAATGAAAACCCCTGCTGGATTCGAACTCGCGATCTATAATTTTCAGTCGATATGCTGTCTTTAAAGTCTGTTAAAATTGGATTGTGTAGAAACTTTAAATACAAGGCATGCGATTTGAGACCCACTCCCTGTCGTCATTCTCTCACCTGTTACGCAAGCTTCACACATGAAAATTTCACCACATGAAAGTGATGGACAAAAATATGCAATCGATGTAAATGTATAATAGACAATAGAAAGATGAAGGTTTCCAACTTTGTGCAGCTAATGTACTTGTTTAGTTTCTCGGAATTATTTAATGGAGGCATTACGTATAGTAATCTATGACAAATAGAGTTGCGTTTGAATTTATGCAACTCTTTCGTCATCGCACTAGGCAAATTTTCATTATTAGCTCACCTGAACTGAAAGCTCAAGTGAGTTTTTGTAATCGCCCGTTGTTCGTCTGTCTGTACACTTCTCAAATTTTCGACTTCTCCAGAACCACTGCGCCAATGTTAATCAAATTTGATACAAATCATCCTTGGGCAAAGGGGATTCCAGTTTGTTCAAAGTGAGATAATCACAAAAATTGGGTGGGGTCATTAAAAATATTCTCAAGAACCACAGGGCCAGGAAAGTTCTAATTTACATGGAAGCTTCTTGACGTAGTGCAGAATCAAGTTTGTTAAAATCATGGTTCCCGGGGGTAGGATGGGACCACAACAGGAGATCAAAATTTTATACGCGAAAATACAAGGAAAAATATTTTAAAATCTTCTTCTCCAGAACAACAAAGTCAATTTCATTGAAACTTGGTATAAATCATCCTTGGGTGAAGGGATTCAAATTTTTGTTCAAATGAAGGGTCATACCTGCTTCAAAGGGGAAACAATCACAAAAATAGGATGTGGTCATTTAAAAGTCTCCTCAAGAAACACTGGGCCAGAAAAGTTAAAATTTACATGAGAGCTTTTTGACATAGTGCAGATTCAAATTTATTAAAATCATGACCCCCAGGGGTAGGTTGGGGCCACATTAGGGGATCAAAGTTTTATATGTTTTGTTTGTTTGTTTATAGCCGCCTGAGCAATTTTTCAGCTATCCGGCGGCTGTCACCATTACCGGTGACAGGGCTGCAAATTTAGGCCTATGCTCGGCACTCAGGGCCTTTGAGCAGGGAGGGATCTTTATCGTGCCACACCTACTGCGACACGGGACCTCGGTTTATACGGTCTCATCCGAAAGACCGGCACCCACGTCCCACAGTGGGATTCGAACCCCCGACTCAAGGATCATCAGATCTTTGAGCCCGACGCTCTAACCACTGCGCCACGCGGGCGGCCAAGTTTTATATGCATACAGGGAAATCTTCAATACGAACCAAGGTGACTCAGGTGAGCGATGTGGCCCATGGGCCTCTCGTCTTGTACACTTGCGCTTTCTGAAGACTGGCTCTGCTAAGGGAAATAATAATAGGGATCAGGTCAAATTCAAACTTCCACGATTTCTATTTTATGTCGAAAAAGCAAGACGTGAATTTGTTGCAGTCATTAATAAAAGTTATAGAGGAATGTTGACATAAGACTTACATGGTGTAAGTGAATCTGACGTAATGCGCCCTCTGTGTAAAAAGTTTGAACTCCGTTTGTTTTCAAACTTACCTCATTAGGTTTCGTAGGAAATTATATAACTAGAGAAACTTATAAAAAATTATTATTGCTATGATGCATTAAAAGAAACTCATTACAATAGTATAGAATTTAATTTTTATTGTATTCTTGATTAATGCAGACTAGAGTATTTCATTTTGTATATGTTTTGGTATGGAGACAGACCCACTAACAACCAGCTTCCGGAACTACTTTTCATGCTTTAACGACATAGGAGACACTCCTGAATTATATATAGATTTAAAGAACACAAAAGTCTCTTACCAGGTTACTTTTGAGTTACAATATTTTGGATTTTCCTTATTATGGCATGCAAAACATCTAAACGCTTATGAATAAAGTCATAATATATATTTTCCCTTTGAAATAGAGTTTCCAGACAGAAGATTAGTATGTACAAATTAATAAAAATTTTGTAGGCAATGTCTACAAGTCATTGGCATATTTTCCTAAATTTCCTCATTATAACTTTTTTGTTGTCTTTCTTTTTTAGAAAATCACGAGGAACAAATGCATTTAAATAAATATTCTATATTTAATTTTTAAAACATATATTGCATTCCATATCCAATTTGATTTATAATAATTCATAAAAAAATATTACCTACTGTGCAAGAAAATTACTGCTCATATAAAATTCAGAAAGTACTCATGTAATGACAAATGATTTTGCAATTTGATGTAATCCTGCAGGCATGCTATCGAAGGTTTCCTAAGAATAGTCCTAAGGCATGACTTATGATATATCTTAGGATGGTCCTAAGACATATCTTAGGATGGACATAGAAGCTCTCTTAGGACTATCTTAACTAGACTTAAGACAATTCTTATATACATGTATATAACGATTTGAAAAGATTTATTTTAAAACGGATTATTGTTAATATGCTATATACCCAATGATTTTAAAGTAATTAAATAATTAAGTAATAGTATTCTCAGTGATCTTTTGGAAATGGGGAAAATTTTTGAGTGCTGCTATACTATATTCAATAACTGTACAATTAATGTGGTTCTTGTCAGTCCATGACTCTAAAATATCAAAATAATGCATACGTTTTAGTATAAAATACATGCATCTCCCTATTACTTTTGAAATTTGTTGCTGATAGATGTAAAGAAAACTGGTTATGTGATTTAACTCAGGTTACATGATACATAAACACCACAGGTTTTTGACT
Source organism: Ostrea denselamellosa (assembly GCA_024699665.1). Classification (NCBI taxonomy): domain Eukaryota; kingdom Metazoa; phylum Mollusca; class Bivalvia; order Ostreida; family Ostreidae; genus Ostrea; species Ostrea denselamellosa. Next base: position 1,401,181 of record JAMZEH010000021.1, read on the forward strand.
TGAGACTATACCGCGAAAACAGCTGGTGCTACTTAGCTTAGATAATGTCATTCACTGGTCGACATCGATTCACAACGTGGCATTACGGAAAACGAAATCCCAATTTTACTGAAATGGAGATGGAAATACTTTGTGACGAACAGTTCAAAAAAGCGTGTATGGGAGGGGATTTGTGAAAAAGTCAACTCGGCATCCTCGGGGCACACAATAAGACGGCGGAGGAGATTATTATTATTATATTATTATACTATTTTTATATAGCGCCTTATCTAATTATATAATTACTCTAAAGCGCTTAACATGTAAAACAAGGGCAATATAAAAACGATTATATAAATTGAAAGGTCACAAAAATAATAATCATCTAAAGTCGAAATGGGAGGTATTAGTAATTTTTGTAATTTTTTTTTTTTTTTTTTTTTTTTTTGTATTATCATTTTTGTTAAAACAGAAAATAACTGGATACATTATAAATCAAAATCAAGTTTAAAAAGATGTGTTTTTAGCTTTTGTTTAAAAACAGCAAGTGATTGTTCACAACGAAGGTTCAGCGGGAGGCAGTTCCACAGGGTGGCCGAGGACAAAAAGTGGTCTACTTATGCTAGTGATCTGACTGTACACAGAGTTTCGAATAAAATGACAAATGTTTCCTGAATGTTTTTCTGTCATTTGTTTCCTTCCTGACCTTATAATTTGCATTTCATTGTCCTTGTAAATCCAATATCCCCTACTTTTTTGAATAGTAAATATAGACAGTTTTATGGTATCGAGACGTGTATGTACGTGCTCACTTACTGACTAACATAGTAAACCGAAATAAGGAATTTGTTGTTAGATTGATCAATGTTGTTATTTCTGCACTACAATGTAAAATTTAGCGAATTGAGGATAACATTTTAAGACCTAAATTTGTCACATGAAACAATTTTGTTAATAGAAATAACTTTTCCCTAGAAAACCCGCCTCCATGTAATCAAGCCGAACACATGAATCCTCCTAAAAGAGTATCATCTAGAGGAAACGAGCTAGGGATGAAGACGATGAATATTCCGAAAAGTTGGTAAAGATTGAAAGCGAGCGTCTGGTCATTGGAAAGGAGAGACTGACATAGAGAAACAGAGATTGGAAGTGGAGAAACAGAGGCTAGAAATTGGAAAACAAAAACTTCTTATTTCAAAACAATGCCACCAAATATACCTTTCACAATAAGGAATCCAATTCGTTCCCCAGGACGGAGTTGAGATCTGAGCATGCCCTCAACATTTGAATAAAACATTTGATACACTATATTCGACTTACGTTTTAAAAATGATCTCAACAAGTTTGATAGCATCATGCATGTAAATTTTGACAGATCATAATTTGCAATATACTCAATATCTAAATGCTGAAGAGTTGAGGTCAAGATCACATGATTTAGGACACTTGCTACAAACTTTTCCAATTTTTTGTAGCACAGCAATCATTTAATCCCTGAATATTCCATTTACTAGTCTTAATCTGACAATTGCCCATCGTTTATGCCAACGTAAGGTTGAGATTTATGTGCCAATTATCTCGAGGGATGCATCCTTCAGGTAGTGGTATTCGGTCGTTGACACACATGTACTGATGTTGCAACAATATCTTGCATATTTTCAATGGACTGTATAGGAGTGTTCCACCACTGCTGTCCAAGCACTGAAAACGCGCTTTTAAATCCCAAAGGCTCGCTCAATCGCATTCTTTGTACGGATGTGCGCTGTGTTATATACCTCCTCGGTCTGTGAGGTGGAGTTTGGAGCCATGGCCGCAATGGGTAACCACTGTCTCCTAATAACCATCCCTCAGTTATAGTTCCTTTCACAAATAGCTGTTTCGCCTCTGAATTCGACCATATGAATGCATCATACGTGCTTCCAGGCCACTTTGCCACTATATTGAGAAATTTTAGGTTCGCATCACATACTCCTTGAACATTCATAGAATAATAGTTTTTCCGATTTACATAAATATATTCATTGGTGGATAGTGATTTGATCCTAATCTATTGCTCCAACAATATTTGGAAAATGCGAAATTTCATAAAAGTCCTTTTCTACTTGGTTTAACTCTGTGGCATGACCTGGCATTTCAATATAACGTTGCGATATTCCAATTAAGCAATTGGTGACATCATGATAGTTTTTCTTACGCTTTATCGTGATATATTGTGACCTCATTGTTGGCTGGTGATTGATTGATTATATATTGTTTAACGTCTCGCTGTTGGTCGGTAAAGGTCGTTCTCAAATAAGGCACAGAGATCATCGGGCGTGTCAGTCTGTATTTACTTCGATGCTATGGTCATCTAAGTAATCTAAAGGATTGTTATAATCTCTCAACGTTCTCGCCAAATCCTTCCTCTTCTTCCTTGTAGGCACATATTGGCGGCAGTCATATTTAAACATAAACAAATATAAGGCATCTCCTTAATTTATCTTAAAACTGGGATTGCGATATCTTAACTTTAGGAAAAATCTTAGGATATATCCTAAGTTAAGACAGATTTGATGGCCCCAGTTAGGACTAAGACACATCCTAAGATCATCTTAAGATATGTTTTATTCCTACGATAGCTTCGTTAGCATGCCTGCTGGTCTTATTCATGCCTTTTACAGGGTCTCTCTGGTGAGCAATAGAAAAATGATAAGCATTATGAGTGTATTGCAGGTAATACAAAGTTCCCAACCGGTATAATAAATCAGTCAAAAGTAGGTCAAGTGTAACGAAACTCAGTTTGATCTGTAACTATCCAAGGCAAAGCCACATATCAAATTGCAATTGAATATATTTCTCCAATGCGGAGAAAGGTTCGGAAAGCTGATTCTTACGAATTCATCAAAGTCAAACGTAGGTCGAGCGTAAGGAAACTCAAAATTGGCCTGTAAGTATTCAAGACAAACCATATATAAGATTTCAGTTTTATATTTTGATCCAATGCGGAGAAAAGTCCGGAATGACAGACAGACGGACAGACCGGGGATTAACCAATAGTTCCCTTCGGCAAAGCCGGTAAGGGACTAAAATAGAACTGTAAACTTGGATAAAATATTTTTATTTATAAGATGTTATAATGAAGAAGTATGTTTACTCATTACATTCCCATACTTGTTATTCTCAATTACAAACTCTACACTGAAGCTGTGTCTCATCATTATCATCTCTCTGGATATTCCAAGGTGGAGCACAAGTCGTTTTAGAGCTTGGGCATCATGTGCATCAACCGGTCGCGGTAGCTCAGTGGTTAGAGCGTTCGCTTCGTAACCGGGAGGCCGTGAGTTTGAGCCCCGCTCGTGCAATGGCCGCGTCAAACCTAAGACGAAAAATAGATAGTGATTGCTCCTTCGCCAAACGCTCGGCATTTAGAAGTGAGAATCACGGGTCTTTCGGATATGACCTTAAAAACGGAGGTCCCGTGTCACGGTAGGCGTTGTCACGTTAAAGAACCCTCACTGAGCGCTAAGCATAGGTCTAAATTTGTGGTACTTCACCTACAGCTGGTGACGTCTCAATATGAGTGAAAAACTCTCGACGGGACGTAAAACAAACAAACAGCATGTGCATCATAATGTGCTGAACACAAATCTTTCAGAAGGTCCACATGTTTGTAAGATTTTCTGTTTGGAAACTCTTCTCTGAGGAGAGTCTATGTGCTTATGAATCATTGGCACTTAGTCCCTTACGACACATTGCAGGGATAATGACACTGTTTAGCATACGTAAAAGCATTGACCCGTTCCTTTGACCAGTACCTGCATGAACCATACCTACAAAATATACACCAATATTGTAACTATCTACCTTCACTGATGACATATAAACATCTTTATGACTATATTTTGTATAATTTAACGCCGTTTTCTCTCACTATTATCTAAATTTAAAACACATCCGTCGAGTGTTAATAAATCAATTGAATAAATTTTTAGATATTCGCTTGATTTTAATGCATATCATGTAATTTCCATACCATAACATGCTTACCGAGAGCCAGTTTTGTGTTGACCTCAAATTTTCTAGCTGCATGATCACTATACATGAATGTCTCTTCCCAGTAGGAACTGATGCCACTATGTCACAATTCTTTCTTCCCGTGGGTATATAGGTTAAAATAGGTCCTCAATGTCCCTTGTTTGTAGCCCGTGGGGATCCGGGGTGTTAGAATAGATCCTCAGTACCCCTTGTTTGTCGTAAGAGGCGACTATATGCGGCGGTCCTTCGGATGAGACCGTAAAAACCGAGGCCTAGTGTCACAACAGGTGTGGCACGTTAAAGATCCCTCCCTTCTCAAAGGATATTAGCGCCGAGCATAGTTCTAAATTTTGCAGCCCTTCACCGCAATGGTGACGTCTCCATATGAGTGAAAAATTCTCGAGCGGGACGTTAAACAATAGAAAATCAATGAATCCCTTGCTTTTTGTAAGAGGCGACTAATTGGGGCGGTATGAGACCGCAAAACTGAGGCCTCGTGTCACAGCCGGTGTGGCACGATAAAGATCCCTTCCTGCTAAAAGGCCGTAAGCGCCGAGCTTAGAAAATTTTGCAGCCCTTCACCGGCAATTGTGACGTCTACATAGGAGTGAAAAATTTTCGAGCGGGACGATAAACAATATACAACTTACAAAACATAATTCCTACACCTAGTCTATGAAATTTTGCAAGTCCATATCGCACTTCTTCACAAATGTCAATGAAGTTCAACTGATGTTTAAAAAATTTACAACTTTCAATCAGTTTTTCTATTACGTATTGAACCTCAATCACCCTTCTTCACTCCAGCTTATCTCTGTATTGATGCCATAACTATCGTCAATAGATGCCTTGATTTCCTCTTCATCGAAGTTAGATGGCATGGACATAAAATAATCATGCGCGTAATTTAATATTGACACTGGCACTTCATGAGTTCGAGCCCCGCTCGTGCCATGGCCTCGTCAAACCTAAGTAGTGATTACTCGCTTTACCGCTGAGGTATATTTTTTTGTTGTTTGTTAACCTTTAGAGTGTATATTTTCGCCAACTTTCTTACAGATATAAATTTTCCGTCTTTACGGCGATTTTTCTCCTTCAGTGCCTCTCGGCGTCAGTCATCGTCCACCAAGGTCTTTAGTTTCTTGGTCAAAAATGACAACTTTCACGCCGTCGACGGTTGATTCCGTCAGAACGTGACCTTGAAATGATCTTAAAAATGGATCAAGACCAAACTTTTTCTTCCCCATGGTTTTCAGGGGTTTTACCCCAAGATCAACGTCTAGGAACTAGTCTCCAAGAGCCATACGACACTGAATCCAACGCACGTCCTCATGGGAATTCCATACCCTTCCATTGTTCGGGCATCACAACTGTGTAGAACGAGTACTGGCAAGACAGACAGATTACCGACAATCTACGCATTCCGTAGTCATCGTCAAAAATGACTGCACGAAACCGTTTCGACGGAAACTGGACGCCGTGTAGAAAATCACTCACATTTCTGACATGCCCCACTGCCTTAACTCATATGTGTATACACATTGTCATGGAAAATCACTGATGACATGAAGGTCCGCTGCAGGTCATTTAATTTTCATTAAAATAATCGACCCAGTGAGATGAAGATCAAGAATACCTACACCATTACAATAGATCCATCAGATATGCTGAATACAAAGCTCTCAACACCTAATTTCCTGGAATGTCTTATAAAACATTAATTCTATTTGCATTCAGGAAATGACATGCCAGATTCCGTTTACGTCAACTGCAAGTAGGACTGTGACCTGAGAATTATCAGAGATAATTCTGGACAATGACTTACCAGATTATGATGCAGTAATCGCCTTTCAGATTCTATATTCAGGAAATGTTTTTTTTTCTTTCAGCCCCAACTTGCTATCAATATGCACTGTCTCCTAAATCCAAGTGAACTTCCTGAAATGACACAGTCCGTGAATTTGAACAAGTGATGACAAATCATCAAGCAATTACAATATGAAAGCAACACACACACACACACACACACACACACACACACACACACACACACACACATGTTTAAATCCAGTTGAATTCAACGACATTCCATTGTATGTAATTGTAAACAAACACAATACACACTTTTATAGTCTCCTAGATATAGAGTTAATTCCTACTTCAGCAATCTGTATTCTCCTGTATATAATTGAAAAATCAGTTTATGTCATTTATGATTTTACATAGGATTTGCTGCACGCAATGTTCGGAGTCTGCACCACACCTTTGTTAATGTTACTGACGCAAAATTTGCATCGAATTTGCGGATGTAAGTGAGTAGTATACCGATGGGTGGTTCAAAGGTCAAGTGATGACGTAATAACGGATTGAACTTTTTTCGCGGAATTATGACCCATGAAAAAAAGTACGTTTAAAGTATCAAAGTTGGAACGACTTTCCTTTTCCACTTGTATTATGTGCAAGGCACATAAAAGTCAATTTTGACTGGGTACCTCTACCGATAAGAAGAAACTCCAAGGAGGGATAAGGATATATTTAATTTTAGGTGAGTCTAAGGTATCACATATCTTGCCTGGGTGGGCTATAATAACTTAAAGGATCCATACCACGTCCAGTGATCATTTTGTCCATTTCTTTGATGATCATGTAAATTCTATTCATTGGTACTTAATAACAAAGATCATAATATTCTGGAGAGCTAATTTATCGATGTGCATTTGCTTTCATGTAAGATGGCAAAATTGATTGTTCAAAAGGATCAGGAAATGAAAATTGTGGTCAGTTATATTTGCTTCCATCCTCACATTAGAATGACTGATATAAATTCAATCCACTATTAATGTATAGTCACATTGAATTAAGTTCCCCATGCTTGTTGCGAACGATATTTAATTCAAAACATGAATTTAATTCAAATTTTCTTTTGAAATTAATTTAAATTAAATTAAATTAAACGGTTTTTTTCTTAGCTTCTAAGAGTTTATTAGCCTGGTTATAAATAATTCATTGTATTCACCTTCAATCACTCTAGAGTTTATTAGCCTGGTTATAAATAATTCATTGTATTCACCTTCAATCACTCTGCTCTTTTCACATGCACCTTGTATATAGTGTTTATTTGTAATAATCATACATAGAACCTCATGTACCATAAAGTGGTGTGAGAGAATACACAGAACTTGAACTTTAAAAAAACATATAGTGGCGGTCTAATGTGGTAATGTTAGAAAACCATATTTTCCTCGCACAAAACATCCAGCGGAACGATCCTGTCCCCGGCTTTTCGCTCAGGAATTTACATTGAATTCCCTTACAAACGTCTCATATCAGCCATTTGGGCATTCATTTTAGTTCAGAGACAGGTATTTAATCAAATGCAGCTTTTCAGAGAAAATCTCAACATTCTATTATCTTTAGTAACACCTTAATTTCGTAGCACACTTTGTTCAACTTATCAATTCAATAAACATTTTCAGAATCCAAAACGGGTGATAAGTTCGTGGCCCAGAGGCCAAGATATGAGTATGCTGGGTAAGGTTGCAGAAAGTACAGTATGTGATATTTTAGAAAGCGCCTTGTAACTTCTCTGCAGAAAAGTTAAAAACATAAATATAAATCGATTTTGAATAGTTGTCAATAGAATGAGTGTAACATTATTTTCTTGCAGTGCCATTACAGGGTAGGTGTATGAAAATGACTTGTGTGGGATTATCGTCCCGTGAATATCTGATTGCTCTTTTATCCACATTAAATGTCAATTTCGTGTTTAGCTTCAATTTGAAGCCTTGGTTTTATTGATTCGTATGAGTGTTTATTTGTAGGGTAAATGTCATCAAGAGACCGAGTAAAACTTAACAAAATAATTTCTGTCGTTTAAAGTATTTGATACATAATTAGCCCAAAAAATTTTCATCAAAGGAAAACTAGATATTTAAACTGATATTACTTTAAAGAGGTTCGCACCTGAGTTGTGTAGTATGTCATTTTGGGGGGAAATATATTATTGATGTTTTTTATAAAGGAGAATTATGAAATTAAATTAGCGTTTTGACTCTAGGACAGATCCAAATTAGTTATATCGAGTTAATGTTATAATTATTATCTAAAATTTTTTAATCATTATAGATACTTTTGGGAGGCATTTAAGTTTTAAGAATACATTATGTTTGATACTGTTGCTGAATATTGGAATTTAGCTTAAGACACATACAACAGGATTTTTTTCCCTAGATTTCATAGTCCATGGGGGTATTTCGCTGGATTTTGCCATATTGTTTTTCATCTTCAAGAGAAATTGTTTTGGTTCTCCGGCTTTGCCCGGAATTCTGTAAATGGCGATGATCTCGGCTTCATCAAACTTGACTACCTATTTTACAAGAACCCATTTAACATTTAACATCACATTTTGTGTTTTCTTCGTGAGATCCTTTTATTCCATTGATTTTTTAAGTGGGTTTTTTTTTGGTGGGGGGGGGGGGGTTAATTTTTGTGTGTGTGTGTGTGTGTGTGTTTTGTTTGGTTTTTTTTTTGGTTTTTTTTTGGTTTTTTGGTTTTTTGTTTGGTTTTTTTGGGGGGGGGATTTTTTGGGGTTTTTTTTTTGTTTGTTTTGTATTTTGTTTTTTTTTTTGTTGTTGTTGTTTATGGTTTTGTTTTGTTTTTGTTTTTGTTTTTTGGGTTTTTTGTTTGTTTGTTTTTTGGGGTTTTTTTTTTTTTTGGTTTTGTTTTTGTTTGGTTTTTTTTGTTTTTTGTTTATGGTTTTGTTTTGTTTTTGTTTTTTGTTTTCTTGAATGTTGAAGGGGCCTCTGTGACCAGGTGGTTAAAGCACACAAGGCCTCTCACCTCTAGTCGGCGCGGGTTCGATTCTCGCTCGCGTCGATATATATGTGAGAAAGTTTGCCAGTTTACTTTCGGAAGGTCGGTGGTCTCTTCCCGGGTACATTGTACCTGGGCTCTCTCCTCCATCAATAAAAACTGGACGCCACCAGATAACTGAAAAATTGTTGAGTGTGGCGGAAAACAACAAAACAATCAATCAATTTTGAGTGTTGTTCATTTCTGTTGGCTGTCAGATACGACGTTTTGATTCTTCAAGATTCTCTTCCAGTTCGTTCACTTTCTATTGTAGATTTCAACAATTTCATTTTGAAAGTTTTCAACCTTTCTATGAAGCGCCAGGCATTATGATCTAACAATTTACTTAAAATTATATCTGTAATGCATTTTACATGTTATCACTTTGGGCAATCGAAACAATATTCTTAATGTCAATCAATATTTTCAAGGACTTGCCTCTCAATTACTATTTGTAAGAAAATAATGCATTCTCTTATCTTTCGAGAAATTACTGTGGAATAATAGTTGTGTACCTGATAAATAGAAAACTGTTCCAGCAGCTACAGACCTAGCATCTGTACACAGAGATAACGATTGTTTTAGAAAAGCAATTCATATAACAATAGCTGTAATTTTCTAAACTGTTAAACCAAAACACAAGCTAATGCAAAAAGTCGTGTTAACTTTCAAATTTAATCAATCTGTCCCATTAAAAGCTTAGACTCTTATCAATTCATAACATGTACATCCGTGTCATAAGTCTACTGATTTAACAGAATACACGAAAGTAATCTCTAACATAAGAGAGCATCTATTCGTAGTATTGTATGGAAGGATGCCAAGTATGTCGTACATAAACTGTGAATCACAACATGTCATTGGCGCGACTTCTTTCCCTTTGTTCCTTCAATCATAATAATCAAAGGTACACAAGATGCAACTGCAACTATCATGACTAAGTTACTTAAAGCAAGACGGAAGTACACTTACAAGCTAAATCAACTGTAAAACAGTAATAACTACGAAATTCAACATTGGTACAATATTGTGAGGTAGATATAGAAAGTAAGCTCAGTCATACAACACATTGTCCTTCAAATAAGACAGTGGCTTCCTGTCTCTATGTGGACGGGATGATGAGGGTACATCATCATCTGGTTCCGTAATGTTGTCAAGAGCCATGCCCGGGTTGTGGAGGAGTAGAAAATACATCAGGTATCGGGGAAGTTTCAGTATCGAGTATTGGTGATAGTACAGTATTAAGTGTTTTTGTTGAATGGGAGTTCCAACTGGCAAGGAATCAATACATTTACGTTCACTGTCTTGCTCATATTTAATGGCGATACCATCATGGGGAAATGAGTGTTCGGTGTGGTTTTGTTTCAGATGTGATGCAGTAGCATTCACTGATCTTGACTTTAAACGAGTTAGCTACAAGTTTGTTGCCGGAGAACTTTTATATAACATCATCCATCAGCTATGGATAGTACAATGTATCTTGGGTGAGCTTTTGTTTGATCTCTGAGTACAGGTGTACATATTGACAGCTTTCTTTACTGTAATTTTGAGAAAGCATTGTTGATGTGATTAGGCTCCTTTTGTTCATGTGTTTTTTTAAATAATGATGTTTCTGTCAACAATGGAAAGTTGTTCATGTGTAAACTGATTGCGTTGAGTATACATTTCTCGAGGCGATAGGCCTCAGCCACAAATACGTGAGTTTAGTCGTACCACAGCTTTTGCAAGTCCAAGATGAATGACAGGGTCTCCGTTTAGGTCTTGTCTTTGCAGTTCATCCCCAAGTTCATCAACGACCTTTTCTGCCACACGCACAACAGTCCTTGATCCAACAAGTGGGTGAAGCTCCTTGCAAACTAAGAGCAAGAAATCTCGTAAAGTGTCCGCTTTTTCGTCTGAAATCATGCAGACGGATGTGTAAGCTATCACTGTTTCTCGTAACAGAAATATCAGTTGGCGATTCCCTTTTAACAAATCAACTGCAAAGTTGCCCCAACTGCATGACGTGGTGGTTCGGATGTCTGATCGACATATACCTGATTTATCAATTATGACAAGTCCAGTGCATAGAAGTTCCTCTTCATTACTTGAAACATCTGGTGTTTGGATGGGTGGTCTATACGAATATGGAGGGCAGTAACAAGTAAATCTAGGGAGGTACGTGGAGCTATGATGAGTTCAGTGGATGGACTGAGAGGATCTGATCGATGAGCCACCAGTAATCCATCTCCTGCTATTGTTGCCACATTAAGTTAGCGCTTAATGTCTTTAATATTGTTAACTTCATGGGGGAGGGGGTTCTTTGTTTTAACGTAGCTATCCTCAAATCTGGACATTCTGCTTGGATGCTTATCCAAGCGGACCTGGTCATAAAGGGCAAGGAATGTAGATTTGCAATTTCACTGGCATCTATACGGATCGTATAACACCATCGTTTGAGCTGCATTACAGCTGGCAAAGTCTGAGGGAGTGTTTTCAGATCCAGCAAGGTGTTGTAAGTCAACCTAGTAGCGACGCGCTTAGAACGAAATGAGGTCACATGGGAACTAGCAGAAAACTCTCCTCGGCGATGCTTTTGTATTGCACATTTATATAGATATGTTTTACCGTCTGTTAACACACATCGTGTGGGTGGACTGGATGGTGTATGGGCTAAAACCTTTATCCCTAAAAACCCAGCAATACAAGTCACTGTCACATGTTATGCGAAGAACATGTTATTTGTATTATCCTTTCAATATGGGTGACCTTTTTTTTGCACACTTTCTTGACATGAGTATATGAATGGTACCGCTGTCACAGGTGTGGTCCATCGAAACAGTGTGAAGGTATTCAGAGTCATCATATTTGTCAATAGTTTGTTCTGAACTAACACAGCTATCTTGCTCGAATCGTGAACATTTTGTCTTCCTGGAGAAGAATTCTGCATGTGTTTAAAAATGGTCGATGCGCGGACAGCTAGTCTGTTTACAGAGGGGGTAAATCTTGTTATTTGTGCAGTAGTCTTCGAACGGATGAGTTTTGAATTCATTGAGCTGGGGTTGTAGTTTTTTTAAAGCAGTGCATTGCACTTTATCATCACTTTCTGAATTTCATCAAGTGGTCTATCAAGAACCTGAGATATTTCTGGTTTTAAGTCTTGCATAATTGGTTAGGCATCATTGTTTGGTAGCACAAATAACGGTCATTATGGGTGATGACAGTTGAAGTAAAACATCACTTTCACTGTTACAGCTATTGGTTGAACTGTTCCTGTTATGTTATGTTCGCTGGAAGTTTTTTTTACCCTGGAGATGTAGAGGAGTAAATTCATGTCGCTACGGCCTCGTCATTGTAAAATAAAGACTTTCTAATTGGATGAAAGTTTAATGTGTTTTTGGCTCCAAACTGAAAACAATGAATACAGAAAAATAATGTCTAACACAAGAGATCAACTATTTGTAATATTAGATTGAAAGTTGCTAAGTACTTAGTAAAACTATGAATTACAACATGTCATCGGCGCTGCTCGTGAATTGGACCAACTGTCTTGTGGAAATATTTGGCAGTCTATGAAATAAATCTACTAAGTGCGGTTATAGTCCTGAACGCGTATCTCTGGAATAGATTAGCAAAACCTATTAGTGTTTCACAAAAACCCGCGCCATTCCATTTTTAACATGATTGAAAAACTTACTTTTAAAAATTCACTAAAGTATTTGAAAATTCGAATAAATCTTTTACAAATACACTATCAGAAACACTTCTACTTAGTCCCATGGAAATTCCGGTTGGAGCAGGTCCTCAGTACCCCTTGTTTGTCGTAAGAGGTGATTCTTCTGATGAAACCATAAAACCGAGGCCCTGTGTCACAGCAGGTGTGGCACGATAAAGATACCACCCTGCTCAAAGGCCATAAGCGTTTAGCATAGGCCTAAATTTTGCAGTCCTTCGCCAGCAATGGTGACGTAGCCATATGAGTGAAAAATTCTAAATAGGAACTTTAAACCAACCAACCTGGAGCTAATCCCAATCCTTCGTCAAAATATTGAACAACATTGACACCAGACTGCCTCTATTATTTTATTATACATTGGTGTCAGACACTTTATAAATATGTAAGGCGCTGAAGTCAGACCAAAAGGCAAAACGATGAATACGTAAAATGGTTTCCTCAACAAAAAAGGTTTGTTGTGCTGAGATAACCGGGTTTTAAGTCGAATTTAAACAAATAATACACATCTTGAAAAAACAGCAATGCTACTTTTCACTCCTCAAAATTTACTTCATTTCTTCTGACAAACTTGTTCTAATTTTCAAGGCGAGGACCTTCTCTAACCAAGGCTGTTCATTGCTACACTAAGTGAATTTACCACAAATGACTTGAGATGCATTTGTACAATACAACCTGATACTACCAAATCCGAAACAGTTTGAAAAAAATTAAGGAAAGCAGACTTATTATTTTCATGCATATTTGTACAAGAAAAGGAATGACGTAACCAGTGCTTATAGTCAGACGCATCTATATATTTCCAGAATTATGAAGCATTATCAAAGGACGTTCATCTCCCTTAGAGGCCCGAGAACTTTCTGAATTATTTCAAATATATTTGATGCTCAGAAGCATTTCGTTTTACTTGTTCACATTTGAAAATGACAGCTAAGATTACTAAGCGCATTTGGTATCCTCTGGCATTTTGACAGACCGCGCTTCACTGGGAACTTTCTGATCAATCGGAACGGTCGATATCGTTGCAGATATAATATAACTTCCGTGATTGTTAGAGCGAATTTTAAACATCCGAGTTGCAAGTTATTGGAAATAACAGAAATGTGGCGAATTTCATTAGCATTTGGTTATGAATGACTTTATTGTATTTTTCGGAATTAAGTATGCCTTACTTTTCGACAGATAAGCAACAAATTTATCTGTTTCATGGTGATTCACTTCTCTTAAAAACGAAAGGGTACTAGGTAGTTGCAAGTCTTGTTTCTTTTTTAGTATTCTTTTCTTGGAGGTGGAAAGTCGTTGAGGCTTTCACGACGTCAACCCACTTCATCTCAATGCAATCTATGAAACGTAGCCAACTAAGTGGTTTAAATGATGAATAATGTAGGAGGTACGTTCCAGTCTCCACATAAATATATTGGCATACGATGTTCTAGTTTCCCATGAATATTTCTGGATAACAAAGCTTTATTTAGAAACGGGGAAATTTTGTTCAATCTCCACATTAAATTAGCCCACTGACTCTAATTTGTACCTTATACCATTCAGTTGTATGCTCTACTCCTTCTACTTTCCAAGAACAAGGAATATCTGCAAAGCTCATCAGACAAACAGAGGATATGATCCTTGAAAGGTACAGTCCGCTGTCACGACAGGACCGACAGCCCCTCTCTCATTGCAAAGAAAAACCTCAAAGTGACAGAATTCCACTAATCACTAATTACCATTCTGCCCTCAAGAACCTCATTGGTATTCTAAAAAAATAATCTGCCCATTCTGTATCCCAATAACGAATGGGTAGTGTCTTCAAGGAGCCCCTATGGCATCCTTCATTTGCCCCAGAAACCGGAAGGACATTGTAGTAAAGACTAACCTGGATAAGCCTTTACCTAATGGAGGTTTCAAACATGATCAGACCTCCGATGTCAATTATGCAAATACAGCTCAGACACTAAGAGCTTTAGCAGTCCTGTCACAGGTCGTAGTTACAAAATATTGAGAAACAAGTCTTGCAATACAAATAACTGCATCTATCCCATGAGTAGTGATATCTGTCAGAAACAGTACTTAAGAGAAATAATACACCACAAACGGGTCAACAACCCCCAGTCCGCTGTCAAAACCAAGAAAGATTTGCCAGTAGTACGCCTTCCAGTGGTAGTAATTACCGATGGGAAGACCTAACAATAGTGGTTATTGACCATGACCCAAGTTGGGGAGATGCCAAAAGAAAGCAAAAGGAAAAATGTTTGATGCACAGGCGGAAGTCATTCGAACAAACCAATTGACTTCATCAGAGTAAATACGGGCTACACATTTACCAGATTATGAGCTTCATCTTCATGTTTGACCATGTCCCTAACACTACATCCATATTTTCCATTGTATTTCTATTTATTTATTTTAGATTTCTACCCTGCACATGATCAGTACGGGAATACTGAGGACTGTACAACTTTCTAGGCTGCTAAGTCTCTGATTCTTGAGTTGATGCACATTGCTTACTTTTTAATATATATATATATGTGTGTGTGTGTGTGTGTGTGTGTGTGTGTGTGTGTGTGTGTGTGTGTGTGAGGAAAGGTTGATGACCCCATATGAAAGGTAGATTTTCAAAACGGGCAGGCAGTAGTGATGGGGACATTGGTTTATTTTCATAATCGATGATCGGTTGCTGCTTCCGATGCGATTTTGCCTATTACAATCGGAATATGTTATCTTAAAAAGCATGATCTTACAAAGTATTTCATGATTTTGTTTTCATTTACATATGTGTATTTATGATTGTTTTCATTTATATATGTATATACACCTAAATATAATTATATGTTTATACATAAAGATATCTTGTTCAAGTGTTCGTAACAATTTTTGTGCTTTATATAGAATATTTCAAATGCTGCATGCATTACGTCAAATATCCATTCTCAATCACCATGTAGTGAGTGACAGTGTGGCAAGAATTCAATCATCAAAGAAATTGGTCTACCGCATTAGTCACATGCTGCTAAGAGATTTGGTTCTGCAGGTTGTGAATTCAAACTCTGGTAGGGGCAGAAGTGGGTATCCAAATATAGCGAATTTTTCTGTCTTTAATATTTATATTAAGTATTTCACGTAGGACAGTTGTTTGTTTAGTTCCTATTGCAGTCTTTGTGCTTTGTAGAATTGGAGACTGACTGATTTCAGAATCCATTCTATAAGATATGTATATACATCTGATGATCGATTATAGAAAAAAAATCGATCTTCGAAATCAGTAGCTTTTTTTCTCTCATCAGTCGATGTTTTCGGACTATTGGTACAACACTAGCAGACAGAGTTCTCGATTGTGTAATCACAATCTAATTTAAGGTCACACATTATTAACTACACCATATGAAATACAGGTATTGATATAAAGGAGAAGTCCGATTTTCATTAGTTTGTCATAACTTGATTTTGAGACTTCTATGCATACCCTCTACTCTACAACAACAACAACAAAACCAAACAAAAAAAAAAAAAAAACTACAACAACAAACAAACAAAAAACAAAAAACAAAGAAAAGCCCACAAAAAATAAAAAAAACACACCTATCACCTGTCCCCCTGCCTCCACAAGTAGTTGTTTATTCTACTTAGACCATTGGATTGATCGATTGATTGATTGATTGGGGTTTTGCGCCGAGTTGCCAATATTTCAGCCATTTTACGGCGGTTAAGAAAGTGAAATATGGTTGGTTTTAAAAGTTGAAGTTTCCCTGACGGCCCCCAGTGAGTCTACTCTTTTTCGAAAATCAAGGAAACGATCTTTTAGGTGCCAAGGGGGTTGTAATCCTTGACACGAGACATCCTTTAACGTTCCATCCGACGGACCTAGACCATTGGACGAATAAACATTGGACGAATAGGAACTGCCCTAATCGCTCCGTATAAAACACCAATTAGCAAGCCAAAAGCAATAAATATATAATTTGCCGTGTAAATACCTTGAAGATTTGGTGTAGTTTTAGTGTTAGGTTATTCCCCCTTCCTATTTTCGTGTATCTAGGTGAACCTTTTGTTTTGTCCGGAAAAAGAGACATGTCGAAAATTTGGAGATTACAGTTGAATCGGGGTTAAAAAAAATGATATCATTTGTTTCTTATTCCCTATACTTTGTCGAATCTAACCGCACAGGTGGTGTTGAGTGGAGCGTAGAAATATTCACCCCTTCCTTTTTATATACTATGCAGCCCCGACACATATTAGAATAGAACGTTCAACGAAATGAGACAGAAGAATATGGAGGACACTGAGAATTCATGTCAAGTTTAAGGTAACCATTTGATGCAGGATTGTAACTATATATCCTTGCATTTAATCGCCAGTGATCGCATAAGGTATACGAGGTTTATATCATTTAATCGTAGATCTGTCCAGGACAAAATCATATCAGTTTCCGGGAGCGAAAACTCAACCCACTCAAATCATTGGGTAATGGTTCACAAAATCCTCAAAGTACCGTTTAAGGGTTTATATCCTCCAAGCTACATATCCAATGACATACGGTATAATCAACAGACAAAGTAATTAAACAAAACACGGTTTATAGTGTTGCACTGAACGTGAACATTAACTCTATGCCCGAGTTGTCCACAACGGAAATATGTAGGGCATTTGATTTACATTGTAGCAATGTCAAGGTCCATGTAAATTAATCGAGCACTTTGTAATGTGTTGAAACTTTAGCTATTGCAACATTTTAGTAGTTTGTTTTTCACGAATCAACTGAAATAGTATAGTATTGAGGAAAAGGTGTGCATTAAATGTAAAATACCAATACTGTACATAATACATAATTACAGGCAAGGTCTGTCCTGATTTTTAAAATGTACATGCGTTTCTGCGGGATTGATTTAAATATATTTTTATAAATGATTTCGTCCAAAATTACTGTAAGTATTTAACTGGAGATCGAAGTTATTGTTAATTTTAGCGTTTGATTAATATAATTTCTAGATAGATAAATCCAGTGTATATAAAATTTGATAAACATTATTGTTGTCAATTTGCACTACGTTTGTTTCGCGTTCAACTTACTTTATTTATATCACTATTTACTCATGAAGTACAAAAAAGGGAGTACAGTGTTTTGTGGATTCAAGACTATTTTTGCAGATTCACACAACTTGTAATATATTGATGTGGTCTTGAGGTGATGAGGGGAGCTGAGTCTAGGCAGGTAAAAACGCCGAACATATATGCGTTGTAAAGTCGTTTACCTTCTGTGTAAAATTGTCTCTACTAACTAATTTTGCTGACTAAAGACATCTTAACTAAAGTATGACTTCATAGTTGACTCTTCATCCTGTAGGGATGCACAAAATGCATATCGTCAGTATGGTCCGATCTGATAAAAAGAAGTAATAGTGGTAAGCTTAAAAATAGAATGATTTCTTCACGTCGTCTGCGGCATGATACCTTTGACGCTTGCGTCAAGTTGCTGTCTTGTCTATTCTGACATCAATATAAAACGTCCACCTTATTCAGCGTTTAGACGCTTGCCTCGAAAAACCAGTTATTATTCGATCATGTTCATCCTTCTGGTCATATTAAAAGAGACTGACGGAATTTTCTTAACTAGCTAAAGCCATTTTCTTTTTTGCAAACTGCGATACTAAGTCATCACATTTCACTGTCTCGCATAAGTAAGTTATTTCTAATATCTAAGTAGACTACTGTGATACGCTTGACTGACTCGAGGAGAAGCATTTCTATTTACCAGAAACGCGCGGAATGCAAAGGCAATAGATAAGAGATAAAATTTCAAATTATGCATAGTAGAACTTTGTAAACAATGTAAAAGGCACAATAAAACAAACAATAATATTCTCATATTCACAAAATGCATACTTTCTGTTAATACACAACACAGGAGCACATCCATCTATATTCCGAGTTCACGAGGTTTGCACACGTGACAGTAGACACAGTTGCACAGTTTGTTCAACTATTACGATCAGTGATATATGACAGTTATAATCAAAGTACCGAAACGAGGAGACGAACACTACAAAATGTCACTAAGATGCTAGTACTGTACATGTATTCTGTTTAATTCCTATGTTGATTGGGAAGAAATGGTTTCTTGAAGGTGAAAAAAGAAAACAAGGAAGCAAATGAAAAATCCATATACTGTTAATAAAACATTACAGTTTGGATTTGCATTTACATATATGTAGCGTCACTATCACCTGCACGAGGATCAAATGCATATGATTTTAAATCAACGATAAATATAGCAACTGAACTGCCCTTGCATGTACAAATTGCACCAAATCACTTTGACTGGTTTGCAAAACAGAAATGAGAGGACCACTGTCTTCAAAACCATCATTCATATCACAAATTCCCTTAAAAGTTTCCTTACTGTTGAAACACTTTATATAATATAATGCATGTTACTTTAACACTATAAAGACTATTTTGACCCGTCCTAGATTCAGAAACCTGGGGTTGCGAAATTCACTATGTTGGTACACCCCTTTCTGCTTTTCATAAATATGCATTTAATTTTTATACAGTATCAGTAAAATTAAAGTAATAAAAACATTTAATCAAGTTGACCATTTTGGCACTCTCTGGTACAAAAACTCCTTGCTCCTTCAAAATAGCCATTCAAATGTAATTTAGCGTCAATAGAACGAGTTGCTGTTTAAATCTTTCACATATAAACACTATATCCTAACTCTGGAGTCAGTGCCTCTACCCCGGAGATTATGAAATACAATTCTGGTAGAGGCCTTCTCGCACTACATGACTATACATTTAGTTTTTCTTACAGATTGAGGTGCCGCCGTAAAATGGCTGAAATATTGCCAAAACGGCGTAAAACCATAAACAATCAATCAACCTTATATATGTAGGGTTGTAGAGAAAAAGATAAGCAATCAATCAACCTTATATATGTAGGGTTGTAGAGAAAAAGATAAACAATCAATCAACCTTATATATGTAGGGTTGTAGAGAAAAAGATTTTTGAAAATTGATCAATATTTAGCAGTTTTTGCCTCCATGCCTGTCCTATGGCCTCGTGGGTGCAGGAGTCCTGAAATTTGCAATTTATGCCCCTCTGTCCAAAAGATACTTCATACCAAATTTGAAAATAAAATGGAAGGACAGTTATCAAGAAGTTAAAAAAAATGTTCAATTGTTAATCACTATGACCATTTTGTCCCACTCTGACAAAATCTGAGATCATGAAATTACGAATTTGTTAAAGGTCTATCTGCTTCTTTTAAAGACCCATTTAGTTTCAATTTAATATCAGTATCATTACTAAAGAAGATTGTATTTTAAATGGTTTACATTAAACACTATCATATACCAAGATTTGGCCCCCTTCCCGGAGTTAGACCGCCCCCTCTCTTGGTTGCAGTCATGAAATTTACAATCTTCGTAGTGGCCTTTAGTTTTTTGTTTGTTTCTTTTACAGGTGTGCTCCGTTTTGACGTTGCAGAAAAGATTGTAGAAAATAGTCAAGTTTTGGTTGTTTTGCCTCACCACTAGGGTCTTGGGTTGCAAGAGTCCAGAAATTTACAATTTATGCAACCCTTGTCCCAAAAATACTTCATTCCAAATTTGATTGATTGATAATTTGTTTTATGTTTTCTGCCACACTCAACAATTTTTCAGTTATCTGGTAGCATTCAGTTTTTTATTGGTAGAAGAGAAAACCCAGATACAATGTACCCGGGAAGAAACCACCGAATTAACCAAAAAATTGTCATCTCTTGATTGTTCAACTCCTGCAAATCAGGTTAATTAGGGTTTCATCCCTTGAAATGTTCAAAGAGCTGCAAATCATATTAACATTTCATTTCCTGGATTTTGCACTCTTTGCAAATGCTGTGGTGTTCTATCTCTTGAATTCACTCATATCTTCAACCCATATTTCTCCTGATGATCTACCTCTGTGCACGTCTCAAATATTGATTCCTGTTAATAATAAAAATGATTCTTGTGCGGGCATTAATAATTCTTGTTACAAATAAAATATTGCATCATTATTTTTTCTCTTTTACATATCATTTTGTCACAAATTGAATATACTGTACAATTTCCACAGCAGATACACTAACTGAACTTTTTTTAATCCTGCAACTTCTTCATAATTACAATAACATGAATTACAAATTACTACTGAGTCAGAAAAGTGGAAAGGACATCTCACGTTTTCCATTCAAAAGTGCCCTTAGAAATCGAAAAAATAAAGTTATTGTAATAAGGTTATTAACTTTATGGTATGAATCATTAGTTTGTTAGGCATATGGAATTTTCTTCAAAATGATAAAAAATGTTAATAAACAAACGATATTTGGGGTAAAACGATGAATTTTATAATGGAAGTCTATGGAAACAGGAAAAGTTTTTTCTAGGGTCTAGGTGATCAAGATTTTCCCTTTGCATGATCACTAGAATGAACAATATACACAACATATCAAAACGGCTTTCTTGATCACGGGGGGGGGGGGGGGGGGGGGGGGGGGGACGTACTTCTATAGCCGAAAGAAATTGCAAATCAGAGGAAATTCGAACCAGAGTACACCTTTTCAAATAGATTTACAGTTATATCGATCTCTGGGCAATAAACCGAGGTTAAACCAATTATTACGTATGTTTATATCTTTTGGCAAATCAGTAGTATTGGTACTTTTATCTACTTTAGAAATATCGGGGATAAGACTTTCTTTTGTTACACCCTGTAGCTTTTCCCTGGCCAATCTCGAACGACATTTACAGCATAAAACACATCCTGCATATGCATTTCTATTTCTATTTTGTAAATAAGAAATATGCCAAGAATAAGACTTTTCATTTAAAATAACCCGGCTATTGTAAGATTTTTTTTTTACTTTTTTGTGTTGTAAGAACAGAACACACACTTGTCCGACATTTTGACAGCAAGTATAGCATGACGTGAAACACGTGGTATTTCAATGATTGAAGCCGATTTAAATGTAATCAATACAGGTAAGTTGACAAGGTAAAATAGGCGTACAGTACGGTACAAAAGCTACGGCCCCATAATTTTTCATTTCATTAAAAAGTTGGAAAAAACCACACATGATGTTCGAAATTAAATTTTAGTGATATTATATAGTGATAAGCATGTTTCCTTGGTGAGCTGGTTAAAAAAAAAATTTTGGAAACGACGAATTTTACCGCTTCAGCCATTGCAAATATTGGCACCCCTACCCTCATTCTATCTGCATAATTGTTAAAATTAGTCACTGACAATGGTAAATTAAAGTCGTACCTCGTCTTAAAGATTAGATTTATTAATAAAACCTGTATTTTGTATGATTTACACGATATAACGTAGCGCGTGGCGCAGTGGTTAGAGCGTCGGGCTCAAAGATCTGATGATCCTTGAGTCGGGGGTTCGAATCCCACTGTGGGACGTGGGTGCCGGTCTTTCGGATGAGACCGTATAAACCGAGGTCCCGTGTCGCAGTAGGTGTGGCACGATAAAGATCCCTCCCTGCTCAAAGGCCCTGAGTGCCGAGCATAGGCCTAAATTTGCAGCCCTGTCACCGGTAATGGTGACAGCCGCCGGATAGCTGAAAAATTGCTCAGGCGGCTATAAAAACAAACAAACGATATAACGTACCAAAATTCATACTTCAATACAGTGCAGATAACGTATGAAAACGTGAGATGTCCTTTACACGAAGGCTATCTGACATCGTGCAGATGGAAGTTTGTTAATATATGGCCCCGGGTGTAGCTTGGACTACAGTGGGGAATATCAAAGTTTTACAAGCAAATATATACGAAAAATTGTTAAATTTCTTCCTCTCAAGAACCACTGGGCCAGAAAAGTGGAAAATTACAGGAAAGCTTCCTGACATAGTCCAGATGCAGATTTGTTTTTTTAAAAATCATGGTCCCGGCTGTAGGGGGGGGCTACAATAGGGGATCAAAGTTTTACATGTGAATATATAGGGAAAAGATTTCAGGAACTACTGGGCCAGAAAAATGAAAATTTACATGAGAGTTTCCTGACTTAAAGTAGATTCAAGTTTGCAAATCATCACAATAGGGGATGAAAATGTTACGTGTTGATATATAGAATACATCTTTAAAAATATCTCTTGAACTATATAAGCTAGAACTTTCAATTTTTGTGTATATCTTTTTATGCAAAGACCTTTTATGATGTGTGATTTTGTTACCGTGACCTGGAAGTTTAGGTAGGGCTTTCATATTTTGTATATATATTCTTTATTGCAAGACTTTATGATACAATGATGTTTGATCTTTTTACGTTGGGAGCTTGGCCTATTTCTGAAAAAAGCCTATTCAATACCTCCTTAGCTATTTAAAGTAGGCCTTTCATACTGTGTGCATAGATTTCTTATGGCAAGGGTCTTTTATATCATACATAATCTATGACCTTGGTCTTATTCAGAACAGCAATACCATGTTAGTCATATTGGTGTTGAGGTATCTCCGTGTTCTGTGAATTCATTTCCAGTCATGCTGTGATCCTTCGGGGCTAGGTTAGGACGACAATATGGGGTCAAAAATTTTATGGGAATGAACATGGATTTAAAAATCTTAGAAAATAACAGCACCTGAACAACGGCAGGATCAATGTGACTAAGGTGAATGATGTGGCCCATGGGCTTTTTATTAGATTAGTCTATGCAGAATCTCTTAATTTCCGCTGTGTGTAGGAATTGTGTGCCGCAAACTTGCAGCAAACTGTGCCAGGTGTGCGCAAAAAGTTTGTGCCTCAGCTTTGCCGTAAACTGCGTGTCAGAGAAAAATATACTTGCGGAAGCAAACTTGCCGCAAATGTGCTACAAATTTGCAGCAACTGGAAAGGGATAATAAGCTGAGTATATGCTTTGTATATTTGTTGCATGCATACATGATGACGTGTTTTTTTTTCCAGGACCTTGGCTCTCTTGAAGTCAGTATGCGGTGTGAGCCTGGAGATGGTTGTATTTTTATAACAGTACTAAGAGGAATAGGATTGCCAGAACATCCAATCAAAGGTCCGCCAGGTAACGACAATTGGGGGTGGGTATTTCGGCTATAGGAGAATGCGTTATTGTTAGTATAGAATTATGGTCAACAACTATTTGTAAAGTTTATCCCCAGTCATCTGCTAAAAAAAATTGCTCCAACTCTTCGTCAATTCAAAGTTATAAGAAATTCATACTTTCTTCCAGTGACTTGTGTACACTTTATTATTTTTTTTTTTAAAAAGTCATTGCTTTCTCAAAATTTCATGTATTATCTTGACTAATTATCAAGGAAATGACACTTTCAGATCATATGCGACCATTGTTTGAATCAAGTTTTGAATTCAAGTACATGTCTATAAGAAAACCATGCAAAAATCTATTCATGTTTGTTTTTCAGTTTTACTTTCTTTTGTCATATTATTCCTGTCAATGTATTTTAAAACTTCTCTGAGAATTTTATCAAAATCTGGTAATCGACAAGTTGCCTTATTTGGTTGCCATTGCCAACGTCATCTTGCAGTATTCAAAATAATAGAGAAAATTTTTGAGTCTTTAAGTATATTTATTTAACTTTTTTTTAGTGTTTCTTAAACGATCTTCACCTAGTGTTTTCTCATTTAATGGGAATTTGTCGGAAGACAGAAAATGATAATATGATAAATATTAAGCACACCATTTTGACCATTATTTTACCATATGTCCACTTAAAACTAAAACTAAGCTTACGCTCTGTTATTATTATTCTATATTTATATAGCACTTTATCTAGTCAAAAATTACCCTAAAGCACTTTACATTTAAGACAATAAAACAAAGTACAATAAATGCGCAAAAAATGACATAATAATACTAAGTTGAATTCAAAATAGAAACGGGGGCCTCCGTGGCCGAGTGGACGCCACCAGATAACTGAAAAATTGTTGAGTGTGGCGGAAAGCAATAAATAATCAATCAATCAAAATAGAAACTAAAAGTAGATAATATAACATTTATTTTTTTTTAAAATGAATACTAAAATCTTAGCTAACGCATTAATAATAAGCAAGTCTAAAAAGATGTGTTTTTAAATGATTTTCAAAAACGTTCAAACTCTGGTAAAGACGGAGATTGTCTGGTAATGAGTTCCAGAGAGTAGCTCCTACCACATCCAAACGCCTTTTCACATATGTAGAGGTTCGACATCTCGGTCTAGTCAATGTCAGTAAGTTTTCAGATCTAAGGGAACGTTGAGGTTGGTATACCCTAATCAGCTCTTCCAAGTATTGTGGTGCCATCTTATTAATTACCTTATATATGTACAGCAGAATCTTGTACTGGATTCGCTTGTCAACAGGAAGCCAATGTAAGGAAATCAGCACCGGAGTTATGTGGTCACTTCTATTAGTACAGTGATGATTCGTGCCGCCATGTTTTGTATTCTCTGCAATTTGGCCAGGTCTATTAAGTTGATGCCGAACAGAAGAGCATTGGCATAGTCAGACCGTGATGTCACGAGGGCACATACTAAGGCCTTGCATGCATCTTCTGTAATAAGCGACCGTATTCCTCCGATATTACGTAGCTGATGATAGCAAGTACAGGATACAGATTATATTTGCTTTTGCATGGATAGAGTTTTATCAAACCATACACCTAAGTTCTTCACAAATGGTGCTTCACTGATAATAGTTTCGCCAAAGTTCAGATGGTACGTTGATGAAGCAAATACTAGATGTTTCGGTGAAAAGACAAGGAACTCTGTCTTGATTAAGTTTAAGCATGTTAACGGACATCCACGTTTTAATCCTCTAGGTGGCTAGCGGTGTTTTGCCAGTCATCCCCAGGTTTGAAAACTAGATAGGTTTGAGTGCCATCTGAGTAAAGGTGATATAAAACGTTATTACGCCGAGAGATTATCCAGGGTGTGGCCTTCTGAGTATGTTGATCCCTTTACACGCGTACGCTGTTGGGTAAAAGAATGAAAACATTTAATGTATAGTGATATTAAAAATAAATTTTATATTGTTTTTAAATTATTATTATTACATTCATGAAAAGATGGATAACTCTTGTTTGCATTTTTTTTTTTCAAATACATAAGTATTCAATAAAAGGTAAAACTGCAATTACAAAAACTGTAATAACAAAGATATGTTCTAAATAATGTAAATCCATTAGAATTCAATTCATAAACTGAAAAAAAAATCCTTATCTATGGAGTATATAACAAAGAATGTTAGCACTGGTCCATACATGAATATATTATAAATTTGGTACACATCAGAAAATTTTGAAGTTGATTGCATACGTGCTAGTGTAAATATCAAGATTCTTAATACTATGGTTGATTTTGAATATTTAACTCTATCTATGAATTTTATTTTTAAAAAAGAAATATAGGAATTCAAGAATAAAAATCACTGTTGGTGGAGGTTGCATTCACTGTGCATTTATCCAAAATGCTGCCATGAGTACTTTTAAAATCCTTGAAATTTCAGTAAAGCAGCACTGTACATAGTTCATTTTCCTCATACACTGTCTTCAGGTAACAATATACAAATATATGAAATCACACTAATACTAGTGTAAACATGTTTGAACAAATTTAATACTCTAGTTCTAATTTAAAATTCAACGCAATGTTACATGTGACATCTGTAAAAAAAAAAATTTCAAAAGAAATTTTTGCTAGAAAGGAAACAGAAATATTTCATATTGTTAACCCTGGATAAAACTGATGTATTTCAAAGATTATATTTCTCAACAAACACTATTAGTAGAGAATATAGGAAGTATACATGATTTGCTACAGTATATTATACTTAGATTTCATGTAAAATTGCATGTATACATATATGTTCACCAACAATGTTTGATTAACACATTCATTCCGCAAGTTCATTGGCAGTGGCTTGAACTGTCTCAAGTTGTTCTGTTACCTGAAAACTTCATTTTCCAGAAGTTCATCATTGATCTCTTCCAGCTTAAAGCGTATTGCTTGGGAAGTAAAACTTGACAACTTTGCTTTCAAAACATGACGCAAATCATCTTAAATTCAGTCATTCATTTTGCAGATAACTTCATTGATAAATCATTTACTTTGGCCAGGAGCTATAATCGTACAAGTATACTCAAAAGTAGCTTAGGACAGGAAAATAATGCCATGGTTTTAGATGAAACAAACTGAATACGATTCACGGAGATATGAACACTAACATATTTTAAGTTTGTTTTTTTTGATGGATTTATGTAGTCTGTGTCTATCAGTAAAATTTAAATGATGTAAGGGTATTTGATCTAACCCCACATTTCAAAACCCTGTCTTGTGAACTATCAATTTATTTTCTTCGTGTAAAATGTACGGCAATAATAAAATGTTATTGCACGTGACATCTTGTAAAACAACAGATAGAAACCAATAGCAATATCCCCCGTGTAACCCTAAAAACCTACTATTGTACTATATATCATCTGCACAAACACGTACACCGACAGTGCTGCCGTTGATGTGAGTGAAGCAAGTTCAGTCATCTGCAGTCTTTAAATGTTTGGTAAAAACTTAGGGTTGGTGCAGGCAAATAACGCTATATTTGAAGAGTTTTTACCGGTTTGGTACAAACGTAGGGGTGGTGCAGACACGTAACAGTATATTTGAAGAGTTTTTAAAGGTTCGGTGCAAACTTATGAGTGGTATAGGGCAAATAACATTATATCTGACGAGTATTTAAAGGTTTAGTGCAAACTTAAGGGTGGTGCAGGCACATACTCATAATCTACATCATTGTTCAGACAGAAAGGTAGTATTTAGTTCTTCTATCTCATTTAACCGCCGTAAAATGGCTGAAATATTGCCAAGTCGGCGTAAAACCCCAATCAATCAATCTATCTCATTTATGTTTGCAAAGACCACATAGCAAAGTGAAACAAGTTATGAAATTATATGCGTGTAAATCAAAATTATCACGTACGTATAATGTCGGATATTCATTATGAAATTGTTTTGTTTCACCTATTAACAACAATATGACCCTTTACGTATTATCAGTAAGACAGACGTCAAATAATAAACATTTAATTAACGCTTATCTTTACTTGTCATTTTGAAAACTGCAATATCTAATTCCCAAGAGTTTTCCGTGCGCTTGTCAAGTCAACAAGTGGTAACAATAGTGGAGTAACAGTCGCTGTTTTCTGTACAGTAATTGGTCAATTCGTTGTTGTGACATCAACGTCATTTATTAGTGTGGCATTGTAATGTCAATGTGTTTATTCGGCATACATACTAGACTTTCAAAAAAAAAATTATAACCAATTCATTTTGGAATGTGAAAAGTACATTTTGCGTTAACAATTTGGACATGTACATTCTAGATCCTTACGTCAAAGTAGAAATCAGTCAGCCTGGAAATTCGATTACAAAAAGAGTCACCAAAACAAAAAAGAGCACTACAGACCCAGTGTTCAACGAAAGCTACAGTTTCCAGATATCCTATAAGACAGACGACATCATTTCAACGTTATCAACGCTTACAGTTTACAACCACGAACGAATTAAGGTCGATGAAATAATCGGACAAGTCCGACTTGGCGACGTGGCCATGCAAGGTTCCAAAGTCTACCCTTGGCGGGAAATGATACAGAGTCCTGGACAAGAGATTTCTAAAGTTTACAATCTGACAGATGTGGATGGCGATCATAAACTCAAATTATAGACGACTGTAAGTCCTGTTGATGCTTGCTGTCAGGGCTTCTGTGTGATAACCAAAACAGTAGAGGGCTTTTGAAGACTTCCTAAACATAAAGGATGAAGTAAAATAGCTATATGCTAACGGCCACCAATATGTTTATAAAAATAAATTTTCTTGTTTCATGTTAAAATTTACATGCTTCAATTCGTCGAGATTTGTACTTTTATGATTTAAATGTTACAATGCGGAAAAATTCGCCACAAACGGTATATAACTCTGAGTTTAATAAAGGGGTTTCCTCATTAGCAAAAATTCTCATAGGCACTTGACCCCGCCCAAACATTTACAGATCTGGAAATATATGGACGAAAGAGGTTAGAGTTGGGTTGTATTTGTATATTAGTAAAAAAAAAAATTTAATTTCGTATAGCGATAAGTATAGCCTATTGCTCCGATATTTAAAAAAAAGAATTCGCAAAACTTTTACCAGAGCTTCTCTATTATGGAGACCTGCTTGAACTCAATGATCCACCTGGAATAGTTTTCTCTTCACAAAAGACGGTATCACGTGATTCGGATGCATTGTCCGCTGTTTTAGAATATAAACACGCCTTCATCGTCATGTTTTTAAAAAAGAGACAGAGTGTCTTCGAGATATATTTATTTAATTTATTTATATGCAATTTATTTACCAATACACTAAATTTACCCTGATATATTGTAAATTACTTATATATACGTGTAGTTATCATTATCTGAAATAAGCTGATGTTTCTACATGTAAATCTAATTTTCTAAATAAATAATTAAATGTTTCTCTTTTTCACACTATTTTACTTTCTTTAGTGAAATTTTACACACTTCATGGAGATCATCTGGTTTTGTTTTGAACATATCTTATTGTGTATAACACATATTATCATATGTGTAGTAGCAACATTAAATCAAAACATCGCATCCCATTTGTATTCTAGTGAATTATTTTGTATTAAATGTTTGATTATTTAGCAAACAAATCAAAATAGCGTGGAAATCACATTTGTTTGAAGTTACATCTTTCAGTTTTATTATCCGGTATTATTCTAAAAATCAATGGGTTTTTTTTTTTGTTTGTTTGTTTGTTTTTTGGGTTTGTTTTTGTTTTGTTGTTGTTGTTTTTTTTTTTGTTTGTTTTTTTTTTGTTTGTTTGTTTGTTTGTTTGTTTGATTTTTTTCATAAATAATTTCCAATATATACAAGCGCAGATATATATAATATTTTTCATCAAGGCAAATTCGGTCTAAAAATAAAGAATCTAAACCTGCCCTAAGTGTCGATGCGCAGCGGACGAAGAGGTGTGTTCTATGATTTTTATTATCACTTGTGACGTATATTTAGTACATCATAACATAATTAAGGTTTGAACGAAATGTCTGTTTACGGTAGACAGTTTTACGTTTCCGTATTTGGTTGAATATAACAATTTGATTACCAATACAACTTGTACTGATTTCTTATTTCATTTTTAGCAGTGTTATCTCTGACCGATTGTATTTTTAATAACTTACATGTATAACTTAAACCTTTGAAAAGCAGTATCAAGTCGAATAAATAACATGCATTGAAAAAAAAAATATCAATTACATATGCAGCATATATTCAGTGAAAACCGTGCATAGGTTAAATAAAAAAATAATATGCTTCTAACACAATTTACAATGACCGAATAAATAATGTCACGTGATTCGTAAACAGGGAAAGCCCGTGGTCTTCTCATATTCCGACTGTCCTTTGTGTTTAGACCCACCCACTTTGTTTATTATTCTTCATGAAGGAGTGGAATATTACAAACCATGACTAAAACAGCTTGTGATAGAATTTGAAAATCAGTTGATTTTTCGGCATACAGCATGTCAAAATACAAAAGGAACTATTAAAATTATATAGAAACCATCTATCTATAAATATTAACTTCTGTAAAGTAGAGTTGCTTTTATGACCATGGAAATAGGGGGCAAATCCAAGAGCTGTTTTACCTCATCCTTTAATATTTGCGCACTAACGTAAACATTGGTTCATTGAATTTACACATTCATTTATTTACTACATGTAGAAGATCTGATTCATTGAATTTACATATTCATTTATTTACTACATGTAGAGGATCTGATTCATTGAATTTACATATTCATTTATTTACTGCATGTAGAGGATCTGATTCATTGAATTTACATATTCATTTATTTACTACATGTAGAGGATCTGATTCATTGAATTTATGTATCCCTTTATTTACTATATGCAAACTTATGCGTGCTATTGGTGATAATGAACCCGTCCTTATTATGCCTAGCTTTACGATGCCCGTTTACAAATAAAAAAAGAAGAAAAGGAAAAATCATGTGAATATACACCTTTATCTGTCATTTTGTAAAACAAATATATCTACGTATAAAGTGCTCATAATTTAAAATAAGCTCCCTTTGTGAATTTTAACTTTTGAATATAGGATTGCATTGTTTGCAGAATGTTTTCTTATGGAGCGCCAAATTAAT
This sequence comes from Ostrea denselamellosa, assembly GCA_024699665.1. Lineage (NCBI taxonomy): Eukaryota > Metazoa > Mollusca > Bivalvia > Ostreida > Ostreidae > Ostrea > Ostrea denselamellosa. The sequence goes on from JAMZEH010000021.1 coordinate 1,431,941, forward strand.
ATAAACTCAATTAAAAATATCTTTAATTATTTGAAGATATCATCAATTCAATTATTGCTCTCATCAATTGAATTAATGCACGCATCAGATCAATTATTAGTCTCATTAACTGAATTAATGCGTGGTTCATTTGAATTATTGCTCTCATTAATTGAATTAATGAGCGCATCAATTGAACGGATGAGAGCAATAATTGATTTAATGCGCGCATTAATTCAATTAATACTCTCATCAATTGAAATGATTGTTTGTTTGTTGTTTTTCGCCACACTCAACAATTTTTCAGTTATCTGGTGGCTTCCAGTTTTTGTCAGTGGAGGAGAGAACCCAGAGACAATGTACCCGGCGAGAGACCACTGACCTTCCAAAAGTAAACTGGCAAACTTTCTCACATATATATCGACGCGAGCAAGAATCGAACCCGCGCCGACTAGAGGTGAGAGGCCTTGTGATTTTGAGCGCGATGCTCTAACCACTCGGCCACGGAGGCCCCTTCAATTGAATTTATGCACACATTCATTCAATTAATGAGAGCAATAATTGATTTGATGCCCGCTTCAAATGAATTAATGGTCTCATCAATTCAATTAATGAGCGCATCAATGTGGTGGAAATAATTCTAGCAAAAATTAAGTTAGAGCTTGATCTAAGTTTGTTATATTTAACACATTTCATGTATTCTTTAGGTAAAGTGTGTCATTTAAAAGTTCAAAATTAAGATGCTTTAAATTACAAAGTTAACATTTCAAAGGTTTGGTTATAAACATACAGAGACTCGAGTCTTTATTTACACAACACAGAGATAATGCTAGAATATTGTTCATATCCTTGCATTTAGAGAGTCCAAATATTGGTTGTCAGTATTAATTAAATGAGTTATATTCTTAATGTCTAGCATAAAAAATATTTTTTAAAAAACAACACGTCAACCACTCCCTTTAAATTGAAGATATCTTCAATTAATTTACAATGCTTTTGCATAAGGAATTAATGCGCGCATCAATTCTGTTAAAGAGAACAATAATTCAATTAAAGAGATCATTAATTAAATTGTGGATATGTTGAATTGAAGAAATCTCTAATCATATAGTTGCCCGCTCTGAAAGAATTATTGTGCGTTTCAAATGAATTAATGATATCATTAATTCAATTGAAGAGAGCAATAATTCAATTACTGCTCCCATCAACTGAATTAAAGATATCATTAATTCAATTGAAGAAAGCAATAATTCATTTACTGTGCGCCTTAATTGAATTTATTCTCGCATTAATTGAATTATTGCTCTCTTCATGATATAATCAACTCAATTAATGCGCGCAGTAATTCAGAATTGAAGATACATTAATTATTTGATTGATTATATATTGTTTAACGTCCCGCTCGAGAATTTTTCACTCATATGGAGACGTCACCATTGCCGGTGAAGGGGTGCAAAATTTAGGAATATGCTTGGCGCTCAGAGCCTTTGAGCAGGGTGGGATTGTTATCGTGCCACATCTGCTGTGACACGGGACCTTGGTTTTTACGGTCTCATCCGAAGGACCGCCCCATTCAGTCGCCTCCATTAATTATTTTATCTTTGATTGAATTGTTGCGCGCATCAAATGAATTGATGATATCTTCAAATAATTAAAAATATCTTCAATTATTTGAGTTTATGTTAATTTGGCGGTCCATAGATTTTGGCATATACACGTTTTCAATCAAAACGAGGATGTGAAGAGGCCCACACCAAAGTCCTGTGCAATATACCAGGTATTTATGCGCGCCGTGCATGGTGGCCTAAGTAAGTCGCCAACTATCCACGAGCTACATGTAAACTTTGAATGCCTTAACAACATGAATATGTTACAAGTCATGCAAGGAGCTCGTCAGTCTGATAACATACCACAAATATCACATCCGGGTACTGTTTATTTCGGGATCAAAACAATTGCTGAAAGCAAAAATAATAGGTTATATTATTATGATGCTGTTAATTTTAATTTGTTATGCGTCCTTTATTGTTTCAGTTTAATTTTTGGGTGGGTGGGTGTGTGAACTTGAATATTACATATTTCGACTAATGTTTAGGTCAGATGTTAATCAGCCCGGCGGGTGACGTGGTAATCACTATCGTTGCAAACGTATACACATAAAGATAGATAGATCTAGACAGAATTGATTACTTACCTGTCAATCACCTGTGTTTGGGTCCACTCACAATTCCACGCCAAGTAGAGGTGAAAGGCTATGATAACTAATAGTACTCAATCTCCTAATTCCTATTTAAAATACAAATCGGAGATATGGGCAAACACGAACCCCTGGTCAAGCCAGAGGTGGGATTAGGTGCCTAGTAGGAGTAAGCACCGCCTGTCGATCGGTCACACCCGCCATGATCCCTATACCTTGATCAGGTAAACGGACTAATCACCAGTCAGAGTCAGTGTGCCAAGAACGGCCTAACAGTTGGTATGAAACACATCAGACTGATGAAATATTTGGTACACGAAGAATTGAGAGCCATCAACTTGTAAAAAGGAACCGTCGAAGTGGCTACAGTCCTTCTAACTTCATTATCACTTTCATTTTGGTGAGGTGAAAGTCTTTATAAAAGACGACAATCTAAAAGTGTACACTAAACATATTAGAGGGGACGATGAAGAAAACTGTGATGTTCAAGGTCAAAGCGGTGTGTTTCAGTGCCGGAAGATGTTGACAGAAACAAAATACATTGTCACAGTTACGGTCATCAGCTGATTGTCGAAGTTCCACTAATGATGAAGTGTAACGAGGAAGGAGAGCAGATTCAGGTTGAAACAAATTACTTTCCTGAAAAGTTCTTTCCAAAAAGGTTTGTCCGTATTCAAACTGAATCACATCAGCGTTCTACGTCTAGGAAGTGACGTCATTATCAGGACCAACCATAGCAGAGAAGAGAATGGCGTAAAAGTCTCGCGATCGTTCCAACGCGAATGTAAGATTCCACTGAAAATATTATGATAGTATTTCTTGAGATTATTTAGTAAAACATCTCGGTAATACCAACCTGTAACACTTTTGCCCTTTGGCACCGTGATTTGTACGGCTATACCATCACATGAGAAGAATATGCAATAAAGAATCTTCTTTGTGCTTATTGTTCTTTTGGCATCTACAGGCCTTCTACCGTGTTTAGTTAGCCATATGTTGTTTTTTCTTACTGGTTCCAAATAGTTAACCAATAACAAAGTTTGCAAATTGTCTTTAATTGAATTTGGTAACATTTTGAGCCATTGCTTAGGGGTTTGTACTGCTTAGGGGTTTGTACTGGTACCTGTTTTTTGATCGTCTGTCAATATATGCGGTATCCATCTGGCAGAAATCTTTCGTACTTTCAAAATACGCTTCAAAATGAAATACACCCGCGATAGCGATATACCAACAGCTTTGGCAATATCACATATCGTGTACCTGCCATCACTTTCAATTATTTCCCCGACTTTTGAAACTTTTGTCTTGCCTGTTACAGTCATAGGTCGGTCAGATTTTGCTGCATCGTTTAGGGACTCTGTGTCAGTTAGAAATTTTGTTCTCCACCTACGAACTGTCTCATAAGATACCTTATTAGGCCCATAAACTTTCCCCAATTCAGTAAAAATCTGCAGTGCCGAATGGCTGAGTTTTGTGCAAACTTTCATATAAGCTCCAATTTCTTTAATAATTTCAACCCGTTTCCTAACCATTTTTACAACACTGGTCAACGAATGGCTCTATTGAAATGGCTATAAGTTTAAAACTGAAGGCTCGTGTTTATACCATTGGAAAGGTATTGAATAGTGCTATTCAAGAGTATCATCACCCACGTTCAAAGTGTGATCGAGTTGTGGTACAATACACATTATATCGAACAGCCCTCGTACATAAACTTCTTGAAGAGCGTTAGTGCTTCATGAAAAATATTCCAGCGTGAAGTGTTGTAGTTCATACTCTCATGTAGTTTTAAAAAAGAATTGATTTTTCATATTTACAGTTTTCTTTCATTTTTGTCGGAATTCCTAGCCGTTAAAATAGACGTTCCTACAACACAATTGATACACACACTGTTCACACCTGCTTCGCATTCATGGAAATGGCTATCATGGAAGTTGGTAAAAATGTCGAACGCAAAACATTGCGAATGTATATACATCAATATGTCTATAACTTCCTTGAATGTTAAGGAAGAATAACACATCCTAAAAATCTTATACAGTAAGGATGGAATGTGGAGAATATGTACAATGAAATTTATCTTTTTTAAAAATAAAAACGAAATCCCATTAACTACAGATCAGCAGTCAACACGTAAACCTACTGAGCTACCCAGGTAGGAATTTAGATTGAAATTTCACAATTGATAGAGATGCTTCACACCAAAAATGGTAACGATTGGCCTTGTAGTTTTCAAGAAGTTAAAAATGTAAAATTGTTAACGGACCACGCATGAAGACTAACGGCAATAGGTCACCCGAGTCACTCAGTCTAAAGAACGTTTAGTAAATTTTTAAAAAAAGAAAAAGAAAAAAAAATGTTCTCAAATGAATATTAAAATGCATGACTTTTCAACGATTTAAATACTAGACTTTTTGACATGCTTCTTCGGCAAAAATGGAAAAAAGAAAATACTCATATCTAGTGATCAGTCATTCAAAAAATTGCTTTGTTAAACACTACTCTGATTCACAAGTACTCTGAAGTTGCTGGACATTATCTTTATAGTCTTAGGTGACAAGATCTTCCAACAGTCTGTTGAATTCCTATGAGCACGAATTGTGCTCTTTTGTTAGCCGACCTGTTTTTATATTCTTACGAGACGGAATTTAATCAAAAGTTTCTTCATAAGAAAAAAATCTCTTGCTGTGGCTTTCAACTTGACATTTAGATATATCGACGACGTTTCACCTATTAACAATAACCATTTCCATTCATTGTCGATTCGATATACCCCAGTGAACTCGAAATAAATGACTACATACTCTTCCACATCTGCTTCGTATGGATATTTTACTGAAGATGTTAACGTCAAACTTCAACTTTATGACAAATGGGGTGGCTTCATTGATTATTTGTTTGTTTTACGTCCCGTCGAGAATTTTTCACTCATATTGAGACGTCATCAGCTGTAGGTGAAGTACCACAAATTTAGACCTATGCTTAGCGCTCAGGGCCGTAGCAGTGAGGGTTCTTTAACGTGCCAACGCCCACCGTGACCTCAGTTTTTAAGGTCATATTCGAAAGACCAGTGATTCTCACTTCTGAATGTCGAGCGTTTGGCGCAGGAGTAATAACTACCTATTTTTTTGTCTTAGGTTTGATGCGGCCATGGCACGAGCGGGGCTCAAACTCACGACCTCCCGGTTAGCGAATGCTCTAACCACTGAGCTAACGCGACCGGTGGGATAAATTAAGCTTCTCCATCAACTTCCCATATTTATGTAGCAATATTCCATCATCACTTTCACATGGTACTTATGTCTCTTAACTGATTCAACCCGTGGGGATCTGGGTTGTTAGAATAAATCCTCAGTAGCCATTACTTGTCGTAAGAGGCGACTAAATGGGCCGGTCCTTCGGATGAGACCGCAAAAACCGAGGTCCCGTGTCCCAGCAGGTGTGGCACGTAAAAGATCGCTCCCTGCTCAAAGGCCATAAGCGCCGAGCATAGGCCTAAATTTGCAACCCTTCACCAGCAATGGTGACGTTTCCATAAGTGAAAAATTCTCGAGCGGGACGTTAAACAATATATAATCAATCAATCAATCTTAACTGATTCTATACGCGCGATTTTGTTCTGCATATGATCAGTTTTTATATTAAAGCAGGCTACTGACACACAAGGTGATGTTAAAGTGGGTTCAACAGTCTCGTTTAGTCAGCATTTTGCAAATTCTACGGTAGTTATAACGATCTAGTTTGTCAATACAACCTGTCATTGGGTCAAATACTGTCTGACGTGTTTCATACCAATCGTCATGCCATTTTTGACACGGATTTTGACTACGGAGCACTTTGTCTATCTGATCAATATGTAGGGTTCACGGTGGATGCGACTTGTCGACATGGGATGCTTACTCTTCCTAGGCACCTGATCCCACCTCTGGTATATCCAGGGGTCTGTGTTTGCCCATCTCTTAATTTTGTATTCCTTATAAGAGTTAAGAGATTAATCACAGTTCGTCATCTTCATCTTTTCACAAACCGGTGTACTTCTGGCACACTGTGTGCCACTAGAGGCATTATGCGCAAACTTATTGCAAACAGCTCTGGCACAGATTTGTTTGTAGCAAAATTTGGCAATCTTATAAGATTTAATTTCCCTGAGAAAAATCCGCGAAGTTTTCCTGACACCAATCACTCAATTACGAGCTCTCCTTCCAAATATTGTATGTTGTACATTATACTGATATTTTTTTTTTATTGGAAATCATACAGTCAAAAGTACAGAATGTTTTAATGGTGTTAAAATAAAATTCTGATGAACATAATTAAATTCATAAAATGTGTGCGAGCAATCTCTACCCCGAGTTATCGTTCCTTACACTCAAATCGTCTCAAAATTAGCAGTGTTATTCCACGTGTAAATCCACTTTACCATGGTTAATAAAAATAAAACCAAAAACTAGTTTATGAAATATTAGGAAAATGCATGGCAAGCAAGTTATTGTAGTTTTTATTTACCATCGCAATGCATATGTTCCAATTGTAATTGTACAATAAACACGTTCCAACACAATTAAATGCTTCTTGTGTCACATAAAGACTTGACATATTCTTAATATTGATTTATTTACGTATAATCTTGCAACTAAAGTCGAAGCCATAATTTATTTGAACATTATTTTGACATCTTGAAAAACCCTCGAGTCGCAGACAAGTAAATTTGAGGGTAAGGAACAATAACTCTGGGTAGAGAATGGCACAGACCTCAAAAGTGAACATCTTTTAGATAAAATAGAAAATGTCTTGGAATATTCAATCTGATTACGATGTTTTATGGAGAGATATACTTCCACTCTTTACTTTCGAAACTCTGTCCTGTCCAAGAACTTTGGCAATTCTACAAACAAAACAAGAATTACAGTGAGAATGAGAAGCACAAAACACCAACAGAACATATATATGACCATGGAATACATGTACATGCATATATTTGATAACTTGTCTTGAAGGCTTTCTTCTATTTGGTTGAGGCATCAACATGACAGTGAACATCGACGTACTTGAATTTATCTCATTCACGAGATAAATGAATTCATCTCCTTAATACTCACACCCTGTATATCGCTAGTGTGATATACCATAGCTTTATATAAAGCACTTCCGTTCCAAACTACTTTGAGATCATTCCCGCTTCGATATTCCCTAGTTTGCTTTCCTGTTTATTTTAAAATAGAATAAACGAATAAAAAAAATCATAAAATTATATATTTTTTAAATCTTTTCAAAAATATTCATCGAATAAAAGTATATAAAGTAAATAACTAGAGCCATTTTTGACGTAACGAATATAAACATAAGAGTACCAGGCCATGTTGTCTTGGGAAGTCGTATGTCCAAGAAAACGTGAAATTCGATTTTTTTTAGAAACATTGTAACTCCAATAACAAACAATTAATTAAAATCACTGTTTTATCTAAATTAAAGTAATATCAGTCCACTGTCATTGATCGTTGATGCGATTTCAAAACGTCACAAGCAAAACTTTTTCAAGTACGTCAAGACGTTACGTCAACAAATTCAATACTCGGTAAAGAAACATGATAGTTTAATTTTTTTTTTTAAATGCAAATGATTAAGTACTAAGTTTAATCATTTAATTAAATGCCTTCCAAGAAATTCATCGATAGATATGAATAAAACATCTGTGTAACTGTAGACTTTTTCGCACTATATTTTTTCCACCTGTGACTTCATTCTTTTGTTCGAACGCTCCATTACTTTTCAGGAATGGAGAGTTTCAAACAACAAAGGAATTACTAAGTATTCTATGCACTTTGATTTCATTTTGTTCTATTATCCCTAACTACCCTCTTTTCATATGAAACTTTTAAGAACGCAAAATATATCAAAGTATTTGATTACGAAAAATATTCGAACACACACCTGTGTGATTCTTTCCTTTAAAAACAGATGCTCTACTAACTGAGCCACTTCGGCAGTTGGTTGTAATGCAAAAGATTAAAAACTGTGTCTTAACATAGTCCTATATCTTATATATGAAGAAAAAAAGTAAATAACATTTAATTATTGATAAAATGCACCTACTGTAAAGAAAATTTTAAAAAGATTCCCAAGTAAAGGTGGATTTTAAGCTTGTGACTGTAATCGTATCATTCCATTCCTTAAAAGCAATGTGCTTCGGCACCTTCGGGGCCTCGGTTCCATTACTTTTAAGAAATGGAGCGATACTCGTACATTAACCCATACGTAATGACGCTTCAGGAATGATTTAAATCAGCTATTTTGTTGTATTGGGGATCATTTCAAAACTAAAGTGATCGACGAGCGAATGAGATATGTAGAATATCTATAATTGCGTGATTTGATATTTGCTCTATCCAACTCGTTGAAATGGTGATTTATTAGCTCGGCAAGTCTCGCAAATAAATACACCATTTCAACTCGTTGGATAGAGCAAATATCAAATCACGCAATATAGATATCCTGTATTAGTTTATACGCCTAAGGTTTTATATCCTTTTGCCTCTGATGCCACCGTTTGATGCAGCATATCATTCATTCTCCATTGCAACCATTTGATACATATTACAGATACAATGTAATAAAATGTAATCTTTTTTTTATGAATGTTTCTAAATTAGATAAAAATTAACTGTATTAAATAGAAATACATGTTATAAAAAGAGCAGATAGCCAATAAAATAGATGGATTATACTGATAGTTATAGAGTGCAAAGGAAAGGGAGAAAGTACAATGAACCATACTGCGATTCTAACCACCCCCTCCCTCCCATTGTAAATGGCATTTCACCAATTAGAGCTATATATATGTGGCCACTGGTGATCATACTCGGCTGGCTGTCATATTCCTTTTTTCTCTTATGTCTTTCAGAAGGAAGCGTCACAACCCTGGATCTTTATCTCTTGGCATGCCTCTCCCCGTTAATTTCTGTGGATGGTTTACACCAAATATATGCAATGGAAAAGGGGAAAATGCACTAAACCAGAACAGAATCGAAAAGTGGGCCCATGGAATCTCTAGTTAAGAGTTCTATCACTGAACTATCTATATCAATATGTATGGTCCATCTAAATGTCATTTACCATTACCACATCCCTCTCCAATTTCTTTTGAGACTCCTTATCCCTAGAAATCTCATATATTAGAGTTTCTCTTAAGATATTTTGTTGGGTGGCAATCTAATAGGACAAGGAATAAGCCTTAAAACAACTGCAATGCAGAAATGACATATATACTGGACAAAAAAAGTTAAAGATCATGATTTCAGAATTATTTTATTCATAACAAAACCAAATAAATTATGTTAAATATATACTTAAAATGTTCAACGACAATCGAACAATACATTTTAAACCTGTTTTTACAAATTCATCAATACGTTAAGCAGTCAGAGCAACCATTGTCAGGTATCCCCCCAAAACAGTTTGAAAATCGGTATGAGCAACAATAACAAATTTCATTACAAATGATTGAATCTTTATAAAGGCAATATCAATAGCCTGAGCCTGTATAACGGCACGACAACGCCTCTGCATACTTCTGATGAGCCTGCGGAACGCAATTTGTGGCAACCTTGCCCATTCCTGATGTAAAGCTAACGTAAGCTCCTGGCGGTTTGTCGGAAGTACAGGGCGTCTGAAAACAGCTTGCTGCAACATGTCCCAGGCATGTTCTATTGGATTTAAATCCGGAGAACAACTCGGCCAATCCATACGTTCAATTGTCTAAGTACCAAGGTAGTCTGTCACTATACGTGCTCTGTGGGAACGAGCATTATCATCCATTAACACAAAGTCGTTGCCTATAGCTCCCGCATAAGGTCTCACAATTGGATGCAGTATCTCGTCCCTGTAAATTGCACCGGTAAGATTGCCATTAATCACGTGCAAGTCAGTACATCCACCAATACTGATTCCGGCCCAAATCATCACAGAGCCACCTCCAAAACGATCATGCTCTGCTACACAGCAATCAGCGTACCGCTCTCCACGCATGCGCCATACACGCCTGCGACCGTCATGAAAGTCCACGCAGAACCGTGACTCGTCTGTGAAAAGAACAGGCGTCCAATGACGCAGTTGCCAGTTTATGTGAGTTTGAGCCCAATTGAGTCGTGCTACACGATGTCTTCTCCTCAAAATGGGACGAACAGCAGGTCGATGAGCCCGAAGGTTAGCAGCATGAAGTCTCTGTCTGAGAGTTTGTGGTGTTATGTCCCTCCCCCCCCCCCCCCCCCCCCCCCCCCCCTGCTGCATGAAAGTCAGTATTGAGTTGGACAGCACTCTGAAACCTGTGTCTACGAGCCAAAAGTGACATATAGCGATCCTGGCGAGCGGTTGTGGACCTTGGACGACCTGATCTCGTCTCTCAGAAACATTTCCTGTCTGCCTAAAACGATTCCACAACCTTGAAATCACACTTTGGGACACATTAAAATGTCTAGAGACAGTTCTCTGGACTTGGCCAGCTTGAAGCATACCTACTGCCTGACCAGCTTCCAGAGCAGTTAAATGGTGCCTCATGGCTTTAATGTCAATAACTGTTCACCTAAGAGTCGATTTGAGCAATAAATACCCACAATAAAATGAAAATCACAATTTTTCAATTTCAATATACACGTTAGCACACTTTGATTTTGACCCCTTGCTTGTGTTTGGGCGAAAAAATCGTGCACTTATGACGTCAATATGAAACCAGGTAAATCTGTTGTGTTAAGGACACATTGGAGAAACTATACATGTTAAAATTTGTCAAAATAATTATTTGGTTAATAAAAATTTTTGAGGTCAAAATTATGATCCTTAACTTTTTTTGTCCAGTATATGATCAAACATGATATCAATGAGTATACTACAGCTCTTGAAGCTTATCTTGTATTCTTGCTTGAAAGCCAGATGATTCATTTCGGTGTACAGACTTTCACAGAGTCAACACAATAACTAAAACAGATTCAATCCCATTCTATGGATTGAAGAGTGTATCAATATCAATGTCTTTTAAAAAAGAATAGTTGGTTTATATGAATGAAACATGCCAACAGATTTTTGAACAAATAAGAGCTATTCACATGGTCTCTCCAATTCTTTCATCACCAAATTTTGATAATATATTTTTGATGCAAATTGATGCTAGTGATGTAGGGTGTGGTGTAGTGCTGTTACAGGAAGATGAAAAATTTGTTTGCCGTCCTTTTGCTTAATTTTCTAAAAAATATCTCAGAATGTCAAATAAACTACTCTTCTTCTGTAAAAAAGAATATTTGTCTATGTTAGTTGTACTGCAACATTTTGATGTTTCTTGTATTCATCTGTACATCCAATTGTTGTATTTACTGACCACAATCATCTTACCTTTGCAAACAAAATGAGTACAAGAATAAAAAATTAATGAGGTGGAATTTAAAACATTGTCAATTAAAATTAGCATATCAAAGGTAGAGAAAAATAACATTGCAGATACATTGTCAAAAGTACCTGTAGAGTGATATGTTATGATTTATGATGTGATTTGTTGATTTTTCTGATGCAATTTGTTGATTTTTATGTGACTTATGGCATGTTTAAGTGTTGTTATGTAAAAAATATCATTTACACACCCAACTCTTTTTTAAGTGAGTGTGTGTGTGACATGGAAGCATTTTGTCAACCACTGGCCTGTAGAAGTGCCTTATCAAATTATCCGATATCATGCATCTGTAATTTGTTTCTTCAATGTATCTGATGTGTGTCTGCGTGTGTGTGCATTGTAAGAGTCGATGAAGATACCCGTACTGGACCCATTCACAGTTGTAAACAAGCTGAATTAGAATATACTTGTGTTGTGTATTATGTTTTTAGGTTTTGTAAAATGAAAATTTGTAAAAGTTTCAGATCGTTTTAACTGGTGTTGTTGTAAGTGTTTGTGTCAATTGAACTAGCTATTAGTAGATTTGTGTATTCGAAACACATTTACAATTACACTACAGATTTCTCCCATTTACTTTTAAATTAAATAAATCTCTAGTACTTTTTTGTCCAGGAGTGTTCTCGGAAACTACACAAGGTATCAATATGAAACCTTTTTAAGATGATAGTATGTCATTTGTAGATGTGCTGAACGATAGTCATTTTGTCCTCGTGCATGCATGCGCATGAACGTGCATTGCATTTTTTGTACACTAACTTAGTAATCAGTCTGACGTTTTTTAATGTTCAAAGAAATTGCTTGATATTCATATCAAGGGTAAGATATTGAGACCCTTAACTGATCTGCATGGTTAAAATTACTGATCTGCATGTGCATGCACATGTGCTTCAATTTGATTGGATAATACTAATTTGTTTATAACTATTTAATGACATATGCAAATGAGTTGATATTCACAGCATAGGTATATAATGTACATTTCTGTAGATTGGTGTAATAAAAAATGTAACATGCATGCACCATCTTTAGAAAATTTAATTTTCGAATTACCATAATGTTTTTGTTTTTCATCATATTTTTCTGATATTCAGGTTTTGGGTGTCTCTTGGTACTCTTTACAAATTGTTATGTTTAAAATTGGTGGCCAGCACGTGCATGCACACATGCTAAATTCTGATGAGACAATTTTAAAATTGCCATAACTTACTTAAATATGAAGCAAACATTATGAAATTCATACTATTGGTATATGATACAAATGTCTGTTGAATGACATCAACATAAGTGCAGTCATAATAATGTGCATGTGTATGCATGTGCATTGCATTCTTTCACTTGTTTTGGTACTGAAATGGCCCCGACTTCCTAATTAAAGGTAAAAATAAAATGATTTTTTTAATGTAGGTTTACAATATGAATACCTAATGAATGAAGTAAACCATACATGCTAAATACATTTTGCATGCAGGAGAATGAACATGCAATGTAATTTTCAACTTCTTTCATTAGGTGTTGATCTATAACATTTTGACATTTCAGTGAATTATATTGAAATTTATGTGGTAGATATATTTTGGACTCCTTCCTTAGTAGCATTCTCAAAATCACTTACACCTGTGAAGCACAATGACACCACTTCTTAAATGGGGGAGGTTTGGGGCACAACTGTAATGGTCCCTGCTCTTGCTCTAATGGTAGCACTGTCGACAAATTATCATACTGAGGCATTTGCTTTGCTCTTTACAAACCTTTTGGCTACTGATGGAATGTACTGGAAAAGGTACAAATAAAACAGTTCTGGGTAGGGTGAAACCCACACTTCATCCAGTCTGTTTGCCATAGCAACAGCTATCAATGTAGCACATCTTTCAGATGTCATTCTTTTTTCCATGGGATCCATGATGATTCCAAGTGACTGGAAAAAAAAAAAAGATTTCATATACGTGTTGTCACTGACCTCTTTAACACTATAAAACTGTAACAGAAAAGGCAAAAATGCAATGGACCAGACTGGGATTTGAACCAGAGTCCCCTGAGTCTCTAGTTATTTGTTTTAATCTGGCCAATGGTGATCGAACTTGTCTGACCACTACATTCCTCCCTCCTTACATGTTTTCACACCTTGAAGATATCAAATCAGGATCTTTATCCTATATGGCAGGCATTTCCACTTGTCAGTTCCAGGGGTGGACTATGGCACAAAATGTAACAAGAAAGGAGAAAATAAGAAAATACAATGTATCAGACCAGGATTCAGACCCAGGACATTGGAGTCTCTAGTCAGGTACTCTACCAATTGAGCTGTCTGGCCAGTGATGACCGAACCCTTCTAACGGCTACAAAACAATGATAAAAAAAAATGAAACCGATTGATTTTACTCCACATAAAAAGTTTGTTACATTTCCTGCATTATACATTGCCCCAGAGATTATTAAACTAAAATGTCATGACTCTGAGTTTTATATTATAGAATACAAGTTCTAATATGGGATGGGTCATTCTTCTATTCACTTCCAGATGAAATGACATTACTTTTTTGTTAAGATTGACATGCTGTAGTTTCTTAACCTCCCAAGACTCTACTTGTTATTCTCAAAAAAGTTTTTGAAAACTCCTTTTTTTGAAATTCCTCTAAATTCTAAATTAATGTGCCAGCCTCTTTTTCTTGGTATAAATAAACAGACCTAAGATTGTTATAAAATCTGCTTCAAAAAGTTCTCCGAAAATGTGTATAGCTTTTGAGATATGATGAAGTATATTTTGGGGGCCAGCCTCACAGGCCTTTTGGGAAGTGAAACTGAGCTTTCAATTGTTTGGATAAATTTAAACGATCATTTTCTTTTTTCATATTTTATTGTAACTTAATTTACAAAGGGATGAGCACAAGTTCTTAAAAGTTGGAATGCTCTCTCACATAATACACGCACACATATACATACACACTGTTTAATTTAATTTCATGTCGGATTAAATTTCGTCATTTTCGTGTCTAGGAAAAAACAAAATTAATTCCAACAGGAATTTTTTTTTAAAACAAATTGATTTTTAAAGTCAGAAATATCTATGTTGCGATTATTTGTAGCCTATTTATAGAAAAAATATTTCGTCAGAACCATAATTGTCACCATTGTATTCCTTATCAGCAGATGTACCTGCACTCTGTTGTCTTAATAATATATTGTTAATTAACTAGTTACAAAATAAAGTGCACCACCACAGCACATGATATGCCTATCTGATGTTTATTCATTATAAACTGATAAAAGTGCATGACAAAATCCTGTCAGCCTTAATTAGTGCAAAGATTGCTCTAATGTCTTAGGTAAAATGAAGATCCTTATATTGTGTCTATTGCACATTGTAATTGATATGTCAATATATCTCTTCAATTGTTCAAATAGCTACAAAAATACTCCAAAACATGTTTTCAATTTATTACATATATTTAGAAAATTTCTTTCACATGGAATGAGGGGGCCTCCGTGGCCGAGTGGTTAGAGCATTGTGCTCAAAATACAAGGCCTCTCACCTCTAGTTGGTGCAGGTTTGATTCTCGCTCGCGCTGATATGTGAGAAATTTTGCCAGTTTACTTTCGGAAGGTCGGTGGTCTCTTCCCGGGTATATTGTATCTGGGTTCTCTCCTCCACCTACAAAAACTGGACGCCACCAGATAACTGAAAAATTGTTGAGTGTGGCGGAAAACAACAAACAATCAATCAATCACATGGTATGAATTGCTTATTTTGGGTTGTACAAAGAAATGCCCCAGACAGCCTTCTTACATTATACTCATTATTTAATCTTTAACTGGACATATGTAATTTAGTTCTTATCATAATGATCTTTGAATCTCCATCTGAACTCTTAAATACCATGGCTTACTCCCAAAAGGCTAATGAAAGAAAGAATAACTGCAGAAACACAGCTTATTAAATGATCACTCCCATGTTCTGTGATGTGCTTGCCAAGTCTTTGCAAATTTTGTAGTACAATACTGCATATATTCATATCATTAATGTTAGAAACAAAATAAGCATTCATATTAATTATTACATAGCCATGTTTTAAAAAAAAAAAAAAGAAAGAAAAAAAAAGAGTACTTTTGATGTTATAACTATTGAATAGAGTAAATGCATTACTCTCTTACATATGTAGGGATTACCTTCCTTTCCTTAAATCCCCGTGGGGATCCGGGTTGTTAGAATAGATCCTCAGTACCCCTTGTCATAAGAGGTGACTAAATGGGGTGGTCCTTCAGATGAGACCGCAAAAACCGAGGTCCCGTGTCACAGCAGGTGTGTCACGTAAAAGATCGCTCCCTGCTCAAAGGCCATAAGCGCCGAGCATAGGCCCAAATCTTCACCGGCAATGGTGACGTCTCCATATGAGTGAAAGATTCTCGAGCGGGATGTTGAATAATATTTAATCAATCAATCAAGCCTTAAAACATAGTTGTTATTTTAAATACTTACCATTTAAAAAGTTTTAATGACCTGAGTTTAAGAATCTATACAGATCTACATGAGCCCAAGAAAGGGTTATGCTATATATGGCTGTATCATCTTAATCATAGGTCACAGTGACCTTGATTTTGGGTGCAACCCACCTTCTTCCAAAGATGCATTAACTAACCAAGTTTGATGAATTGTCCAGTTACAAGTCTGACAGGATTTTGCCATATTTGGACATACTGTCTTAATTATATGTTACAGTGACGCAACTTTAAAGTGCAACCCACCTTCTGCCCTATATGTATCATCGAACAAAGCTTGATTATTCTAGGTCTCATAGTATTTAAGTTATGAGCCGGACATGAAGTGGACAGATAGGCGGACATGATTGCCATAATATGTCCCGTCTTAAACGTGTGTTAACGGGAATCACTCATGCAGACAGTGTATCTAATACGCTGCAGAGATGGTACCCATCTGTGTCATATTTTGAAATGCCATTTTTAATACACCCATAGATCCACCAGCACTATGTCAGTATTCACGCCCTTCTTCAAGTGATCCAACGCCTGAGCCGCATACTACACCACAAATATGTGTTTTGCAATTGATTTGTATTTCTGTTCAGCTTGAGGGGGTGGTAGTGTTGGGTGTTAAATATTGTTTGAATATGGTTATTTTGTAACAGGTCTAGGACATTCTTGTCCTGATGTGCCCTGTAAACATTGATTAGGATGAGGACATGAGCCTTGTTCTTACCAGTACGTATGGTTTCTTTACAAACTTTATTGACATACAGAGTACAATAATAACGCTTTATACATTATAATGGCTTGAGTACAACAATTCTAATGACCCAAGTTCAAACAGGTCACTGAGCAATTATCTGTTTGTGAACAGGAGTGAATGATAGCACGCTTCAATGAATAATGGCATAGGTATCATATTGGTATTCAAGCAAGTTAGAATTGCAGATAAGCAACACTTCGTATGCATAATATTAATTTTTAAGTGATCACAAATAAAAAATTAATCCTCACAAAATTGTGTTCACTTCAAATACAAAAAAACGATTTCCCAATGAAATTAGATATGTCTACAGTATATATAATAAAAATATCGCAAAGTCAATTGATATATTCTACTAGTTTCTTTAATTCTTCATGAGTATACTGAATATCTCTTAGTTACACATGTATACGTTGACTGCAAAATGATATCAAATAGTGCCAATACATTGTTATGCTTTAGTAGAGTTCATTATGACATAATACAATACCCATAAAATAATACCGGAAAAATGTAACATTACATTTAATATTAATACTTTGTAAAACTAAATCTTATAGCATTTAAGTAATGAAAATATATAGTTTTTGTTTGGTTCACATTCTTTTTCTGACAGGAAACATCTTAAGACATCGCATGACCGTTCATCGCCAACACATCCCAGAACTTAAATGTGCCAAATACATTAATCCAAGTTATACCGTTTTTCCAATTTATAAATTCTACAAAGACACACATGTAATTCTCACCACACCCATCACAGTAATTACATTAATAAGAGTCAAACTAACATATGTCAGTAACAGTTTTACTCTAAATTTACTTCCATGTTTAAAGAAAAATTTGGACCCTTGTGTTATATATGGGCACATTGTACATCTTGCTTGGTTTGTTGCTTTTAGTGATGATGGGAAGTTCTTTAATATTCCTGGTAAAACAGGCTCTAGTAAGAATAAATTTAAGTGAAGGACTTTGTTGTTCACTTTTGATGATTTGAGATTTTTCGAAAACTTTTTTTTCATGTCTGAATCAGCTTCTAAGATAAGAAGATTAATTTTAATTATTTGAAAAACTTGTGGATTTTTAGGGTTACTTGGATATAGCTGGGTCATTGGCATCTTTTAATCATTTGTATTTTGTTTGGATTGTTCTTCATCAGATTGAGATTGTCAGATTTAGTCAATATATTTCCTTATGTGAAATGGTGAGATGACTTTACTTCAAGTTAAACAGAGACCGAAGACTTCAATTCATGCCCACTTCCAAAAAGAGTTGAATGAGAGTGTTACGTGTATTTCTGAATAGTGAATACAACCGCTCAAGAACTGAAAAACCATTTGAAATGTATCACGATCAGTGTATGGAACTGACAGTGGAGTTGTTGCAGACATAACTGTGATTGTTGTGACAAAATACCGAGTCAGTGAAATAAGAACTTACTGTGGTTGTAAATGTGCATGTCCATGTTTGTGATCAGGATCTGTCATTTTTCTCAGCATACTTTGATCTGCTCAGTGGTTTCAATGTTAGGTATTCGTTAGTAGTTTGTTCCCTATGATTAGTTGCAGAAGTCAGTTTTACCACAGTGTTCTTGTGATATTTTAGTAGTTTGTTACTTTTGCATTTTCATAGTTTGTAAAAAGTGATTTATAAGTAAATTGGTATTTTTTAATTTGTTAGTAGTTTGTAAATTGTTTGAAATAAATTGCTTGATTCTAAATTTGGTGTGAGTGCTTTGATTGTTGTTTGTTTAGATCTAATATTAAAATGATCTGTTCATGTTTTGTTAGATAGTAC
Organism: Ostrea denselamellosa; assembly: GCA_024699665.1. NCBI lineage: Eukaryota > Metazoa > Mollusca > Bivalvia > Ostreida > Ostreidae > Ostrea > Ostrea denselamellosa. Next base: position 1,450,592 of record JAMZEH010000021.1, read on the forward strand.
TAAGTACTTTGTTAACTACATTTGCATGTGAATTTCTATACTATTAAACCAAATCAAAGTGGTTTGTAAGAAATTTAATAGAGTTGTTTCTTTGCCTTTTTTTCATTTGCATTATTTTTAAGAGTTTAATGTATATATCTTTAATACATGTCCATTCATATTTTTTTCTTTTAATGTTAAATTGCACATGGGGCTCAGATGAGCTATATCATGCTAGTTCTAACATGAGCGGCTCATGTGCATCTTGTGAGCAAAATTTGGTATGGGCATCAAATCCACTGAATAGTTCTACAATAATCTTAGAAGAAAAAGATATATTTTACATGAATACAAAATTACCTGATTTTTATTTGTGTTCTGAATTTAAATATTAGCTAGGTAAGTTGTCAAATAAAATTGCAAATACAATGTTTTCCTTTTATTTGTTTTATCAAAATGTGAAATTAAAAGGATTGATTTTCAAAATAAAAAAAATTGAACGAATACTTAAAAGATCAAGAGACAGACTGAGAGAGAAGAAATATGAGATAAAACAAGTTAGTAAATAATAATGAAATATACTAGATTTAGTTGTTGGGCTTACTCCTGAGATTGGAAGAAAACAAGCATTTTGTAGGTATTGCATTGCAGTACTTGTCCCCTACCAGTCTAAAGTCAAGTTGCCTGGTATTCTCCAAGATTCATGGAATTCCTCAAAATTCATCATAAATAAAAAACAAAATTTGAACTTAATCTTAAAACTTCACATGGTGAAGCAATGTATGAAATATCAAATGAATATCTGTGAGTATTACAAAAAAGTGTGAAAACTGAGTTTTGTGTTAATATTCTAAGTTCAAGGGGCATAACTTGACAAAAAAATAAATGGACAGGAACAAAGTTAGAGCTTGATCTTTAACTTGCCAGAGTAAAGCAATGTACCAAAAATCAAGTCAATATCTGCAAGAATAACAGAAAAGCATGGAAAACTGATTTGCTGGATGGACAGATGGATGAATACAAGGGTGGAGGACAGAGTGCAAACCTAAAGCCTCCTTCAGCTCCACTGATAGAGGACTATAAAGTATATATTCAAATGAAAAATAGATTATACGTGGGGGAAATGTGATGAATATAGATTTGATATTGACAATTGATTTTAGTGAAAGTTTAATCCGATTCATAGGTGATTCAGCAGGGAATTCCTCGAAATTATTTTGTTCCACTGATGTTCAAACTGATTTATGGACAAGTATATACATGTACAGTATCTGTGTTGCACCAGCAACAGCCAATTATTTTTTTTTCAGTTTTCTCGTGTGTGACTCAGTTGACCATCAAGTGAAAGGGCCACATTATCAATACATTTTAGGAGTAGACTAAGAATTCAAGCAATTTTAGATTAGGCTTAAACTTCTTAATGCATACTTTATCTACATTGTCTGTAAATGCATGAACCAAAGCCTCCGAGAAGACAGGACCTGGACACACTGAAGTCACCTGGATATTGTAGGTGTACATCTCAATCCTCAGGGAGTCAAGCCATCCCTACAAACGTACACAGAAATTAATATTGCACAAGACAGGAAAGATGTAGGTGACATAAGATTTTGAAAGATACATTACTTACCTGAACTGCATGTTTAGAACACGCATAGGATCCTAATCCAGGTGATCCTGTAACAAAATATATCATGACCACGTATAACATCACAAGGAAATTATTTACAAGAAAGATCATTGTATTCAATGAGGCACTTGACATACTTGTTTCAAGAAGTAAATATACTCCAACTAGCTGCTTGAACTCTTGGACTAATCTTGGAATTGGCAAAAATTGGAATATGTGGCGAGGAATAAGTAATGATAATTGGATCAACAGGCAATGTTATTTATCTTTGATGATGTTTTAAGGTAACAAAATGGGGTGCCCAAGTTGATTAGAATTGGTTTTAATAACCTGGTTTTATTTAAATGCCTATTTTGGCTAAGAAATAGCACTTGTCGTTAAATGATAATTATTTATTGATATACAATGTTACACATAGAAATGATTCAAAATTTTATAGGCTAATTGTCACATTTAACATTTAAAAAATACTGCAAAATGACAGTTTAATACTGCCTACACATTTCACAAACTTTGAAATAAACAATGCACCAGAAAATTTAAAATTCCTGCTTATTGCAATTTTTACAGCGAACATTTATCAACCTGTCAGAAATATAATCTGAAAATTTCAATTTGATTAGAGAAGTAAATATGATGAAAATTGAAAAAGCCAGATTTTTGGTTTGCCCTGACCCAGTTGTTGGTTGGGTTGGTGTTCATGTATATTGTTTAACGTCCCTCTCAAGGCTTTTTCACTCATGATTGATTGATTGTTTATCTTACGTTCCGTCGAGAATTTTTTAAGGAATGAAGCTAATTTTGACCTATGTTATGCGATATAATGTAACTTGGTGCAGTTTACACTTATTATTACCACGCAATGATTTGCTTAGCAACATATTGACAAAGTGTCGAACGTTAAAGAAGCCATCTTGGTTCTTCGCATAACTGGAACATGTACTTTGTTCATGAAATTTGAAAACGTAAGGTGGAGATTGCAACGGATCTAATTACAGGAGATATGCGTGGGCTACATACAAAGGCCTAATGTTTACTTCGCAGTGCAAGAACGCCTTTGGAGTCGTTCTGACAGAAAACTATAGTTTAGATCTTGCATCATGCAAAATACATCATATAGAAAACCAGACAATGCAATATAATTTGCGATTTAAACATATTTGATTTCATGGAAGTTTTAAACAACATTGTAACTCACTATGGCATGCAATCAACATAACATAGTAAAATATTAAACAATTCACAGCTTTATGTCAATCAATGTGACATGATGTCATGTAATGCACATTTTTCAAGACATGACATATTGTTGTGCTTTGATAGGCAGATCAAGCAATACCCCCAATACCCCACCCCCTTTCCTGAATAAAAATATATTTATAATGAAGCCGCAAACTTTGTAAATACTTGATATACCATTATTTCGCATATCATATCGTTGTGTCAGAATTTGTACAAATTTTTTATTGTTAATTGGTGTTTTGTGTAATGTTTCTTGTAAGATTGATTGATTATATGTTGTTTAATGTCCCACTTGAGAATTTGTCACTCATATGGAGACATCACCATTGCCGGTGAAGGACTGCAAAATTTAGGCCTGTGCTCAGCACTCAGGGCCTTTGAGCAGGGAGAGATCTTTATTGTACCACACCTGCTGTGACACGGGACCTCAGTTTTTGTGGTCTCATCTTAATGACCGCCCCATTTAATCGCCTCTTATGACAAGCAAGGGGTACCGAGGACCTATTCTAAGAACCCGGATCCCCACAGGGTTTCTTGTAAGAAAATATACTTCTTGTTTGACATCATGGAAGAAAAATGTGTATAAACAAAATGTATTCTATATATAAATATTTACCATTTTAAAAGTTTCAATGACCTGATTTTAAGCTACAATTTACATTTCTACACAGATGCACAAATTGACAAAGTTTGTTGATTCTAGGACTCATATGTACATGAGCCCAAAAAAGGGTTATTCCATATATGGCCATATCATCTTAATTATAGGTCACAGTGACCTTGATTTTGGGTGCAACCCACCTTCTTCCAAAGATGCATTAACTAACCAAGTTTGATGAATTGTCCAGTTACGAGTCTGACAGGATTTTGTCATGTTTGGCCATATTGTCTTAATGACATGTAACAGTGACCCACCTTCTGCCCTATATGTATCATCGAACAAAGCGTGATTCTTCTAGGTCTCATAGTATTTAAGGTATGAGCCGGACATGAAGTGGGACAGATGGACAGACATGATTGCCATAATACCTCCTGTCTTAGATGGGTGACTATAAAAATACACAAGAGAAAAAAAAAAGTTCAATGTAATTAAGAATGATTACTATCAAAACAGTACATGTTAATAGGAATCACTCATGCAGATAGCACATCTAATATGCTGGGGAGATGGCACCCATCTGTAAGGCTGTCACGTGTACACGTGTAACCGGTAACGTTTCGTGTTTGGGCTGTAAACGTTTACAAAATCCCTAAACGTTTAAACGATGTCTTATATATGTGGCACAAATCTTGCAAGGTTCAAATTACAATCTAAATTATTTGAATAATTATTTCAAGTGAATAAACTTATTAAACAAATTGCGAGGGGAAGTAATGAATTTATAAAAGTCTATAGGAACGGTGAACAATTTTCCCCCGTCATATTTAATTAGTAAACTGAAAGGGTCTCAGAATCTCTTACTATATGTTTCTGGCTTGTATTGCATTACTGTGCTGCTCTTTGATCATCTTGCAAAATGTGCTTTATTGTTTTTAATAAACATTTATTAATTCCTAAGATATCTAAATGTATGGATACAAATCTGGAAAAACGTTCAAATTGAAAATCTGTATGAATATTTACGTGTCACTTGCATGGCATCTTTGGCATGTGTCATTTTTTTTTTTCATTGAAGAAAGTTGCTGAATGAAATTAAGTGAATGGATGAGATTCAATACGTCATAAAATTTTCGACTGCTTTTAAACAGGTATTCTTAAACTTTATTTGTATTATCATCTGTCGCAAGACTCGCAACTCTCAAAATTAGAATGACCGAAAAACAGAAACGTTCTGGTGTATGGGATTATTTTAGGAAGTTGGAAGTAGCGGGAAAGAAAAAAGTGAAATGCAATTTATGTGCTACGGAGCTTACTTATGCCGTAGGGAGTACAGGGACAATGACCAATCACATCAAGTTCAAACACAAGTCTACAAGTATTGATGCATCTGATAAAAGTCACAAGCCGGGGTCTTACGCAACATTGACGCAAACAGCAATTACAGCTTATAGAACGCCGGTATTTTCAAGAGAAAAATATCAAAAGTGTACCCAGAAATTAGCACTGATGTGCGCGCGTGATTTACGACCACTAAGTATTGTTAGTGGCGAGGGATTCAAAGATTTCTGTAATGAACTCAATCCGTATTATAAAATCCCTGTAAAAGCAACTATTTCAAACTACGTATTTTTACTATATGACGAGGAGGTACAGAAACTGAAAGAAAATTTAAAAAACGTGTCTGCCGTAGCGCTGACATCAGATCACTGAGGCATACATTACAGAAACTGCCCATTTTATTGATGATGACTGGAACTTTCAAAATACAGTTTTAGCCACCAGAAAAGTCACCGACAGACATACCGGTGAGAACACAGCTAACGAAATAAAAGCAATAACACAGGAATTTGGCATTACTGACGAGAAAGTTATAGGAATCGTTACTGATAACGCGTCCAACATGGTCTCGTGTGTTGAGCACCTGAAATGGAAACACATTCGTTGTTTTGCGCACACTTTACAACTTTCGATTAGAGGTGCGTTTGATTCTGTAAATTCTGTTTCGCGAACAATAGGGGCGGCAAAAAAAATTAGTTGCACACTTCAGAAAATCAGTACTAGCTACAAATGAACTACATACAAGACAAAAACAGATGAATCTACCTGAAAACAATTTAATCACCGATGTGGCCACTCGGTGGAACAGCACGTTCGACATGTTTGAGAGACTCAAACAACAAAGGCTGGCTATTTATGCCGTGCTTCACGATGCTAGTATAACAAAACCCAATGATGCGCGTACATTAGATCTGAATGACGATCACTGGCGAGTACTTGAAGGCATGATACCTGTTCTGAAGCCTTTGTACATGGCAACTCGTGTCATGTGCAGCGAGGAGTATCCGACCGTCAGTGGCGTCTACCCAATTTTATATAGCTTAGTAAATCACCACCTTACTTCAAACGACAGTGTCTGTGTTGCAGTCGCAACATTCAAACAGAAGGTGCAAACCGATTTGCGCAAAAGGTTCAATATGGACAAACCAGAAATGTGTCAGAGTATTCCAATGCTCTGCACATTCTTGGATCCGCGTTACCGCTCGCTTCCGTTCCTCAATGACGAGCAACGCAATGTTGTTCGAGATACGATAAATAAAACTTAACACAAAAAGACGATGGACAGAAAATCGATGCATGTAGTGTTAATAACGAAAACAAAACACAAGAAGCAGACATCAAGGAAGGCGAGAATGAGCCCGAATGCAAGAGAAGTAAACTTTCTCAGGATGATATATCCTTCCTGTTAGGATCATATTTTGACACCGGAGATTGCAAAATAATTACCCCTTCCACTTCAGATGAAGAGATCGAATTATATCTATCTGAAAAAAGTGCGCCGACAAATGCCAACCCATTCACTTGGTGGAAAACCAGTCGTATTAATTTTCCAAAATTAGCAAGTCTCGCAAAGGATTTGCTATGCACACCGGCAACGTCCGTTGCCTCTGAGCGCGTCTTTTCCACAGCGGGTGGAACTGTCACAAAACTGCGCTCCTCCCTTGACGCTGAGAACCTGGACAAACTGATCTTTTTGAACAAAAGATTAAAACATAAAGTGAATTGTGCTGTACCGGCTGCACGTGAAGTCCATGTTAAAACCGAACCGACGGAAGAAGCCGCGGCACCAGCTCTGCCCTCTCTGGACAATCTAATGTGGAATCACTGAAATGAAAATTTGAAAAATGAAGTTAATTGTGAATTTGTGATCTGTATTGTGCAAATGTTGTACAGTGTGAATAAAATTGAATTCAATTTAAATGCTATCCGGATATTTATGTTCGTGTATTTTATTCTGTCTTATATTTATACTCCGGAACGTCCGGTGACAATCTCTGCATCGTCCATAGAACGATGAAAACTGAAACACAAACATAATGGTCATCAATGGGTCTTAAAATTATGTGCGTATTTTATTTTATTAAATTATACAACACCTCGTTTAAACGGTAACGTTTCGTTTACAATGCTTCGTTTAAACGTTTACAAAATTTTGTAAACGTGACAGCCTTACCCATCTGTGTCATATTTTGAAATGCCATGAAATGATCCACCAGCACTCTGTCAGTATTTGCGCCCTTCTTCAAGTGATCTGACAACTGAGCCCCATAGTATTTAAGTTACAAACTGGACACAAAGCGAGACAGATGGACAGCACATCAGACGGATGGACATGATTGCCATAACATAATATGTACGTCTTAGAGGGGCGTATAAAAATGATTTTGATCAAAGACTTTAATAGGTGCTATAAATATTGAGTGCTCTGCTTGTAAAAAAATGCTTTGAGAAATAAAAAATTGCATGAGGATGGGTAATGTATACCCTGATACCAGTAAATATAAATACCGGCTTGTGAAAATCAGCAGCATATCAATTTATGTCTGAGACATTCTGCATGATCTTTTTTCCCTCTTAATAATATGTGAGAAAAAAAATGTTCTAGGTTATTTACCTTGAGGGGGTATCTGCCAAAATCAAAGCACAAACGCAGTGAACACAACAATGGCTTCGTAAAACATGCGTCTCATTATTTCTTTTACGCAAGAAAAGTTGATTCAAAATCTCACATTAACATTTCATAAAAAAACATATTAATAAACCTTAAGTATAGGAAACTAACTTTTTAGTAGCAAATCATTGTCTAACCTATTTCATTTATTTTAGCATGTGACATGACATTGAATGGTGGCATACAAGGCGCAGTACGAATTTTAATCTTCTGTTTCAAAATAATTCAATGTGTACATACATGTATTTTCAGTGTCACATTTTCTACAATTTTACATTTCTGTAGCTATTTTTTTTACATAGATTTTTTCACTTTTAAAGAAATGAACAGTGTGAATGAAGGCTATGTCTCCGGGTGAAACATTATAACGCTAAGTTTCACCTGAAAAAAAAAACAACTGTCAAAACAAAAACAAAACCACATCGAGCAGGCATAATATTCATTTTAAAAAAAACCTTCTTTTTTTTACCATTCTCCCTGAGTTTATTATTATATTTAATTTTTTGTCATGGATTAATTGCTCTTTAAAGACCCAAACGTTGAAGTGTGCAGGCCATGCCTACCATTCCATCTCAACCATTCACAAAGCATGCAAGCCCCGCCTACCATTTCATGCAAACCATGCAGACCATTCCAGAAATGGGAAGCATATCATGCAAACTGTTCAGTGTTCCGTGCAAGAATTGTTTAATTCTGTGCAGACCGTTCAGCGTTCCATGCAGACCGTTCAGCGTTCCATGCAAGAATCATTTCATTCCATTCTGCAAGTGGTATAGTAGTATGCTTCAGGGTCTGTAGTTATATGCCAACCACCAAATATTAAGTAGAGTCCACCATAAATCAAGTGGCAGCCACCAATTAACTTATTTGGCAGTCACCAGATAATAAGTGGCAACAACCAGTTAAATTATAAGATGGCTGCCACATAAATTCAGCAGTCGCCAGTAAAATTAATACTAATTAAGAGAGTATATTCTTAGCCCTAAGCTGTTTGAAATCCTCATTAAATAAATAAAGTATTAATTATATATGCTGGTACCTACCAACTTTCGAAGAAAACCTAGTGAAATTTCAACAAAACATAAAAAAAAGCACTGCACGCCTAACGTCTACTGTGCACAAAAATGTGTCACTGTGGTTTTGGACAAAAGAAACTGATTTCTTTTCTGTCATATTCAAATTATGTACAGTAACCTCAAACCTCTAACCTTACAAATCCTGTGGGGATCCAGATTAGAGTAGATCCTCAGTACCTCTTGCTTGTCGTAAGAAGCGACTAAATGGGGCGGTCCTTCGGATGAGTCCGCAAAAATTGAGGTCCAGTGCCACAGCAGGTGTGGCACGGTAAAGATCCCTTCCTCCTCAAAGGCCTTATGTGCCAAGCATAGGCCTAAATGTTGCAGCCCTTCACCGGCAATGGTGATGTCTCCATATGAGTGAAAAATTCTCGAGTGGGACGTTAAACATTATATAATCAATCAATCTAACCTTACAATAAGGATGGTGATTATTTACATTTGATGAGTGATTAAAATATGTTGTCTCTTTGAAATCAATCATTGTGACCTACATTTTGATTGGTTGATTTGGATATTGAATTTCAAAATTCAAACCTCGCATTTTGAATCTCGAATGTCAAATGAGTCTTCTAGGCTTTTCTATATATATATATATATATATATATATATATATATATGGAAATCTGTTCAACACAATTCGATGACACAGGGGTGGCGATATACCAAGGTGAAAAGCTCAATTTGAAAGAATTCAGACTTGCCTATTTTTCCTGCTATGCTACTTGTAAAAACAACATGACCAGCTTTTCTCTCTATAAAGTGAGGAAGGACTGCTTTAGTGAGGGATATTGGGCCTATTGTATTAATCTCCAAGACTTGTCTATCCACTTCCACAGGACATCGTTCAATCAGAGATCTCTGAGACCTCCCAGCATTATTGACCAATATATCAATCTACAATTAAAATTCCATATGGATTAAATTTTGATGACTAAATTCCAGTCTGCATATTTCAAAATGATTGACTGCAAAGGGGAAACAAACATAACTTTGATCTAGGTTTTACATAACATAATAATAAAATAATCCGTTTTTAAGTGCTTCAAATATATAAATATTGCACAGCAAAACTGGAACTCGTACAATTTAAAGGTATAAATCAAATGTTTATTTGCAAAAAATCAACTTAACATCTTGTTAATGTTAATTTGTTTTGGTTTTTGTTTAATGTTTTTGTTTTGTTTTATTTTTTGTTGGTTTGTTTTTTGTTTTGTTTCCTGTTTGAATGTTGCTTACATGAAATTCAAATATTAGAAAATACAGTGGACTACAGTTGCAAGAAAATGCATATATTCCAAATGTCAAACGTATATACATGTATTTATATGAGAGTGAGACAATAAGTAACCAGCGTAACTTATTTCCAATTGACCAAGATAGTCACGATTTGCATGCCTTGTTTCAATACATGTTTTATACTTGGGCAAAAAATTGCAAGCTTATGGAGTCATTCTTTAATAAGATATTGAATGTCAAACATGGCTAGTGATGCAAAGGCATGCTTTTCATCTAAAGTTGAGTACCATGCTGTAATTCGGTACTTGTATTTAAAAGGTAAAATAGGCAAATAAAATACACGGCAAGTTAGATGTTTATAGGTCTTCTGCACCATCTTAAGCTCAGGTTAAATTCAAACGTGATAGAACGTTTTTAGAAAATTTAGCCAGGTCTGGACGCCCACTGGATGCCACCAACGAAGAAATGTGTAACAAAGTTAGGGATCTGGTATACTCTGATAGGCGAATTCAGGTGGAAGAAATAGCGCAGGCATTAGGCGATGAGTAATTGGTAACCAGAGTATCAGTATGCAGCACCTTGTTGAAGCATATTAGGTCAAAAGTTGATTTTCTTTTGCATCTGGTGACTGTTGACTGTTGACTGTTGATGAGACTTGGGTTCATTATTATGAGCCAGAGAATAAAGCTCAAAGGCGTCAGTAGGTAGGGCTGGGATTCCCGAGACCAAAGAAGTTCAAGGCGCAACCATCTGCTGGTAAGGTGATGGCCATAGTATTTTGGGCATTATTATGTTGGACTTTTTACCCAAGAAAAGTACAATAACTGGAGTGTACTATGCAACTTGCTAGACCAGCTGAAAACCGCCATCCATGAAAAACGCTGAGATAAACTCTCTAATGGTGGTTTGCTGCAACAGGACAACACGAGAGCCCATACTAGCAAAGTTGCAATGGATGATGCAGAGTGAAACGGGTATGAATTAATACTACACCCTACCTATTTGCTTGACTTTTTCCTATTTCCAAACTTGAAAAAGGATATCCATGGATGTCATTTCTGGTCTGATGAAGAAGTCGTGACGGCAGTTAGGGAGTGGGTCAATGGAGGGCAATTACATCGAAAAAGAAGAATTGAACATATTTATTGTATCTATCTATCTATCTATCCACACACACACACACACACACACACACACACACACAAAGGGATTGGTTACAAGTTCTTTCAACTTAGACATACCTTTCCCAGGTGAAAAAGAAGAGATGGATTTCAACCAGAAATAAGTTAGGCTGGTTACTTATTGACTCACTCTCATATAAGAAATAGTACAAAGCAAAGCAAACTCTAAAGACTATGAGAAAACACACACACACACACACAACACACGTTAAATGTGCCAAATGAACATGTTAATTTCCAATATATATACATGTAAATAATGACTGAATAAAGAAAGAAATGAGAACTTTTCAGGTAAGGGAGCGCATGGAGATATTAGGGGGGGGGGGGAGATAAAAAAAAAAGAAAAGAACCATTTTGTTGGCCGAACACAAACATGTTTATATTGATGTTGATATTGACTATAATATCACTTAAGTACCCCCCCCCCCTTTATTTCAAACAAAACACTGTGGAAATAAGATGCATCGTACACATGAGATACATGTACAGTTACTCCAATTTAGTTTTGATAGTGGCATGTCATTATCATCTCTAAGCAGCTTTAGCATTCGAATGTGGAGGGGAAAACCTTGTTCATTGATATTGTCAATTTTCTTTTTTTCTTTTCTTTTTTTTTGATCTATATCAAAAGTATTTACATAAACCAACAAATGAATAATAAAACCATTATTACTCATGCACTGTCACATCTCATGATCTTAAATCCTTTAGATACACCAAAAGTCAATATGAAAAGTAGAAACCAATGTCGTCTGTTTGCTATTTTCCTATTGTTTGTCCTTGACCTTTAAAATTCCTTATAATAGTATAAAGAAGAACCCCAACTTTTGTTTTCCTTAAAACTGCTGTAAACATATCATTTTGGTTTAATAATTAATGTCAATTTTGAAATTGAAGACTAGTGTCATTTATTTTATTTAATATAATTTTCCCTATGATTTTTAAATGTTAATAATAAAGTGGTGTATCAGGTTATGTCCATTTTTTTAACCAAAAAGAATGCATTCCTGGGGCTATACTTATGATACTGAAATATATACATGTGTATATGTAAATATATATGGGGTATAATACGAAATAGGACCAACCATAAAACCCCAGATTATGTTTTTTATCCAAATATTAAAAATCTCATAAAAAATCATCAGAAAAGCAATTATTGTTAAAATTGTTACGTTGATGTTTTTTTTCCTATTTACCGGATGTAAGTAAATGTATAAATATAACATCAGATCCATTCTATCATGGATGACTGCATAGACACGAAGTATCGTTTTCAAATAATAATAATAACAATAAAATTTTAAAAATTTTAACAATACTGATTAAAAAAAAAATGATATTAAGTGAAATAAATACCCCTCCCCCAAGAAAAAAACTAACATGATTTGGTCTAGACAGTGATGTAGAAGGTGAATTTAAAGAATTTAAGAATGACTAAATATTAATTCAAAAAAAGAAGAAGAAAAATAAGCAATACATATAATGGTTCAAAATAGTTATGTAATTTTATTTGTAGATCTTGAGGCGAATCTCTTTAAATTGAAAGTTAAAAAGAAAAAGAAAGAAAAAAAAAAAAAAGACGGATTATATATTCTGTTGAAAAATGGGGCATGCACAGAGGATATATGTGTAAATATATTTTAAAATACAATACATTCAGTTTAGATTAATTTCTTTATCATAAATGTTTATGATAAGAATAATGGTATAGTATATTATAAAACCATATTAGAATGAAACCTCAATATTCTATAAACTGCACAATGAGGGTTTGAATATTCCCTGAGTGTCTCTAATCACTATGCGACAATGGACTAATCCATTATGGATTTTCTGTCCAGACAGTAACGAAATATAATGTCTTTATCGTCATTAGGGTTCTCCTTATCTCTAAAACCTGCTAAATTTTCAAATATCCTCTTATTTTCTTTTTAACAACTTGCATAAACACTGCCATCTTTGCAAAACACACTGACGTAAAGTTACATCACCTTCGAGGTGAGGTAGATTTACGTCATAATTTACATCACAACATACGACGTTTTTGAGAAATAAAAAAATTCACTAATGTACTAACTACGTCCCTCTTATGTACTACGTAAGATTTATGACGCTTTTGTGAAACAGTGCCCTGACCTTGAATCGGACATCGAACCACTGTGAGGTAGTGACTGGGGACTTGATTGAAAACTTTGAAGCACTCATTTTATTCATGTCTTTTGATAAACTACTCATTTCAGATTTTGCCAAGAAGCTCTTATGAGAGAGAGTAAAATTATCTGAAATAACTGCAGCTTCCTCAAGAGTTCTCACATTCTTATTTTCTAAATTCTCAAATTTTGATGAACACACTTCTTCAACTCTTCTACAAGGATGAATCAAAGAAGGCTGTTGAAATTGTCATTTATTCTATTAGATCTCAACCATTGATCAAATAAATCCTCTTTTTCTCTTGTAAATTCCACATAAGTTTGATTGTCAAATGTTTTTTACTTTCTGAACTTTTGTCTGTATGCTTCAGTTGCTAATGGCATACATTGTTGCAGTTACTGCCCTTCTGCAGAAGTAGGGGACATGCTTACTGATGCGGTCCTAAGCTTCAGATTTAATAGTATTAACAAATAGGGTATAGGTATTATGTACTGAGTTTTAACAGGAAAATGTATCATATCTCTAATAATAATAATACGGCTTCTTTGATTTCATGAACAACACTTTTCAGAACGTACACTTCATCAAATTGAAGGGATGGGAAAAGGAAAGGGGGTATTAGCCGTATTTGACATTTAATTCTGTCCAGGTTATGATACAATTATTATCAAGAAAATCTGTTAAAAAAAAAACAAACAAAAAACAAAAACACTCACCATGCACCTGAAAATAAAAGCACGATGAAAACGTGATAATATAAGTATAATCAGGTATGTAACATAGATTTTCAAATGTGGGGGAAGGGGAGCAGCCAGAGAAGTTGACTTTAAAATTGTCAAAAAATCCTTGACAAGCAAAAGACAACAAAACCCAAAGCTCTGATTCTTAAATTGTGGTTGGAGGAAGAAGGGGGGCAGCAAGAGGTTGATCCTTCAATCCATTTCATCGGTTTAAATTTTACCATTCTGACATTTTAAAAAAGGAGGGCAACCTACAGATCAATCTTTGCTGGTAAATATAAGCAACTTTGCATGTAATGATAACAGATAATGCACGTTGTTGGAAGCTCCCCTCCACTTCTCTCTTGTTTGTTATATGCTTAATAATTTTTATACACATTTGAGTAAGTTAATTTCACAACATAAGTAATTTTCTACAGACTGAATCCCACGTGAGTGAGTTAACAGATTTCAACAGAAAGTTTACAGTAGAGATACAGATTCGATCTAATTAACATGTTCCGTTCATTGACACCTAATATACATATTTTTGTCTGCAGTGTGAAATGAAATGTTGTTGCATATGCAATTGCTGATATGCTAAAGCCATCCTATCCTGATCTAAAGATGCCAAAGAGTGTGCAAAATCACACAACAGACACACAACTATAATTAATAACTAAAATTATTGTACTGTTATACCATTTGTCAGTAATTTGTTTCTTCTTATTATTATTAAGGTCTTCTGTTTCCAATGGAAGACCTTCTACTGATCATACTGTTTATTATCATTAAGGTCTTCTGTTTTCAATGGAAAACCTTCTACAGATTGTACTGTTTATTAAGGTCTTCGTTTCCAACGGAAGACCTTCTACAGATCGTACTGTTTATTATTATTATTATTATTTTTCCCCTTAGTTTTCTCAGAGATGGTTTGATGGATTGTCTTGAAACTTTCAGGTATTATTCAGTGTACAAATATGCCCAAGATTTTTTCAGTTTTTCAAAATTCACTTCTGGGCATCAGATAAGTCTGATTTCCAGATTCTGATGTTCACCCTTTTTCTCGGAAATGGAAAAAGATAGAATCACCAAACTCTCAGGGAGGAAAGATCTCACTTTGTAGGCATGCAGAATCGGGTTGGGTATATCAGCTGTCGCTTCCAGTCGTCATTGGAAGTGATAAAAGAAATTTAAATTTCAAACATTTTATTTGAAATTGAGTCCTATACCACATTATTAGGTCTCTTTTCAAATTTTGGAAAAAAAACTGAACCCCATTGGAAGTTGAAACATCCACTTCCAGTTATTTAAAAAACTTTCCAAATTCTCGTTTTTCAATGCCTTATATCTCGCTTAATAATCAAGTGATGGACTTGTTTGTGACATATGTTGTAGACAGTTTTAAGGTCTAAAGTAACTTTAAACATTTTTCTAAAATTCACTTCCACTTGTGAGATATGAGGCATGCAAAATTAGACATTTTTTCATTTTCTCAGAAATGAATAAAGATAGACACTTCAAACTTGCAGGGATGATAGATTAGCAATAGTCCATGCTATCCATATTGTCTGCATGTTTGTCTGCCATTTTTGGTCTATACAGGAAGTGATTAAAAAATTGACAACTTTTTTTTTGTTTTTTGAGTGATTTCTTAGATATGGTTGAGTACATTTTCTTGAAACTATCAATGTTGAGTTTTACCCACATGCATGTATATGCACATGCATTGGCTTTTTTTCCCCTTTTTTGGGTACTTTGGTAACTTTGAAATTAAAAGTTGAAATGAAGTGAAATTTTACTTGTGGGTTTATGATTCAAATGCTTATTGAAAGGTGTCAAGAAAAATTCCATCGTTGAATTCGCATGTGCGTGAGTGCACGTGCATTGTCATTTTTAATGTCTAAATTCAAGTATCGGTATATATAACATTGTTGGACTTCAATGAATTGTATTGCAATTTATGTTACAGATATGTATTGGGACTCTCTACTCAAAATCACTTCAACCCCACATGCACTGAAATTTGATTGGCTAATATTCAAATACATGTATCTCACTTATCAATGAGGTATTTTCAGTTATATTGAGGTCATAAGTAGAGAGTACTAAAACCTACAATGTAAGATCATTGGGTGTGCATAAACACACACGCATGCACATGTATTCGTGAGCATTGTTTGTGTTAGTTTTTCATTTTTTATTGAAATGTTTTGAAATTGATGTTAGTCGTATATTTAGAATTCCAACATATCAACATGGTCAAATTAATCATCAGCACGTGCCTGCACATGCACTATATTTAGATTGGGGCATTCTTAAATGTTTATATTTGATTTGTTTGACTATCAAATGGAATGAACATTATAAATTAGTTATATATTGAGACTTTACACAGTTTGTAATGGTCAAAATCTTAGGGGAACGTTTGGAGAACATCTGTAACGGTCCCTGTTACAATAAGTACTAGTTATTATTATTATTCTTTTTTCTTTCTTCTTGGAATTTTTTTGTCCACAAGTGTTCTCAGAAACTACTCATGGGATCAATATGAAACTAATATAGGATGAACGTATAGCACATGTAGATATGTAGAACGAACATCATTTTGTCTGAAAATGCAAGCATGTGCATGCATGTGCATTGGATGTTTTGTTTACAAATTTTTGAATCGGCCTAACTTTTTTGTTTTTCGATGAAATTGTTTGATATTTATATCATTGGTATAACTTGAGACCCTTTATCGATTGGTGTGGTCAAAATTATGATTCTGCACGTGCATGCACATGTGCTTTAACTTGATTGGATAATACAAAAATGCTTATATCTCTTGAGTAATGACAGGAATGAGATGATATTCACTGCATAGGTAAACATTTTAAATATCTACAAAGCGTATGTTCATGCATGCACATCATCTTTTGAAATTTCATTTCTTTGAATAACCATAACTTTTGTCTTTTTTGTTAAAATCTTTTGAATCTTAGGTTGTGAATGTATGTTGGTATTCTTAACAAAAATGTGTAGTACAATGACTTTTGTGCACGTAAATTCTAGTTGGCCGATTTTCAAATCACTATAACTTTTTTATAAATGATGCAAACAACAGGAAATTTATATGGTAAATATATCTATCAAATTGCACCAACACTGATGTTCAGTCCTCTTTAAGTGCGCGTGTATATATGAGCATTGCTTTTCCATCACTTTTGGGGTACTAAAATGGCTATAACTTCGGAATTAAAATTTGGAATGAATTGAAATTTTAGTTGTTATAATTCCAATGCTTATTGAATGATGTCAACAAAAATTCCTTTGTGAAATTCACATGCGCGTGCATTGTCCTTTTTGCTGTCTACATTCAAGAAATGCTCCATAACATTTTTAGATTTGAAAGAATGAACGGTTTTGAAATATATGTTGCAGATATGTATCAATCGTTTTTCAGGTACCAAAATGTCCATAACTTTTTAATCAATGACTCAAATGAATGGATTTTTTCCCTGTAGTATGGTGATTTTAACGCCTATTCAATGGTGTCAATAAAAATTCCATCAATGAATTTGCGTGTGAGTGAATACACATGCAATGTCATATTTGACATATGAATTCAAGCATTGGACTACAACATAAAATTATAATTGATATAATATGATGAAATAATTGATCAATAGATAGAATTTTATCTGCATGCAAGTTCACCTCATCAGGAGTTTATATGAATTATAGGAATATGTATTCACAATGAATGTATCCAACTACTTCAACCTGATAAAGAACACTTAAAATAATACAAATAATTAAAATATACCAATGACACAGCTGTACCCAGTTATATCTAACATTGACATTTTGGGGGATCAGAATTATTCCTTAGCAGATCTGAATCTAATTAATACAATTTCATACAACGAAAATATAAATATCTGAAGAATTAATCAAAGTGAGTAATAAGAAATTGAATGAACAAGATTCCAACTTTTATAAATATTCAGAGTTTAGTACATTCAACACACGCCATCAAGATAACTAGTACTGTACAAACAATACACTGGATATGGAGTCTTTAAATTGCTTAACCAATAGCTTGAACATTGATGTTATGTTGATTAAACAAGAGTACCATAAACAGTACATAATATGCCAGTGGGAAAGCTATATAGGGTGTTTTTATGATAAGATGTTTATTTGAACATGACAGGAGTTGTAAAGCTTTACTTAAGGTACTATATCAGCCATCATCAAGCTGTGACATACTTTGAATAAAGGAAGATCAGCAATATATTACCTGGTTTTTTAAATTTTCATATCTATTCTGAGTATTCAATATATGAGTTAACCTATAAATCTGTGGATCATAGGTTTGACTCTCAGAGAAATTGAATTTTATGATGTAACAATAAAATGTACATTTGCAAGAGTTTATGCAAAATCTAATTACATCAGATCAATACAATATGAATGTAACACTTTCTTTTCATTATGAATTTCTTAGGTTCTCATACTTCCTTAAACCTCCCTCGACAAGATATCCAAATGTTGAAAATCAAATTCCTTGCAATACACACATTTTAAGGTGTTTACAAAGGCCTAATTTTTAAACTGTGAGAGGAGTTAAAGGACAAACCATGAACTCACTTTATAACATTTCCTCAAAACTGAGTATATTCAACAATGTGTAATTTTCTTAAAAATAGAATATCAAAATCCTTGCCATATACTTATCTTCAATAACCATACAAACACTCTGTAATATAAGAAGGTCCTCACTTGAAAACTGTGGGACAAGTTGGACAAATCATGAATTCTCTTTGTTTTCTCATAACTGACTAAGTTCAACAATGTGTCATTTTCTAAAATATTAAAGAAAATCAAAATCCTTGCCACATACACATTGTCAATACCCATACAAACACACTGGTCCTCACTTGAAGACTGTGGAAGGAGTTTGCCTGACAAACATATAACTAACTTTCAAATAAAGGGGGGAAAATTCCTGCAAAAGAAGACCAAAATTAATTTAGAGTGACCCATAAAGAAGTGACATAGCAAGTTTAAGCTTGATGTGTGATAGAGAAATGAAAATACAAATAGAAAAACCCCAAACGGATAGACAGATGGACGTAAATTTATACAGACATTGCTGTACCATAATACATCCCATCTAAGGATGGGCGTATAAAAGCAAATCCGATTATCTGGTGACAACATCCCTCCTCCCCTTTCCATCAACAAAAAACGTCATTAAAGGCAAGTAAAACTACAAGTCATAAAAATACAAATCCTTGAAAACCCATCTAAATACTACTTAGAATGTAGAAGACCTGTTTTGAAAACATTTTTTCTTCTTGTCAGTTGATTGTGAACAAGGATTTTTTTTTAGGTTGGAGGAGGGGATTAAACAACTTCCATCCAAGCTTATGATTCTCACTTCTAAATGCTAAGCATTTGGCAAAGAAACAATCACTGCCTATGTTTACATCTTAGGTTTGACGCGGCCATGGCATGAGCATGGCTCAAACTCACGACCTCCCAGTTGTGAAGCAAACGCTTTACCACTGAGCTACTGCAACCGGTGTGTATAATTAACGAAAATTTGTGCTTTTTCAGTATCAAATAGCTTGCTTATAATTTTTTAGGTAACCTAATCAAGTGATCTACTGCAATTGGTTAGTGTCTGTTGTTTGCTGTGTATTAACAACTGAACATTTTTAACTTCTTGATAACTATCATTTCAATCTTTCACTATTTGCTATGAAGCATCTTTGGGACAAGAGGAACATAAATTGTAAATTCCAGTACTCTTACACCCCTGGGGGTTTTAGGGGCAGGGCAAAAACTGCCAAAAATTGATTAATTTTCAAAAATCTTCTTCTCTACAAAAGCACATACGTAAGAAAAACTTAGTGTATAGTAATGTAGAGCAGGAAGGCCTCTACCAAAATTATTAATTTCATAATCCCCAGGGTACAGCTTCTGACTCCAGGGTGGGGCAAAACTTGGTATATAGTATTTGTTTGAAAAACATTTAAAAAAAAACATCTTCTTTAATGCTACTGATACTAAATTGAAACTAAGTAAATAATAAGAATGCACATATAGCCTTATAGCAAAATTGTAAATTTCATGATCTCTGGGATTGGGGCTTTGGTATCAGAGTGGGGTCAAAATGGTCATTGATTAAATGTGTTGATAATTGAACAATCTACTCTACAATCACATACCTTTAAGAAAAACAAAATGCATAGGAAGGTCTCTACCAAAATTTGTAAATTTCATGATCCCTGAGGTAGAGCTTCTGACTCTAGGGTGAGTCAAACTAGTATATATAGTGTATACATGTACATGTAAAACATTTAATCTTCTTTAATATTACTGAAACAAAATAGATATTTAGAAGGAGTAGGTAGTCCTTTACAAAAATTGTAAATTTCGTGATGGTTAAGGGTTTGGTTTCAGGGTGAAAATGAAAGTGATTACTATATCCAGAGACTAGAATACAATAAGAACTGAATTATTGATGTGTAACATGAATTGTAGGGAAAAAATTATTGATGTGTAACATGAATTGTAGGGAAAAAATTATTGATGTGTAGCATGAATTGTAGGGAAAATTCAATAACAAAGCATACTTTAATTAGGAAATGCTATGCTATACATTTGAATATATCCATCAATTGAGCACATGAACCACACGAGTAAGTGTATACTGATCTGGTACCTTGTGGAAATGTTTCATCACTATTTGCACTGCACTTGAATGAGACTTGAAATCAAGCATGTCCAATGGAACTATCAATATGTTTTCCATTTTCAAAAGCCCACAATCTGTAAATAAAGAAAAAAAATCCACTGACTGCCAGAAAAGACATTATCTTTTCATAATTTGCTACAACAGTCAAATACTGTATAACAAACTCTGTGGGTCTTTGACAAAATTTTGAGAAATCCAGTGATTCAATATATCTGAAAATGTCTTCCAATTTTATTTTGAACAGTGACTTCCACCATGTTTGTATACAAGCTTTTAATGCATAACACATGCTTTAATGTTGTTTGATACAATGTATTTGATTGGCAGCTGTGACCTAGACAAGATTCTAAACATTCTAATTTTAGAACGATGTGTGTTGGAAAGATGATGTAATGCTAAATCTTTGCCATAACATTGTTCTAGAAGAAAACTTTCAAGAATATTATTTTGGTATAAATAGACTGTAAATTTTGTGGTAGAAAGGCACTTAATAAGCACTCTACACAATTACATTTGCACTTTTACATTTGGGGATTGGATTAGACTTATTGGCCAATTTGTAATAGCTTATAATCTTGTATGTGCTATTCAGCTCAGTGGTTAACCAGCATTGGACACCATTTTGTGAACTTTGATTAGACCTACTGTAAATCAGTAATTTTTTCATTGATATATATTTCTGTAAATAATTGTGAAAAAGTTGTTAATCAAAATCTTTTGAATTGCTTGTGATTGATTTCTACCAGCCTTTTGTTATTCTTCACCATAACACTATAAATAACAATTTGAAATTTTTTTGTCTTCTGTTATTCATATCAGAGTAATAATTAAATTTAAAGTAATGAATAAATTCAACCACCCCAAAAAAGCATCTTTCATCATAAATAAAACATTTCATTATATATATATATAACAAGAAAAGGTACATAATGCACCCAACAAAATCTTATATAGGGTGTTTTTCCTAAGCCATGATTTGTACAACTTTGCATTAGCCATCATCAGCCTGTGACATACTTTCCTTGCATTGTGTAAATTAAAGAGCTTAAAAACTGTGACAGAAGATAGACAAACAAATCAAAAGTTCTACGTGTAAAATATTTCTCAAATTTGACTAAGTTCAACAGCCTGTAAATATTTTAAAATCAAAGAAAATAAAAAATTGTGAGAATCAAAATACTTGCATCATGTACATCATCAAGTTATTTACAAAGGCCCTAGCTTCAAAACTGAGAGGAGTTAAAAGAACCATATCCTTACTTAATATAATATTTCCTCAAAATGGACTTGGATCAACAACCTGAATTGTTTTCAAAAACCCTCTGTATAACATTAATTTTGAAATAAAAGGGCAAAACTCTTGTAAGAGAAGTTGAAATGGATCAACATTGCTTCAAACATATTGTGCCACAACATATGCCAGAAGTGGTGTAAATCAATGTGGATTCTAAAAATTTCTAAAGAACTTGCAGTAAATTTGAAATTGCAAGACTTTTCTCAAATCAACAAACATCAAAACATATGACTTTTAAACACTTTACTTGAACATTCCTCATAATAAATTAAAGACTATACATTTCAATATTATAGACAGTTGCTTCTTTAACAAATATGGAAAAAGGAAATATTTATATCTAGTGAACAGTCATCCAAAACATTACTTTGTTAAACACCACTCAGAGTCCACACACAAGTACTCTGAAATTGAAATTTAAAAATGCTGGAGTTCCTCATTGACAATATCTTTGTAGTCTTTGGTGATCAAGTCTTCCAACAGTATGTTGGAATTCCCATGGACACGAATTGTGCTTTTTTGTTAGCTGACCTGCTTTTATATTCTTATGAGGTAGGATATATTCAAAAGCTTCTACATGAGAAGAAAAAAATGCTCTTGCCTTAATATTAAGGCAACCCTACTTTTCCATGGAGTTCTGGAAATGTTTCCAAAGACAAAACTCTGCTTTATAGGGCATCCCTACTTAATGTGTATATTTGTATGATTGTGTAGTTGATGATGGGGTATAAAATTATGAACTTGCCATTTCCAAATGGCTGCAAAAACATGTTAAATTTCTGAATAAAAGTTTCACGTACAGGGGAAGCCCTACCCATTTTTTGTGCAGGCCAGTGGTTCTGAAAATGCTTTTCAAGGCATTTCCAGTACAGTCAGCTACCTTGCATCGCCAAGCTGTCCACTGCCAGACTTTATAAAATAACAGGGAAAAACGTATTAGCCAAAATTTTGTATTGGAAATGAAAGGAAGACTTCAGCAAAATTAAATGATACCTGATCTACCTTAATATAAAATAACCGTTGTTAATACTTATATACGAATTCAATGAAGCATTACATTCTTTATTTTCAGTCAACAACCCATGTACTACTTTACTAAGACAACTGTTATGCCACAGTAAAATATGCACATAAAAAGACTTTGAGTTGTAGTATTTGTGTACCTAAAAATGGTGACATAAGCAAACCTGTGAGGTACGTTAATGGCTAACACGAGAGTTCATTGCAAAACAATAATGGTGACACAAAAATGACAGTGGTGTGGATGCAAATGAAACTGTTTTGTGACCAAATACTGAACATGTGAAATATTCAAAGAACTTCTTTAGTTGTAGATCTCTGGTTTCATCAATTTTCAGTACTGAAATGATCTATTCAACTGTTTACTGAGATTAATTACTAGATTGAAAGTTCATTAGGATTTTTCTTTAATTCTTATTGTATTCTAGTTTCTGATTGGTCAGATTCAAATTGAGGAATGCAGGTTAATTTTGTATAACCTGGTTTGGTATGGGACCCCATCCCCTTGACAACCAACAAACGAAACTATTTTCCCCCCTTAATTTACACTGCAGCACTGTTTTGGGTCTTCTATGGAATATAAAGTAAACCACTTAGTGGATTATAAAGCATAAAACAACCCAAATCATGTTATACTCATAAGATACAGCCCAGAATTAAAGTCATTCCTTAAATAAAATAAATATTACATTTCATAGGAAAATATGTACTTTGTAGTGCTTAAACCAATATTCTTCAACAGTCCATTCCATGTTTATTCCAGAACTGTTCAAGAAACTTTCTAACCTGGTAATATTCTTAAAGTGTCCAATACCTATGTAATTCTTAAAATGTTCTTTCAACATGTTCATGAACTGTTCCATGAACAGTCTTTAATTATTATTATCATGCATTATACCCATAAGAACTGTTTATGAAATGTCAGATGAAACAAGAATTTAACATTTCAAGAAATGACCAGAATTATTCAAAACATCTCTGTTCTAGATCAGTTTAACAACTTTATATTTTCATTGGTTATTTTTAATCTGTTCTTAAAATTTTCCATGTTCTTGCATGAACATCTAGAGTTCAGGTGCTGCTCCTGTAATGCTTCAGTAATCTTAACATTTCATGAACATCCTTGAAAATTTCAAGAACTGGAGAGGTACAGTTTAAGAATGTTCCAGAACAATTCAGGAAAAGTTCTCAATAATTCAAGAACTGTTCTTATTGGTTTCAATGAGGCGAGAATAACTTAAACATTCCTCCATCACTTGATCACAGAATATGATACCCATTATTTATACGAGAGACCCATGGGCCATATCGCTCACCTGAGTCACCTTGGCCCATATTTAAAGATTTTTCCCTAGATACTTGCATGTTCAACTTTCATCCTCTATTGTGGCCCCACCCCACCCCAGGGGCCATATTTTAACAAACTTGAATCTGCACTATGTCAGGAAGCTTCCATGTAAATTTGAACTTGTGACCTAATAAACCATAGAGCCTTATCCTATCATCAAAGTCTTTGACCAAGAGGCCTTGAATTTCACAATTTCCAATGATCAGAACTTATACCCCAGAAGCTGGGAGAGGCCTCTTTGCTCATCATAATTGTGGATACAGTTTGTCTGCTAGATGTCAGCGGCCGTAAAGGAGAAAATTTTTAAAGTTTGCACATTTTTTAGGTTTTGATCCAATTCCTCAGCCCCAAATAGAGAGGAAAGTGGCCCCGAGAGTCATAACTTCAGTTACCCTTACCCAAACAATGTTTTGTGTCAATTCTGCTAAGAATTGGTCTTGTAGTATTTTTTAAGGTTTTCAAAAGTTTACACTTGATGACAGACAAAAACAGATCATAACAATATACTCAGGTGATCTAAAAATCAGCAAATTTTAAATAGTTCATGAACTGAGCTATCTGATTTACATGGATTTACTTTTTACAATTGCCCCTGAAGGTTTAAACAAATGTGCAAATACAGTAAAACTCGGTTATTGCGAAGTCAATGGGACCTGTGGATTTACTTCGTTATATCCATAATTCATTACATCCATATTGTGATGTAAAAAA
The DNA here is from genome assembly GCA_024699665.1 of Ostrea denselamellosa. Classification (NCBI taxonomy): domain Eukaryota; kingdom Metazoa; phylum Mollusca; class Bivalvia; order Ostreida; family Ostreidae; genus Ostrea; species Ostrea denselamellosa. The sequence goes on from JAMZEH010000021.1 coordinate 1,475,552, forward strand.
AAAAAATATAGTGAATTTGTAAACATGCGTCCATACCGCAATAACTGGAAATCTTACCAGGCTAGTAAATACAAAACCTACAAAAGATATTTAATGTTTCTGGATGTTAAAAGAAAATTTTATTTTTAAAAAATTATAAATTTTAACACATTTTTAAAGATTTATCTATTTTCTACGAAATAGAAAATAAAGAAAAAACTTAAGATTGAAATTGTTTTATAAAACACTAAGATCACGCTCACATTGAAATATGCTTTAGAAGTTTAACAATACATGTACATGTATATTATTGAAATCCTACAGTTAATTACATATCTTTATAATTTATTTCTGTGGGGAAAAAATATCTTTTCTGGGGGATGGTTGGGGGCTGCAACAATTACAATAACAATGTATTGAATTTACTATTTAAAGAAATATTTTGCAATCGTTGTCTGTTTTTGTTTTTTCTGGAGTTCAAGTTCAATACTACTGAGTTGTGAGAATAGAGATTCTTTGGTATTTTGATGAATTTCCAGTGCGCAGTGAAGAATGTTGATTGCCCCAGTAATCTCATGAGCTGTTAGTGGACTTTCATCCAAATCAGAGTTGGAGCCGGTCACATTTTGATTATTCTGTAGCAGCTCCGACACAATATCATCGTCCGTCAATTGTTCTGTCACAATAAGGTCTGAGTCCACTGTTACAAAGTTCACAAATGTTATTCCAGCAGGCATCAAAGACACTGAAAATCCAGCTTTACTAAAACAGTTAGAAATACAAGTGCTTCCAACCTTGTTCCAAGTGCACCAACAGTGTGGTTGGCTTTTAAAACATTCACCTGGGGCTCAACCCTACTGTCATCACAGTGAAATATAATGGGACTTCTTTCAATATAATTCACAACAAATTTTTTGTAGCAGAATGTAATTAATACTCGTAGGCTATCTCTGTACAGTTGACATGCGATTAGGAGACAAGAGGCTTAATTATCATAGTTTACTTGATAAAGGGGTATGTGCAGGAGTAAATAACAGCAAGAAAAAAATAAATATATAGATGATTTTGAATTACCTTTAGTATTAGTCTGGTCCGATTTCAGCTAAAAAGAACTTCTAACGGCAAATTATTATTATTTGGTTCAACATAACTTTTTAACCTAATTTGAGTATGCTGAATCTGAAAAAATATGTTGAACTTCATGAAAATGGCGTTAAATAGGTCAAAATGGCGATTCAAAATGGCGGACAGTAATTTTTTTCAAATCGTTTTGAAACGCGCATGTAGAAAAAAAAAATGTAAAAACTATGATTACAAAATACAATAGCATCGAGAAAAAGATAGAAATAAGCATGCGACCCTAAAAAAGCCATTGCACGAAAGAAAACCCGAATTGTCTCTGTTTTTCCTCAAAATTCAACGTATACTTTTCCTACATTGTTCTTTGCTTGTGACTTTGCACTTACAAAGGTCCATGCACAGCAAATTGTTACGCTTGCACCCACACCTCAATCTTTTACAACCTGTTGTGCAACTACATGCAATCAAGTCTAAACAAGATTCTGGAATTGGGTCTAAAGTCATCAGAATAGGCACTAGAATACCTTCATTCAACTTCCATCCCATCTCAGTTGGAGATGGTAATGTGGGGTTACTTATATTTGCTTGTCTCCATACCAGCGCTTGATAATGTGCACGTTTAATGTGCAGATGCAAGGCATCGCTAGTGGGGGGCATGTTTTCGGGGCTCTTGGATTTTCCGAATAAAATGTTCCTAACCGAGTCAGTTGACGACACTGTGCCCTGGTTATACAGCTTGCATACGAACTTTTCACAGTCGACTATTTTCTGTTCAGTTAAATTGCCCTCTCCAAAACCCCCAAGAAGCCCAACATTGTCTTTGTAAACCTTAAATCCAGTTTTTTTGGATATCCCAAAGAAAAAAGAAGTTGTGTCACATCCAGTCAGAGCATGGAATGCTAACAGATTCGTGCACATTTCTGGAGAGGTAAAGGTTTTCTCTACAACAGCATGAATAGGAATGTTCTTGGGCTTTGCAGATGTTCCAGCAACCATCCACAACTGTATATTTATTTCTGAAAAGAAAGATACAAGTAGCAGTAAAACATCAGTATCAGATGCTAGTACAACAACTGAACTGCAAGTGGATTCTTTCGCACAATGTATGGCATGAAGAACTATTCTAGTATCTGCCTCTTCATGTGACGCATGTAGGGCAGATATATCGAGGAATTCGTCATTGCATTTAACGCTATTCTCATCGAGAAACCCACCAGCAGTAACAACAGTTTTCTCTGTGGGTGCATGAAGAATTATCTGCTCAGATAAAAAGGCAGCTAGGTCTTTCTTGTTGTCATTCAAAGACAAAAAAGCTGAAAAGTTATTCGGGAGTGGCACATCCTTATTTTCAATAACCCTTCTAACTGGCTGCTGCCCTTTTGCCCTACGAGAACGAGTGCCCGATTTTATAGATTGTTCCCTGTAACGGTCGAACAGAACATCAACTCTTGAATACATGGCCCCTTTTCTCACCACAGTGGAAACAAACTCATCTGCAAAGTCTCCAAATGTTTTCATGCCATGTGTTTTCATGCTCTGAACTAAAGCCTGGCCATCTATGATCAAAGCTGGTGATTCGCCTACATTTTCGACTCGCGCCCTTACATCAACATCTTGAAGTATGTCTTCTAAAACAACAGATTTGTTTCCAGACTTTAGTGCACCGCTGGTATCCGCTATAGATATCGGCACAGGAAGGAGCTCGTGTTTCAAAATCTGCTCTAAATCAACCTCTCGTCCGGCCTTATATGCAATGACAAGTCTCTGCAGTATGTTCCGATCTGCCTTTAGAATTTTTTTCTTTTCCACAGCTTTTGGTACAACTTGTACCTTGTATAAGGAGTCAAATGTTAATGAGCAGCTTTTTTTCAGAACACTTCTCAAAGGAACTTGTAAACTACTTGTTTCTATGTTCTTGGTCATCATGAAACATATCTCCAAAATGAGATTTAGAAAGAATATGGGGCACTAAAAGAGTTTCGCGTTCAGATACTGCTCTATCGAGGGGACGAAGAAACTGGAAGATATTCTGCACCTTGGCTTGCAGATTTTCTTTAAACGTTGATCTACGAGTGATAAAAGACTGTGGCATTTCAGATCCTACCTCTTCTACCAACTTGGAGTACCTGTTCCATGTATCAGAGAGCTGTAAGATTTGGCACTTGCTGGCTGCGTACTCCAGTTCTCGAACAAGAAATATCATGGCCAGATCTTCACATTTTGACTCCTTTTCTGTTTTTTGTGTATCATACTTAAAAGCATTCATGCATTTTAGATGGTACTTACCCTCTGCAGCTATCAAATCGCTAACGTTTCCTAACTTAACACGAAGTATGTTGTCATACTTTGCATTTTTAAGAACCATGTCGCTAACAGAAAATGTTGTAATGTTGAATAGCTTCTGTTTAATTTGTTGTTGACAAAATATGCATAACTCCCAATCTATTGGTGTAGATGCATTTCGCAAAGTTCGGGATGCTGCTGCAGAAGGGTGTGAGCAAGATGACGTAGACGGTACATCATCCTCTGTATCGACGTTGATTGTATCAGATGTGTTTGTAAGCAAACATGCTTTTCTTTCCATTAACTGAATTGGTCTGGGGTGAGTAAATGCACTATAGCATTTCCTATGACATAGAACTCTATCATTCGGACTTAATTTTTCTATTCTGTCAATGGCATCATAGTTCCTGGCATCTTTAACTTTCTTACGACGAGATGCCCTCTCGGTCAACGTTTCGATAGACTTTTTGCTTTTTAATTCTAACGTGTCTGTCTTTTTTTCCTGACATATAACACACAAATCTGTATCTATTTGATAACTTCGCTTAAGTGATCGTTCAGTCATGATTTCTAATCAATGAGTGGTGAGATATGACAAGCCTATAACCTCGGCCATCAGTTTTATACCTTATGTCAGAATCATTTGTTAATTCGATCCTCGATTGTGTCGGTCGCGCTATTGTGAAAACCATTGAACACTGTGTTGAATTTCAAGTGCATTTATATCATAAAGTATGCAATACGTTAACTGAATAATTTGCACAATTAGAAGGAAATAAGCATTAAATATCATATCAAAATGCATATATATACTGTGCGTCAATATGCGGTTGCGAAAAAATGAGTTAATTGGGATCTAATCGTTTTTTTCACAATTTTAATTGTTTAACGAACATTGAACAATTTATTCTATTTTTCAGACACATATAAGTTTAGTACAAGCCTTTAAATTGCTTTACTTTGCAATAAACTTTTTTAAAATAAAGCCATATAGATAATTTTGCAAATTTCAACACCGCCATTTTGAATCGCCATTTTGACCTATTTAACGCCATTTTCATGAAGTTCAACATATTTTTTCGGATTCAGCATACGCAAATTAGGTTAAAAAGTTATTTTGGACCAAATAATAATAATTTGCCGTTAGAACCCATTTCTAGCCTCTTTTTTCAAAATCTGGACCAGACTATATGTATTTTATGAGTCTCTGCCTGTACTTTGTCTTCAGATTGTTTATAATTCCCTGATCAATTGGCAGAAGCACACTAGTCGGTGGAAAGAAATGCAGTGTAATTAATTCAAATTTTCCAGTTTAGGGTGTGCTGAGCAATTATCGACAAACCTTACAATTTTACACTTTTGGGTGTGGAATCTTTTAGTAAGGGTTCTAATCCATTATTTTTAATGTCTACATATTTAATTTGTTATATTTTTAAATTCGCAATATCAGATTTCGTTATATCCATAAAATTTTATAAAGAATTGTTAACAACTTTGTCAGAGACACCAAAAAACTCATTATATCCACAAATTCATCATCTACGTGTTCGTTATAACATGTTTTACTGTACATGGATTTCAAATATGCCAGTGTTGCATGTACACTGGTTTGTTCATGTACAGGTAGGCCACATGATACAATTTCAAAGTGATCTAGGACAGAGTGGATTTTTTTAGGGGGAGGTGTATAAACATAAGGCAATCTACAGAAAGACACTCTGGCACTACTTGTATATGCAGACTTTGAAGTAGCAGTGAGAAATCATTCATTAAATGTATTACCTATAATGGTCTGTTTCACTTGCTGCAGCTTGTCCTTTCTCCGAGCAGACAGCACCAAGCAGCAGCCATCAGCAGCAAGTCTGTAGGCTAAAGATTCTCCTATTCCACTTGATGCTCCAGTAATCCACACAACTTTACCTTTCAAAGTACCTGAAGTAAACTAAAACATGAAATCCCCACCTTGGTTCTATCTTTGCTAATGGCGGTAATAAACATAGCCATCATTTTAAATGTACACCACATGCACAAGATAAAGTCTATGAATTCCATATATTGTGTCCTTGTACTTATTACTAGAGAGTTTTTCTAAGTGTATATTCCTTTAAAAACTTTAAATTGCTGTTCTGGAACCACCAACATCCCAAGGATCATAGTCTACACAATCTTGAATGCACACTACATGCATGTTTAATTCAATCTTGAATGTACACTGCATGCAGGGATGTAAATAAGCACTCATTCACTTGCCAATAATAAAATTTCACGCGTTAAAGTGTAACGCATTAGCATGAATTTTTTTTCTCCTAATTACTTGTTTCTCCAAAAGGCGTCGTTGTTTTTGGTGGATTTTTTGTTTCATTCTGCACAAACATACTCACTCAGCTTGACAAAGCCTTGGTGTTAACACATAACTTTTCATGGAAGACGAAAATTCCGAGACTGTTTCCCCGAACCAAGTTCTTAAAGCCATTAAAAACCAGGAGAGAAACATTGAGCACTTTATAGCCATGCAGGTGAATGATAAATTTGAAAATTAAAGGAAGAATTTCAAAATTCTACCCATTCTTTTTCTTCAGGAGTTCAAAAGTTATGGGAGGAAAGCCATTATAAATGGAAGTCAGAGGCCAATAGACAGCAATTCATTTTCAATTCTGTAATTTCCAGTGTTGTTGATCAAATTTTGTGGGCCATTGAGCATGATAAATTTGACCATTGCATAGAATTTATTGCCGAGACAAAAGAAAAGATCAGAAAAAGAAAAACTTATAAAGATAGTCTGTTAAGGGTTGGAATACATGTAAGAATTATCAGCATAACCCAGTTGCCAGCGATTCTGATGATGATAACATTATCATCAGAGCCGAAAATCGTGCAAGCAGAAGAAAAAGGAAAAGATCCACCTAAGTCAAAATTTCCTTGGACAAATTCTTTTTCCAGCAATGTCAGTGGGGCTCCTATTGTTCATGTACCTACTTTTCGTACCCCCAACACCACAGTTCAACACCATGTTCCCACAGCAAAGATTTTTTTCCAGGCTTTTGGGATCAAACAAACAGATTCGTCTACCTGCCAGGATCATGTTTCACATGCGGTTCAACCAAGCACTTCAGACACCAGTGTCCAGTCAACAAGTCATCAGCTGCTTTAAAACCCTCAGAGTGAAATGATCAAACAGTGGCATAGCTAGGACCTTAATGAAGTATAGGCACCAAAGAGAGGGATCTGGGGGCCGCCCAAGGCCCCTAGCGGGTCCAGGACAGCGCCCTGGTGGGGAAAAACAGATTTCGTGTTTTTGAGATCACTTGGGAACAAATTCTAGGCATATGTAGACTTTTAATAAGAGAAAATCTGGTATTTTGACATTTTGATTTTTTATTGCTGTAAAAATCATGTGTAAGCATGTGCCTTTAGTGCCTAATGGCAGTTACGCCATTGTCAAAGATCAGTATTTTGATAGTGCTGAATCTTTGACCAACGACAGTAACTGTGTTTTTGGTGATTTGACACATACAAACGATTTTTATGAATATGAATCGGGCAGTTGTGATATTATTCTTAAGAGTAGACTCAAGAAAAACATTAAATTTTGGAAAAATATAGGGGCATATGATATTTTAGATGTTATTGAAATGGTTATAGAATTCCATTCATTTCTATTCCTAATTTTTTAATTTTGAAAAACAATCTGTCTGCCTGCAATAACTGCTCATTTGCCGAAAGTGCAATTACTGACCTATTGAATCGAGGACTTGTTCAAGCCTCCCACTGTCGTTAATCCCTTAACAAAGTCATGTCATTCAAGCGACAAGAAGAGGCTTATTCTCGATTAAAGAGCAGTAAATTGCCAAAGTGTCAAATGTGAAGACATTAAGACAGCTGCGTATTACATTAAAAAGGGTCATTTCATGTTTTCATTTGATACTCACTCTGCATACCATCATATCAATATTTTTCCTGAGCATACTCAGTATTTGGGTTTTTCATGGGTTTTCTCAAATATCAGGTGTTATTTCACATTTTTAGTGTTACCTTTTGGTCTTAGTTTGGCCTGTTATTTGTTTACTAAAATTACAAGACCTCTGATTAAAAAATGGCTATCCAAAGGTAAAAACATCGTCATGTACCTGGACAACGATATTTGCATCTTGCACATCAGAGGTGCAGTGTGTAAATTCTACAGCGCAGGTAAAGTCAGACCTGATCAAAAGTGGTTTTGTTCTAAAGTCTGAAAAATCTATGTGGTTTCCAGTGCAACAGTTCATTTGGCTAGGAATTTTTACTGATTCAGAAAAAGGCATTCTGCACATTCTTGAAAAACAAATAGCAAAGATATTAGATTCTATTTCCTATATAGAAAAAGAACTATCACAAAACATGATGCTATATGTAAGGAGGGTCACTTCTTTAGTTGGTCAACTTATTTCCATGTCTTATGTGATTGGCAGTGTAGCATGTATCATGACAGTCTCTAAGTCTAGATATCACTTTAGCAAAGTTCTGGAACTCAAAGAATATACTATCAAACACGAGTATAGATCAAATATCGTTTTGGAAGACGAACATTTCAAAATTTAATTCTCACTCATTCTGCACGGGCTTGTCTGTTCAAAAGATCGTGTATAGCAACTGGGAACAGCGTTTATATTGTTCATTGCCCTAATTCTGTCGCTCACGGCATGTGGACTGAAACTGAAAAGACCATGAGGTCTACATGGAAAGAATTAGAAGGTGTGCAATGCATTCTCGTTTCCTTATTGTCTTTTTTGAAAGGAAAGCACATTAAATGGTTTACAGATAATCAAAATGTAGTATCAATTGTAAAGGAAGTATGAAATCAAAATCGAAAAGAATTTCTTACGATATTTTTTCTTTTTAGTTTAAAAAATCAAATATTTCTAGATGTTAAGTGGATTCCCAGAAGCAAGAACAAAATTGTTGATTACTGCAGTCGTATTTTTGATCTGGATGATTGGGGCATGACTCATGAGCTGTTTAAAATGATCGATAGAATTTGGGACCTCATGAAATTGACATAGTTCACGAGTTCCTATAACAAAAAGTTAAATTTGTTTTGATCTAAATACTGGCAACCTGATTGCATGTGTGTAGATGCTTTCATGTTCATTGGGGAAATAGAAATGGATCGTTTTGTCCCTTATATGCTTGTTGTCCAAAGTACTCCTTTATATGAGGAGTCTTGTGCAAATGGGACTGCAATTTCACCAAACTGGCCTTCTTCTAGTTTTTGGCCAATTCTTTGCCCAGATGGAAATTATCTTAATGCAGTTAAAGACATTATCATTTTGCCAAATTTTATTCTCCAGGAAGAGGGAACAAGTGTATGTTTGGTAAAATTGATCTCCCATTTCGAATGCTTGCCCTGCCCACTGATTTTAGAGAATATTAACGTTATTTTGCATTGTATTCAATATAATTCACTCCTAATCACAATTCTATCATGTAAATTATTCATATTCAAATTTAATGTTGAGAAATATAAATAGGTAGTGTCTGGACATATTTAATTTATTTCACTATTATATTTATGGAATAGGTATTGAATGGACCTATTCTATATATTTCACTATTATATACATGAATAGGTAGTGCCTGGACCTATTCAAATCAATTCACCATTATCTATTTAGAATAGGTAGCATCAGGACCTATTCAAATTAATTCATTCTTTTTATATGGAATAGGTAGCATCTGGACCTATTCAAAATAGTTCACTATCATATGCACGAATAGGTAGCGTCTGGACCTATTCAATTCACTATTATCTATTTGGAATAGGTAACGTCTGGACCTATTTGCAATATTACTAATTACAGCTTTATGTAATAATAGCATCTGAATTGTTGGCTTTTGGATTTATCATTACAATACATATAACTTTTTTATAGCACATCGGTTAGATTAAAGTAGGTAGCTTCTGGGCTTATCTTCTATAGCTTAATCATAAGCAAAGCTCTTGTTTCATTTTATTTAAATTCTGGATAATCATTATCCTCCATTTTGCAGAATTACTTCTCTTTGTATTATTATATATGTATTTTTTCAGATTTATCATGATGATATACTGAAACTAACAGATGCCTTAGTGAGTAAAATTTGTCTTACTCCCGACATTTTGGTTGATTGTAAAGCAGATTCTACAACCAGAAATTACTACTACAGTTTTTTAAGGTGGAAACGATGGGCCTCAACTCATGATTTATCTATATCCGATATTTTACCAGCTAAGGCTCTGCCAGTTGTAAAATATTTGGCAAGTTTATGTAATGAGTGTGATTTGTCCAGTCCTATTATTTAAGCATTTTATGGAATTAATTGGGCACATTTGATCGCCTACAAACAAGACATTGGTGAAAAATGTGTTAGAAGAAGCTAAGAGAAGGCTCGCAAAACCTGTGAATAAAAAGGAACCACTCGACATGAATATTCTACATCAAGTGCTTGATTTGCTTTTTCAATATGGAAACATCTATAACCAGAGAACTAATTGTGCTTTTTTCATAGCTTTCGCTGGATTTCTATGCATTTCTGAATTACTCAATATACGAATTAGTGATTTATGTTTTTACGACACTCATGGTTATATTTATTCCCAAGAGCAAAACAGATATTTATCGTCATGGAAATAGCGTTGTCATTGCAAGATCGGCAAACAAATACTGTCCAGTGCATAATTTGGAGTTGTTCATTTCATGGTGCAATTTTTACACAACTGATAATTCCAACTCATTCATTTTCTGTAATCTTAAAAACACCAAGACCTCCTATGAAAGGCAGAAAGACAATAAGCCATTAACATATACTTGAATTTGTGAATTATTCAGATGCTGCAGCTTTGACACAACCAGTCATGCAAGTGTGAAAAATTCAGTGGTGTCCTGGAAAATAACAGTTACCAAACTGCCAGAAAAAGGCAAGGGCAGATGGTTTGTGTGTCTTGAAGATCCTGCAAAGAGGACAGATGCTGCCGTACTCTGTATTTTAACAGTGTTAGCGTTAATTTTAAAACTATACAAACTTCATTCTAAATTTTTATTGTATATGTATTATGGTTAGCTCTAAATAATCCTTTAAAAAAGGAAAATATAATTAATGTATGTAACATGGAAAGGGAAGTAACTCATGTAAATGCATAACTTATCTCCCCTTGTGGGAGCTCCTCACATTTGTAAGTCCAAAAGGAGTGTGGAGAGGATGCTGAGTAAAGCATGGTCTAGCAACATCTGCTCTCTAAAAAAAATTGACAATCAATTTAGTCGATGGGCTGAGAGAAATCAAACAATTCAATTCAAATAAAACAGTTCAGGTTTAGCAATCCATCCAAAAATGACAATCTGATTTGATTACTCGTTAAGATGAAAAAAATTAAATGAAGAATATCGTACTATGAACAAATTTTCCTTTTCAGTGAAGAAACAGAAAACAATCATATATATCACTTGTATCATTCACTCACTGAAACACTCTGTGCTGGCCAGTACTTTATGTATTGATCAGTACTGATTCAAACTATCATATTCTGTATTGCAAATGATTAAGAGATGAAAACAAGTCCAAAATGACAAATAAGGCAGTCCACCGGATCTGTCTTGGTGAAACATTGAAAAGAGAAGAAAGACATCTAATTTTGCAAAATTGACAGGAAAACTCAGAATCAAGAGTTGATAGTGCCATTAAGGCAGCCTACACAATCTTTCATGGACAAAAATATCAAAGCGAAGACAAGCATCCTACACCTTACGACTGAGGCTTAACGCAATCTAACATAAAAGTCGCTGAAATGTGGATAAGCAATATGCAGGTCCAATGTCATAAAATCCACAGGACAAATCATTGAGCCTTGGAGAGGGTGTTTGGTACGTAATTTTCAGGTGAAAACATAGAATCATTAAAATCCAAAATTAAAGTTTAAATTCTCCCCCTATGTAATATTTATGGGTTTCATGAGAGTTCACTTTGGGGAATTGATATGGAGTTCCAAATTAAAACACAATGTTTTAAATTTCACAATTTATTACAATCCAAACATTGTATAAATTTCCATGTATAAACCGAAAAAAAAAGCTTCTTAACAGTTTAAACATAAATATTAGAACTCCTCTTGCAAACTCACACACGATTTCAACTTAGAAAGATCCTCCCACTTTGATATTAAATTGACCAATGAAATAAAGAAAACAAAGTTGCAAATTTTAGGAAAAAGTTCTGACATTAATTTACAAAACGAGTGAGAAACAAGCATAACAAAATCAAAGAAATACAATCCTAAGATTTTACCATAAATTTGAAAACTGATAGAAGTCAATTTCCACTCATGTCACTGTGAAACAAGAAAGAGGTGTGAAAGTTAAGAATTTCGATCATGTGTGAAAATGCTTTTCCTAAAGATCAAACATCAAATAAAACAATTAAATTTCAATTGTGTCATGGTTCAGTACTTTTTCCTTTGATCTTAACCATACTTTAAATCAGACAGAAAATCTTTGGCTGAAATTCCAATGCACAATAACTCTAAGGGTGGAGCATAGCTTTTCTATAACTTCCATGGAACCATACTATAACTTCCATAGTATGAAAATAGAGAAGTAACAATTTGTAACATCTATTCACTGATGAAACCATAAGAAATGCAATATATAAATAAATTAAGCATAATTGATGTATTTAATTCAGAGGCATCGTTGCAAGAGGAGCATACATTTCAGCCATGGCTTGCGACACATAACCAGAAATCTATTTGAAATTATTATTCATGAACTATGACATCATAATGAAGATAACTTTCAATGACTCCAATGTGTATATGATGACATCATAAATACTTTGTTCTTTTAGCAAAAAATCAAAAAAGTTGTGGTTTTTGATCAAGCAAGGAACCTTCAAAAATAAATCCTAAATGTTGAAAATGTTCAAAGTTAATCTATGGAACAATATTTATAAGTAACTTTAGGATTTTTCAAACAATGAGCAGAAGAATTGTTATGATTGTTTAAAGTTGGCACTTAGTGGCATTTTTCCCCTGTAAACTGCCATTCAAATTTTGATGATTATGCTTCATGTTTTCAAATGCTTTGGAAACCTTCAATTTTGTACAACTTGTGTAGGCATTTTTGGAAAAAAGGAGTTCCTTCATGAATGTAAAGTCTCCTCTTTAGGAATTTAGAAATTCAAGGTAGCATAGAAATTGGATGTAAAATATTTTATCTATATAATCCTTTACATGGCTATTAGCTATCAGAAATCCAATGTAGCGATTTGTGCAAATTCGCAAAGTGGTAATATTTCTGGCAATGGATGATTCAAAGACAGATCCCGGATTTCCAAAAAGGGGGGTGGGGTACAAATTAGCCAAAATACTCAACCATTTTGGGTGCCAAATCTGGAGATTTCATCTATATATGCCAGTAATGTCTTGTAAATTTGTGGTGAAAAAAAAAATCCACCACTGCAATTAACACATATCAAAATAAATGCTGAAAAGGAGTAGGCTCACTGTAAGCCCTCAGGGGAAACTCCAAAACTCACTACCAAACATATTTCATTTAGTTGGCTGGAATGGCGTAAAACTCCAATCAATCAAATGCAAAATGCAAGTGTGCACATGTTGTATGTTGTTAAAGTCTGCAAACTGCAAAATACTCATGCCCAATCCCTCATCCATGCTTTTTTTTTCCATCATCGGCATTACGATGCATATTTGAGAAATAGAGGATCTTAAACAAATGCTTATGGCATATGAAATATAAGAAATGAGTTGCCAGATTTAATAGTTCCCGAGCCTTGGTGAGGGAAATAGTTAAATCTGGTAACAAATTTCATAAATTTCATATGACGTAAGCACAAGTGTAAGATTCTATTTAACACATTACTATCATATTTTAGTTACTTTCCATTTCACATTTCTGTATAAGGAGTTGATTTTCAGACTGTTTGCATTGTCTGAAAATGTTCTTGAGTGGAAGAAATAAGATCTAAAGATAAACAAATCAACATAATGGCTAAATTGAAATTTCAATCTTAAGATTTCAATTTTTAGCTATGTCATTATATAACAACAAAAGTACTGTAAATATAACTTATGAATTTGGAGATACTTATTCTTAATCAAAAAGAAAAAAAATCATATTTATAAAATAGCAATGATTTTAGAATCCCTATATATACATATATACAACATTTGTAACTTCCTTTTTTAAAGCACTTTTTTCATAATTCATGTAGATCTACAATTGATGAAAAATTAAGAAGATAAAAAATCAACAAATATTGTGGGTGACCTTTAAATTTCATTGTGATTTTTATGAATTGTAATTTCACCAAGAGACTTTATATCTTCATGATATCTGACCTTCTTTCTGATCTAAATATTTACAGAAATAATGCTTTTCCCACATACTTCATTGTAAAAGTGATATTCTAAGTGAATTAGCTTAACATGCTTATGAGGAAAACACTTTTCTTTTGGAAAGCACTTTTCTTTTCTTTTCTTTTTTTAATTCTTTATATTGTGCAACATTCAAAATATCTTACCTGTTGAATATCCAAACATTTCTGCCCATTGCAGTTCCAAATCACAATCAGAAAGAAATAACCTCACACATTGAACAATCAAACAAGTTACAAAAATAATAAGTATTCCAGCTAACCACTCCATTACACAATCTGAAAAAAGTTCAAAACTATTGTTATAACGTGGAGTACTTTCTTTTGATACTACAATTATACAAATTGTGCAAGAAATACCTTAGTATACAAGATGTTTTGTAAACAAATAATAGTTCATTATGCTCTGACATGCTTCAAAGAACTTGAGCTTTCCTTTTCATGGTGGTGAATCACATGACTTTGACATGACTAGTTACATGGGAAATGGTTACTAAGTCCACACAATGGAAAATTCAAACAAGTAACACATTTATCAATAACGAATTGTCACATGACTTATATCATCATTTAAAGAATTTTCTCTAGAAAAAAATCTATACTAAATTGGTAGTTCTACATATGATAGAAGAGAAGAACACCGACATTTTATTGGTTGTCGGAAAGTTTTTTGGGGTTTTTTTTATTCATTAATATCAATATACTATATATACATATATTATTTTTGCTGACCCCTCTCTCACACATTCTTACTCACACTCGTACATTGTGTTGGTAAGTGCTTACTACATGTATAACAAAACAACCAAAAAGAAAGATACAGAAATAAAAAGTATATATATATATATATATATATAGGTCAAATATATAGGAAAAATATTTCATGGTTATGATTTTTGTATGTCATCAAAAAGTCTTTTCCATAAATGCCAGTAATTATCAATTTCCAAATTCTGGTATGCAATACATTTTTCAACAATATTTGTTGTATAGATAGAATAATAATTCCAACAGTTTTGGCAGTTTGCCTTTTTTCAAACAAGAAAAAAAAATTGTTTTGTATGCAGAATAAGGAGTTTACTATTTTGTTATATTTAGACAATGGAAGTTCACCTAATAAAACATAGGTTACATCGAAACCTATTCATCTGGAATTCGTTTGATAAATGTGCATAAAGAGATACTTTTTCATAACCAATGAAAACATGCTTAATTGTCTCAACTTCATCACCAATAGCCTCTTCAACCATGAACATTTCCAGGACATAATAAAATTGTTAATATCTACCAGTTTTAGACCTCCATGTTGGTGGTCTTGGGTTACAATTGAGAGTTTTACTTTGTCACATTTTCCAGTCCAAATAAATTCAAAAATGTCTTTACTCCATGCTGTAAATATTTCCTTTTTTTTTTTTTTTTTTTTTTTTTTTGGTGTTGGAAGTGATAAAAATAAATGGTTTAGTTTTGGAATAATTAATGTTTTAACCACTGTAACCCAACCAAGCAATGTAAGGATTCCTCTTTTCCAATGTTGTAGCATGCTTTTAATTTTGGGAATCTGTGTGCAGTAGTTTGTATCAGTAATTTGTTGGAAGTCAACTGAAAAGTTAATACCTAATAAGTTAAAAGTTGTTAAACCCCAGTAAAGTTTCCATCTGGAACAATAAAACACCTGATTTGAGAATTTTTTCAACCCAATCCACACAGTTTTTGTTTTCAAGCTGTTTACCAGAAAGTTTGGAGAAAAAATCTAAGGGGTCTAAAGCTGAAAAAAGTGATTTAAGTGTCCCATCAAGTGCAAGTGAAGTATCATCTGCATATTGACTTATTTTGTGGTCCTTATCACATATCATGATACCCTTTATATCCTTCTTTTGTTTAATTCAAATTGCGAGAATTTCTGCACAAAGGATTGGTTGATCGTTTGTTGTTTTCCGCCACACTCAACAATTTTTCAGTTATCTGGTAGCGTTTTTTATACAAAGGAGAAACAAATACAGTGCAACAGGGTCACCCTGTCTACAGTCCCTCTCAATATTGAATTGATTAGATAACACCCCACTCTGTAACACTGCTGCTTTAAAATTTGTATTAGTACAGTTCCACATAAAAATCAGGCAGAGGGTGATAAGTTGACCATCAGGGATTGGGCTAATACTTATATACATATTAACATTGTTTATAAGAACTCACTCTGTGAAATTATTTTTTTCAAATGACGCACATTCACAGACCTGTGTTACTAAAAATAGAATGCCTATGTTTTGACCAAAAATGACTCATAAAAATGCTATATGTTCTTAAATAGTTTTTCGAATGACAGGATCACACATTTTCAAAATGCTTATATGAAATGAAGAAGAAAGCAACTATCTACCCATTTCTGTTGCCATAATGAGTATTTATGTGTTACCATGGTAACAGTTGCTGTATTTAACCAACAAATTTTTAATAGAAAAACATTCCAACTTCCAGACCATTTACCCCAAAACAGCAAACACTTTCAAAAAAGTTTCATAATTAAATAAAGGACATGCTGTTGAATGATTTTCATTGAATATTTTTTTTGAAAGTTTTGATTGTGTTCAGAAAAAATTAAGTGAAGATCGTGAAAAATGGCGGGAAAATAATATATTTTCATGTTTTAAAGTTTTCTTTTACTTGCAAACTATACGAAAAATACAGTTTTCTGTCATTTTCTAGTAAATATAATATTTATTTATATCTAACTTTATCTTGATTGTGTTTACATTCCATATTCATCTAGGAAAATTATTATATATTGTTTAACATCCCGTTCGAGAATTTTTCACTCATATGGAGACATCACCATTGCTGGTGAAGGGCTGCAAAATTTAGGCCTATGCTCAGCGCTTATGACCTTTGAGCAGGTAGGGATCTTTAACGTGCCACACCTGCTATGACACAGGACCTTGGTTGTCGTGGTCTCATCCGAAGGACTGCTCCATTCAGTCACCTCTTATGACAAGCAAGGGGTACTAAAGATCTATTCTAACAACCCGGATCCCCACGGGGCTTGATGGAAAGGTCTGGCTAAAAGGAATGCACATACCATATAAGAAACGTCTACTTCTTATGGTATAAAAGATATAACAAAGGTTAAAAGGTTTGGGTTGTGTTTTTCTTTTAAATTTCCAAAAACTAGGTCAAAGGTCAATATAAAGATCAAAAAGTCAACAAAACTTATATTGTAGGAAAGGTCTTCAAGGTCTTCTCACTAGTAATGCACATGCTAATTATAAAAGCAGTATCTCTTATCATTTAAAAGATATTACTTATATTCAAATTTTTAAAAGTAGGTCAAAGGTCATGGTTACGGTCAGCAGGTCAAAGATATTTGCATCAATAGAAAGGTCTTGCCAAAAGAACGGCACACACCAAATATGAAAGGTCTACCTCTTTTGGTATAAAAGATGTGACCAGGGTTATAGTTTTTTTTAAATATTCCAAAAGCTAGGTCAAAGGTTAGTGTCACAAGGTCAACAAATATGGCATTGTTGGACAGGTCTTCTCTCATACACATGCTGAATATAAAAGCAATATACCTCTTACCATTTGAAAGATATGGCTTATAATGTATTTTTCTAAAAGTAGGTCAAAGGTCAATGTTAAGGTCACCAGATCAAAAATTTTGGTGTCGATGGAAAGGTTTTGCCACAAGAAATATACATATCAAATATGAAAGCTCTACCTCTTATGAGCAAGGTTAATTAAAGTTTTTTGCCACAGAGGACAGGGGGAAAAAAAACTAGCCCTATATGCTCTCAAATCTTCGATTTCAGAGGCATAAAAACATCTGTTGCGAACGAACGTCAAGACTGATAACTGTTGCCTATGCTAGGTGAAGTCATAAACACTATATTGATAAGCTGATTACAGAGGATAAAGACTAGGTAGGTTGGTAGTGGACACTAGTGGTGGGCGAGGCATTTCGTATATACTGTGGATTGAATGTCAGGGGATTGTCATGAATTGACCCTCTCTATTCTATATTTACACTGTAATATCTATATTGTTAAATATTGATATAGATGGTATTAAATTTTATTAAGACAAAAAGTTTGTGATGAGCCCTTGTGATTGAATTTACGCACATGATCTGTATTTGGTCTGACATTTAAATAAAAATCAATCACAGAACTCCATTTTTAAGTTTCCAACTATCCTCTGATGTTGTAAATTTCTACTGACATTTATGCTATATTATATATTGCAGGTCCACCGCATGTGCGGGGGACATACAATGTAAGAGCTGGGGTAATAACATATGTTTTATCTTCTCTAAATGTGAGCGGAATAACCGTCCTGCACTGAGTTACAGGCATCACCTGCAACTTGCACTATCGTCTAAGTTCCGATATTTTGTAAATATTGTTAGTCTGGATCATCCCGAAGTTTATGTACACACCGACTCTCCACAAACATCTGGACACTTTCTTCAATATTTTTTTTTTTTTTTGAAGAATGTGCTACACAGGCAGATGAGGTCTCAAATTACCAGAAAATGGAGACAAATTCACTTTTAGCTGGTCCATTTTTTATTTTCAGATTCTGTTTCCATGGCAACCAATTGGCAACAACTATGTATATACTTCTTTAAAGTACACATTTGAAAGATTTTAACAGTTCATGAGGACATCTGCTGCTTGCCTGAAACTGCGTTGAGATACAATCAAGCACCTGCCATCCTGGGAGTAAAATTTCACCCAAAATGATGAAAATCAACCCATTTCCAACCCCTCGTGATTCAAACACACAAAAAAATTCCCAGGATAATGACAGATTTCAACTTTGAGCACAAATTCTAACATTCCCAACAAGACCAAAATGTCAATACGTCCCTTGATTCATTTTTAAGATATTTTACGTCAGAGATGCACTCTGCTCTTTTTAACTTACCGTTTAAAGTGAAAGTAGAATTGACAGTCAGGAAGTCAGTCACTCCCATATCACACAGTCACAGTTTCGAATACCATAAAAAGGCACTGGATCAATGCGGAATGATCATCTTCCTATTATGACAAAAAGAAACAACATTGAGACTATTCAAATTTTATAATATACTCTTTTAACATATCTACATTTAGTTGCGTATTGACAATTGGCCAGGTGGATTGAGACTTGAACACAACATTTTAAGCACGAGGAGGGTGTTGCTAAAACGCGGAACGGAACTGAATGATTAATGAAGCTTAGATAACACCAAAACTCGAGCAAATATGCTTTGTTTTGGTTAATATCAAAATAATAATTTCTTTACAAGCGGTAAAACAATCTTATCTCAAAATTCTGCACTATAAATTTATTAAGTTATTGATAGTATAAAAGTTTACAAAACGTTTAACAACGATCTTGTAAATTCGGTATTGACTGAGTAGCAAGACAGTCGAAAGGCTTTGGGAACCAGGCTATTGACTGAGGTTTTAGTGATTGATTGTTCGTTTGTTTTACGTCCCGTCGAGAATTTTTCACTCATATTGAGACGTCACCATCTGTAGGTGAAGTACCACAAATTTAGACCTATGCTTAGCGCTCAGGACCGTAGCAGTGAGGGTTCTTTAACGTGCCAACGCCTACCGTGACACTGGACCTCCGTTTTTAAGGCCATATTCGTGATTCTCGCTTTTAAATGCCGAGCGTTTGGCGAAGGAGCAATCACTACCTATTTTTCGTCTTAAGTTTGACGCGGTCATGGCACGAGCGGGGCTCGAACTCACGACCTCCCGGTTACAAAGCGAACGCTCTAACCACTGATCTACCGCGGAGGTTTTAGTGAGCAGCGACACTTATAGGTAGAGATTGGAATAAACACATAGTTTATTACTCTCACCCCAGCCCCCCCTCCCCCCCCCCCCCCCCCCCCCCTTCTCGTGGCAAAACGTCATAAACACACACGTATTTACATGTATAATCCAGTATATTTTAGATTACAAATTGCATTTCTCGCCACGAACCAACCAATTTAAGCACGGGACACAATCAATATCAGAACAGACTCTTGCGTGGCCTGCAATGAAAAATAAGTAACCATTGTCAACAACACCCCCCCCCCCCCTCCACCACCACCTTCTAATTCTATACTTGCCAGCATAATTGCCATGATGACTCCTTAATATTCAAGCTTAACCAGAAATATCTGTCATTGTTCTTGTTCAATCATTGTTTTACATGTATTTCAAAAAATGAAATGCAGAACAAAATTGTAATTCCGGTGGCTATTCATCTCACAGTTTTACAGTGTAGGTGTTTCGACATGTCTGTCCGCATGCATGAATTCACGTCTAAATCCTCGTAACATGCTTATATTTTATTTTCCTGTATCAAAAAATTGTATTTGATTGATTGATTAAATATTGTTTAACGTCCCGCTTGAGAATCTTTCACTCATATGGAGACATCACCATTGCTGGTGAAGGGCTGCAAATTTAGGCCTATGCTCAGCGCTTATGGCCTTTGAGCAGGGAGAGATGTTTTACGCGCCACACCTGCTGTGACACGGGACCTCGGTTTTTGCGGTCTCATCTGAAGGACCGCACCATTTAGTCGCCTCTTACGACAAACAAGGGGTACTGAGGATCTATTCATCAACCCGGATCCCCATGGGGCGAAAAAAAATTGTATTTGAAAGTAATATCTATGAGTAATGGTGGGTGACGTGCTACTTGTTTGAAATATTTTTGTTTTATTTAATCAAAATACATTTCTGGATTAAAACAGAAAAGTTTAATGAAGTTCATGGAGGACATATAGACTAATATTCCAATTTGTCGCAAGTTTAGTTTACCATTGCCTAGTTTTAATTTTCTCAGATGTTCAGATGTAGCGTTCTAACATCATTTTGACATTACCAATATTGACACCAATAGTGTGCACAATATCTATAGTAATATATCTGTTTCGATTTGTGTTGTTCTTATCAAGCTTTCTTATTTGTGTAGTCATGCACATGATCGTACAACACAATATATGACTCATTAATTTTTTATGTAATAAATAATTGGGAACAATATCCAGGAGAATATATGTTGCAAGGAATAAAAATAATGAAACGAGTCTAAAATAAAGATAACTTACAGTATCAAGTCAACTCAAAGACAAAAAAAGCGGAGTAAACTACATCCAGTCAATTGGTGATGGAGAAACAGTGACAGTGACCTACCTTATTTGAAGTGAAAATGCAATTGTTGAACACAGATTTCGACAGAAAAATCAAGTTAATATCGATTTGTTAAATACTCTATTAATCAAACCTAGCACTATTAACTTATATTCATAACTATAACAATAGAATATTTATCTAATATGGCAGAAACCTGAAAAGAAATATATCAAACTGATTTATATCACCTAACAATATGAAAAGGCTAAGGTAACAAACAGTGCTCAATCTCGCAATTCCTATAGAAAATACAAATCAGAGAGATGGGCAAACACGGACCCCTGACATACCAGAGGTGGGACCAGGTGCGTAAGAGGAGTAAGCATCCCGTCGACTGGTCACACCTGCCGCCAGGCCTATATCTTGATCAAGTAATTGGTGTAATTCGCAGTCAGAATAAGTGTGCCAAGAACGGCCTAACAATTGGTATAAAACACGTCAGACAACATTCGACCTAATAAAAGGTTGTACTGGCAAACTAGATCGTTATAATGGCCATATAATTTGTGAAATCCCGACTTTAGATGAGCTTGCACAAACCCCTGTATAATAAACTTGTTTTTCAGTAGCCTACCTCAATTAAAAAACTGATTATATGCAGAACAAACTCTTGCATATCGAATCAGTTAAGAGATATAAACACCATATGCAGGTGATAATGGAATATTACTACATATATGAGGGAAGTTGATGATGGGGAAATTGAAATCATCCCGTTCGTCATAAAGTTGAGTTGTTAGTTTGCTGTCAGCATCTATTTTCAATAAAATATCCAAGAACAAAGCAGATGTGGAAGACTCTGTGGTGTCATAGATAACACATCATCTATATCTCTAAATGTTGAATTGAAGACCACAGCAAGAGATTTTTTCTTCTCATGTAGAAGCTTCTGAATGAATTCTGCATCATAAGAATATAAAAACAGGCCAGCTAACAAAGGAGCACATTTCATGCCCATGGGATTTCCAAAGGAATGATGGAAGACCCGGCCACGGAAGACTATGAAGATATTGTCAATGAGGAACTCTTGCATCTTTTTAGAATTAACCTCAATGTACTTGTGCATGGAGTCAGAGTGGTGGGTAAGAAAATATTTTTTGGGATGACTGATCACTGGATATAGTAGAAGTGAATATTTCTTTTTACTATATTTGTTGCAGAAGCAACTGTCTATATGTCAAAAAGTCTAGTTTTTAATTAATCGTGAGGTATGATCATGTAAAGTGTTATAAAATTATATGTTTTGATGTTGATTTAAAAAAAGTTTTGTGATCTTAAATGTACCAAAATTTCTTTAGAATTTTTTGGAAATCCACATTTGATTTATACCACTTCTAGCATATGTAGTGGCACAGTATGTTTGAAGTTCCTACTTCACAAGTTAATATTTCCATGAGGAGCAAAGAACATTGGTAGAACATTTACTGGATCCAGCAATGTACCTTTGTTTGTAAGGGTTATTGTGGAGTTTGGGAATAAGTATAGGCACAGTAACTCATATTTATCCACTTCATTGACTGGGGTTTTAAATGTGTTTAAAACTAAAGCATGATTTTGAAGAATTGATACTATATCTTATACCTGTCAGTCAGAATGAGGTACAGTTGAAGAACGTTTGGAACTCAATTTAGATACATTTTCTCAGTAATTATATTTTTTGAATTAGTTAACGTTTTATAAACTTATTATACAACATGTATCTCAAAAACCTGTTTTCTATCAGTATTTTGTGTTGCCTGCTATGTTGCATGACAAAAACAGACAACACACAATACACATGTAGATCACCACTTTCAATCTTGCCAAAATCAATTTCATCAATACATACATGTACATATATGAATCAATTTAAACCAATAGCAAATGAAACAAGATTATCAGTCAAACTGATGCATGCTCACCGAACTCCACCTGGTCAATGACTTACTTCATATAACAAATGACATGCACAATGATCAAATAACTATTGAAATACTGTTGAAACAAAGGGGTTTGTTTTTATATATAAGGGTATATGTTGAGTGACCTTCACCTTTACAAAATGGCCTTGAGTGACCTTGTTCCACAAGCATTGTCTTAAGGAACAAATCAAATTCTGATGAAAGGTTTAGGAGATATGAGCCCAGAAGGACAGACAGATACGATGATGACTATATGCTAACCCAAAATTTTTCAGGGAGCATAAAAATCCTACTCATGACAAGAGCAAAAATATTGACATAAGAATAATATTTTTTCATATAATGATTTCAGTCACATCAAACAAAGATATCTTGTACAAATTTTAATTTGTCACATTTTTAAAATACCTTAGACTTACCACAAATTCTCATCAAGTTCATTTACTAGTATTTTCCTCAAATTATGTTTCAAGTTTCTACTTTTGAATCTCACATTTATTGCAACACTGATATTCAATTCTGATATTTCAAAAAATATGAGAAATATTTTAAAACTCTCCACAAATATTGTGCTTAACATTCAACGCAGTAAATCGCAGACTTCCCTATGCTGTTATTTGAACAGGTTCCCAAATTTCTTCAATACACACAAATTGTTATTAAGCTAAATATCTAAGAAGCACTTCAAACATTTCAGTCAAGCAATATATGTCATACTTTTCTTTCAATATCTTGGATTTTTTGTCTACAGCATATAATTATTTCTCAAGCATGTCGCTAGTTATTCATTATAATAAAATCTGAGAGATCATACAGGTAACATAATATAATATAGGCCTATCTCAATTTTTAAGGCAAAGTATTTCAATCTTTTAAGATAGCTAGCATAAGTTAGCTAGGCATTTTCAATAACTCTTTGAAAGCAAAACATTATAAGTTATAATAGATCCTCATTTCATATCAATACATATCTATTAAACACTAACAATAATGTCAATACTATGAATATTTTATCATACTAACATAAAACTAGGAATATTCTATGATATTTGCATAAAACTAGGAATATTCTGACATACTAACATAAAACTAGGAATATTCCGACATACAAACATAAAACTAGGAATATTCTGACATACTAACATAAAAACTAGGAATATTCTATCATAACAACATAAAACAAGCAGAACAAAGGGGTGTAGAGTGTACAGATAAATTAATCGCTTTCCCTCGTCAGTTTCCTGTTCACACACAGGCGACATAAAGCTTATTTGCTACAAAATTATACAACAATAAAACAATTTACCAAGAATATACTCGAACCTTCTTCTCTTTTGTCAAATAAATCCACGCTGTCTTTTGACATGAAAACTGTGTTCTTACACAGGAATAATATTGGGTCACGATTCTGATATCACAGATTAGAAGCTTTTATCTTTTTGAAACTAGAAAAAAACTAAATGCTGTCATAAGACAGTAATAACTGCACACAAGTGTTTGCCTTTAAATATACTCTCCGTTGATCTTACTTAACAAGCAAAGAAGCCACAATAGTTACTATAAAACATAACTCTATACCATATATATTCTTGCTGCTAATGTCAAGATGCATTGAGTATTCTGTTGGGCAAGTGCCCTGGGGTCATCCCAAGCCCTATTTCACTGTTGAAATATATTTTAAAATAATTGGTGATGACCCCTAACCAATATATATTCCATGCGCGGATCTGGAATTTTTTATAATTTGTTTTTTTCTCATATTCATCAGTAAATATAACAGTACATACATATTGCTTTTATTTTTTTTTTCATTCGCACCGTTTCACACACTCTCACACTACACTCATGCTGCATATATATGCATAGTCATTTGTATACATACATCATGTACATAGTACTTCATATTATGTAACGGGATTTCCCCGGCATAAATAAACAAAACACAATTTGGTTTTCACATCATTATATATTCTGGTCACAATCTGGATTCAATGAATAGATAAATATAATTCTGCCTTGAAATATACATAACAAATATTATATATAATTGTATATTTCAATATCCATTAATTACTAATGACTTTAAGTTAATATAAAATAAAACAATGTTCTCTCCCTTTAAATTACACATCAGAAATCTATATATCAAAATGATCACTAAGGGAGGTAACTCTAAAATCATTTATGTACATAATAGAGATCTTATAGAGAGTTATCTTTCCATTATAATTTTAACTGAAAATATCCTTAAAAGAAAATACAGATGAACATACCAATTTATGGAATTAGGCACACTGCTTTACAATAATGTGCAGCAATCAGAATTTAATACCTAGATATTAAATTTAATAATAAATATATGTTCCTCACAGAAATAATCTATTTCATGTAATAATTAATATAAATTTCATTCTCTATAAATATTTTAATACAAAATATTCCAATATAAATACGATTAAAGGATCTTAGAAAGTTCATTGAATTTATGTACATCTGCTTCATAAAGATTTACTTCAATATATATTTCTTTTCTATCAAAATAATAAAATACTTAATCTGAAAAGTTGATTATTAGTAAAATGTTAAAAACTTGCATTTGTCAAGGTCTTCCAGTTTCAGGTTATTCAAAATTACAAAGTTGTTCAAAATGTATAGTCATATAGAGAGAATTTTGCAAAAGGTCTTTCTTCTAGAACTCGT
This sequence comes from Ostrea denselamellosa, assembly GCA_024699665.1. Taxonomy (NCBI): domain Eukaryota; kingdom Metazoa; phylum Mollusca; class Bivalvia; order Ostreida; family Ostreidae; genus Ostrea; species Ostrea denselamellosa. Next base: position 1,501,079 of record JAMZEH010000021.1, read on the forward strand.
AGATGAAAAGTGTTCACCCAACAATGACCATAAAGTTTCAACCAATAAAATCAAACTAATTCAAATATAGACCAATGAATGTTGAATGTCTGTAAATGTGTGTGTGGATCCAAAGGGAGTGTATGGCTATTACTAAATACCCAAATTAGTAGAATAGAAGAAATAAATTTAATTCTGTAAACCTATAAGTTTTAATACTAGGTTTTAATTATTTGTTGATCTCAATATCTATTTACCTATATATATCTATTTAAATACTCTTTTATCATTTTTATGATAAAAGTACATCTGCTACAAATATTCGAAAATATTTTTCCATGTTGCCCAAAGTTTTTCAAATCTAAAAATTTCACATGACTTAATTGCAACATACTTTTCAACTTTGTACTTGAAAAAGAGATAATGTAAGAGTCCAATAATATTAGGAGCTTTGTTCTGTTTTGAACAATTGAAAATGTATTGTTTGGTATACAGAATTATAAAATTAACCACTTTATTACATGATCTGAGAGGTCTTTCACCGAAAATAACATTAGTAATATTAAGTCATCGGTTTTAGTATACCTCTCAGTCTGTTTCAGAATCAGTGTGACAGACTAGTATTCGTTTATCATTCTAAACATTACTAGAATTCCGTCACAGTACCGGTTGCGGTAGCTCAGTGGTTAGAGCGTTCGCTTCGTAACCGGGAGGTCGTGATTTCGAGCCCTACTCGTGCCATGGCCGCGTCAAACCTAAAACGAAAAATAGATAGACCGGATATGACCTTAAAAACGGAGGTCCCGTGTCACGGTAGGCGTTGGCACGTTAAAGAACCCTCGCTGCTACGGCCCTGAGCGCTAAGCATAGGTCTAAATTTGTGGTACTTCACCTACAGCTGGTGACGCCTCAATATGAGTGAAAAATTCTCGACGGGACATAAAACAAACAATCAATCAATCAACCCTCACAGTAATTCGATTATCATTTCCTTTCAATTTTAACACTTGCTTAGATGTCATTAGTGAAAGGGATTTTGATCTTTTACATGCCTCTTCACTGAAAGCAGCAGCATAAGACTGGCAGGCCTTGCAGTTCGATGTATCTTTAAGATTCTCAAGTTGCAAGAAACACTTCACCAATGATCTAAGTGTAATTAGGTTCGATATATTGCCCAAAGATGGTAAAATTGCCAAGGCGCTTTATCCAGAACATGGCCCAGTAGATATTTGTCCTGTGAAAGTGTATGGGGATTGCAATTGCTTCTATAGGGCCCTGCCTAAAGCCATTTTTGGTCATGAAGAGAAACATATCGAACTTCGTGTCTTGACAGTAGTAGAACTTGTGAAAAATTCGAGAAAGTGTGCGTCACAGGCAACTTACAAGATGTGTTCTCACCCCCCACTAGTACAATATGTTGTGGAAACGTCAGTATCAGACAGGTCACTTGTACCGGGGAATTTTCTCAAGTCGATTCAGAATGAAACTCTAAATTCAATCAAATCAAGGGAATATTGTTCTTTGATTCATTTTTTCGCAGTGGCAAATGCCCTGAATCATCCAATCTATAGCATTTATCCAAGGATATAAAATGTTGCTGTAAACAGACATCTTCTTCATCAAGAAATAAAGCCATTTTCAGATGACGATGACATCTGAAGTGCCATCGTCATCTCTTCCGTATAAACTCAATCAGCAAAATCAGGTACAATATCAGCAACACATAAAGTTGCTTGAGAAAATAGTAGATGTGATCATTCTCTGTGGGAAACAAAACATTCCTCTCCAAGGACACAGAGATAATATCACAAGTGATTCCTCAAATAAAGGCAATTTTCTGGCAATATTACAGCTGTTGGCAAAGCATGATGAGCAGCTCAGGTCTCATCTACAAAAAGCAATGCCTATATACCAGAAAACCCATTCAGAATGAGGTTATCCAACTCATTGGAAATCACATCACAGGTAAAAGTTTGAAGGGTTTTCAAGGGAGGGGTTTTTAATCTATCATAGCCGATGAGGTAACTGACAGGTACGCTAACAAAGAAGTTTTAGTCTTGTGTCTCACATTTCTAGATACTAGAGAACACCCTGCCATCATTAAGGAGGAATTTCTTGACTTTGCAAATATAGGCAGAACTACTGGGGAAGCAATTGCTGATAAACTTATCGAAATCCTCCAGCTTGCTTGCAATTCCGATTGAAAACATCCGAGGGCAAGCATACGATGGTGCAGCGGCAATGGCATCAGAAAAACGGGTTGTTAGGGACGAATCAAGTCTCTAAACCAATTAGCTTTGTACACACACTGTCGGAGTCATGTATTAAATCTGAGCATCGCTTCAGCCTGCAAATTTCCCCTTGTGAGGAATATGATAGATGTCCGTAAGTTAGTGTTTATTTTCTTTGACAGTTCCCCTAAACGACAAGGGTTTCTTGAGACTATTATAGAAAATGAAGGGTCCGTAGACTTTTTCCCGAAAGAAACTAGTTGGACTTTGTAAGACTAGGGGGGTTGAGCGTCATATCTGCTTTGATGTGTTCTACACTATGTACTAGTTCGCCATCAAATGTCTGCAACACATTCTCAATCAAAACCTTGATGAAAGTACCAGTGAAGACTGGTCTTGGGATAGACAAACTAATTTGATAGCACAGGGGCTTTTGGCTTCGATGACATCCTTCTCTGTGTTGATAACATTTGTGTTTGTAAGGAATAAAGCCTTTGACTCTCAAACTTAAGAAAAGAGATATTGACATTTTCACTGCAAGTAAGTTAATTGGGGAACACGTGGATAGGATCAAAGAAATTCGTAGAACGGTAGATACTGAATTTGAGTCTTGCTTTGAAGATGCAAAACAAATTGCAGTCCAAACTTGCCTCAGAACTAATATTTTGGGGGAGCAGTCTGTTTCGTCTTCCTGTAAAGGACTTGAAGAAAGAGCTCAGAGACTGGAGACATTGTGTTAACATGAGCAAAGAAACTTCAGACAAGCTCTGCAGTCTGCTCAATCTTTTCAACTTTGAAGATGGGGACGTTTTTCCGAACGTGAAAATTCTTCTTCACATTGGATGCGTTTTACCTATCACAACATGCGAAGTCGAAAGATCCTTTTCTGGATTAAGACACACCAAGAGTTACAGGCGCAGTACTATGCAAAAGGACAGATTGACTGGGCTTGCACTAATGCATCTTTACCATTCATTAGAAATTGACCAAAAGGAAATTGTAAAATCATTTATCAGGCAATGAAAACAAAGATTATTTCAGTCAAGTCTCTTTAGATAACTAACACTTCCTATCAGAAAACATCAATACACGACAAAAAGGTTGCCCGCGTGGTGCAGTGGTGATATAGAGTGTTTCCTTTGAAAGTTGGAAAATAAAGGGTTGAACATTATATCACAGGTTCGATTTTGTGAAAAGGTTCGCCCCCCCCCCCCCCCCCAAAAAAAAAATTTGGATCTGTGCCTGTATTCCTGCTACACATACATGCATTAAGATGCATCGAGTGTTCAGATGGGCAAGTTCTCCAGGTTCATTCCAATTCCCAAAATTATTTTTGTTGCACATGACACAATGTACTGAGAACCATATTTTGTCGTCATTTCCAACCCCATTTGCCTCCCAAGGTGAAAAAAAATCAATTCCAAACACCTATTGCACATCTAAAAGCACACCACCAATCATCTCTAATGCATAAAATGTAAGAGGAGTTCTGGGAACCAGGTTTTTCTATAGTATAACAAGTTTTACTACCCTCAATTGGTCCCTAGGGTAAAAATGAAAATTCTGAAACCTTATTGTACATCTATAGGACACCACATATCATCTCCCAAAAGATAATTTAATAATGTAGATTTCTGGAAACCAAGGATTTTCAGTTTTAAAAAACATAGACTTTTGACCCCAGAATGGAAATGAAAATTCCAATAAACATCTATAGCACACCATACATCTTGTCTCCAATATCATAACTGCAAATATTACATTTTCTTTGATTTTTATATCTAGCCACCTTCCCGTTTCTATTTATTTTTTTATTATTTTTTTATTATTACAAGGCATTTATATAGCGCATTATCTAACATTATCAATATTACTCTAAGTGCTTTACAACATACACAATTAATATATCGCCAAACATACATACAACATAGAGAAATTAAGAAAAGGACTAAATGGGGTATTTTAAAACACAAAGTATATTTAGTTACGCTAACTACAAAAAAGACTAATATAGCACACTAAAACACCACACACACACACATCGCATATATACATACACTTGCATACGCACACATACATACATAGGTTTTTTTTTGTTTTTTTGTTTTGGTTTTTTTTTTTTTCTATGGGTAATTTGTGATTTATGGTTCTAAACCTGGTTAATATACATTGGTTGTGTATTGAAATATTTGACAATATATACTCTTGACATTTGTAAAGTCTGTAAGTTATGCCTTTAGAAGATTTGTTACATTTAAACTAATCTTTCAACCTTTGTTTAATATGACAGATGATCCAATTAGTATTAATGTTGTCAACATTATACAATACTTTAGACATTCCACAGTCATCCAATATTTTCTTTAAATTCAAAAAGTATCAAATCAATCAAGCAAACAATGTGGCATGTACAGTATCTACAAGCTCACTGTTACATACACATAAAGACAGACACACCAAAACACATACCCACACACCTACACACAAACAAAAATAAGAAATCAATAGACTCCAAATCTTTCCCGTTCCACTAAAGCCACCGAGATGTACCCTAAAGATGCAATCAAAATACAAAAATATTATTTCTACAAAACATTTACTATGCACAAACATTAACTCTGCCTAACATTTTTAAATCACAACTAAAAACTCATCTTTTTAGAAAGGCCTTTCTTTAAGTGTATTAATATCAACAGGATTTATAGTGCTTTTAAGTTTCTCACATTTTTATAGTTGGAGTTATAATTTTAATATTTTTTTTTTTTTTTTTTTTTTTGAATATTAAAATGTCCAATGTTAATTTGTCTTGTTTTATCATGTGATTTTCCATACCTTGTAAAGCACTTTAGAGTTTCTTTTAAGATAAAGCGCTATATAAATGCTATTATTATTATTATTATTATTCTGAAAATGAGGAAGTCATTTCATGAAACCATCATCTTCTCTATGATATGAAAAATGTCACAGTTCTGGCAAGCTAAATAACTATTGGATATCAATGACGTCTTGTCTGTATGGTATGGAGTACTCCTTTGGATCTCCCTTTCTGACCAGTGGATATTTTGTCCCTTCCTCTCACCAAAGAGTAGAAATAGAAACTATGTCAACCACAAGGAAGTATGATGGCTTTAGGGTCCTCAGTCTTGTCATGATATGTTCCTTCAACCTTTTCTTCAAAGATTACATCTGTAGAGACAGCCATTAAATTTCATATACTAGTTTTCTGGTCAAGTGATGTGCAAAATGTCAAAGTTCAGGTTACATAAACAACACTTCTGGGTATCACTGACGTGTCGTCTTTGGCATTAAGTACCCTTCAGGATCCCTTACTCCAACTAGTGTACACTTTCTTCCTTCATCTCATTGTAGAGTAGAAATAGGGACTCCAAATCTGTCAAGAACTTCAGAAGCCACCAAGGAGTATCACTACTGCCCCTAACTGAAAGTGGCAAATGATATCCCTTTGAGTCCTCTGTTTTCCTTTATGTCCTTTCTGTCATGTCTTCGAAGATTACAGTTAGAGAGACAGTCATCAATTCCATTTACTAACATACAGAAAATATCAAAATTCAGGTGAGCTAGACAAAACTTTTGGGTATCACAGAGCTCTTGTGACATTGGGATTCTCTACTCCAACCAATGGACACTTTGTCCTGGTCTCCCCTAATAGAATAGAAATAGGGACTCAAAATCTGTCCTGGGTCCCAGGAGCCACTGGGTGATACCATGTACTACAGCCCCAAACTGAAAGCAGAAAATTATAACCCTAGTAGTCCCCTACCTTGACCTGGTGTTCCTCCAACCTTGTCTTCAATGATTACAGCTTTAAAGCAGTCATTGAACTGCTTTATTCTCTATGAGAAATGAAAAATGTCAAAGTTCTGGCCAGCTAAACAATAATTCTGGGTATCGCACACTCTTGTATGCATGACATAAGAGTACCTCTTGGGATTCTCTACTCCACACAGTGGAAACTTTGCCTTTTCCTCAACTAAGAGAGTAGAAATAGGGACTCCAAATCTGTCCCGACCCTCAGGAGCCAACATGTTGTACCACTAGTACTAAAATCCCAAGTGGGAAATGATAGCCCTAATGTTCCTGCTGCCTCATCTTCAAAGATTACAGCTAGATAGGCAGTCATTAAACACATTTATTGCCAGTAGTATGAGACAAATAGAATATCAAAATTTAGGCAATCTTAACTTCTGGGTATCAACTACCTATTGTCTGATGGCAAGATCCCCACTCCAGTGGACACTTCCTCCATTCCTTGCACCAGAGTAGAAAGAGAGCAGAAATAGGGGATTCCAAATCTGTTGTAACCCACAGGAGCCATCTAATGGTATCCCTGTAGCCTCAAACTGTGAGTGAGAAATGAAAACCCTAGGGGTCCCCTACCTTGTTGCATTATTCATTCTGCTTTGTCATCAAACATTAGTGGCATAAGAGGCCATCATGAAACTCCTGTATTGAGTATGCCATGCAGAATGTCAAAGTTCAGGTGAGCTAATCCAGTTTTTGATAATGCTAGCCAGATGGAGGTATTGTTCCCCAGATATACAGAGGAAGTGTTTGTTTCATTATTTCATCCTTTCCCTTGCAGCAATTCCTCAAAAGATTTCTTTTGGTTATCACTCTTCAGGTGAGCTAATTTACAGAAATGGTTTTTGAATGCAAAATCACTTTAAATGGATTGGCACATGAAAATAGGATCAGTCTTGGGATAATAATGCATACCACATATCATTTTCCCTATCATATAAATCTATTATTTACTGCTACTTAATGACCAAGATAATATTCTGATGAGCTACATGTATATTATCAATGTACATTTACTTTCATAAATGTGGCAAAATTAATTGTTCAAAAAGATCAGAAAATGAAAAGTGTGGTCAATTTTATTTGCTTCCACCCTTTCATTACAAATTACTGACAAATTCAATTTATTCTTAATGTGTAACCAATTACTCTTGATGCGAGCTAAGTTGCTCACGTGTGTTGCAATTAACATTTATTAATTCAAATTTTCCTTTAAAATAGTTTCAGATTAAATATTTTTCCATGAGTACTCTGTCCTTTGATAATTTTCCTTGGTAGCTGCATAGTTTCTATGGGCATATTGGCTGCTGGTTAGTGGCTGCAAGCTTCAGCCTGGTACATATGGATTCACCATCAATTTAAGAGAGCATCAGTAATTCATCAATTTAATTAATGGAAGCAATAATTGAATTATTGCTTTCTTCAACTGAATTGTAGCATGCAACAATTCAATTAATGCATGCAATAATTGAATTATTGCTCTTTTCAGTTGAGTTGATGGTATCATTAATTCAATTGATGCTCGCAATAATTTTTTAAAGAGCAACTACAGGTGAATCTCGATGGCTCGAACTTCAATCTTTCGATGTTCATGATCTCTCAAATTGAAATCACCATCCCAATTTTTTTCTCTATATAACTAAGCAAATCTACTCTCAAATTCTCGAATGTTCGATCTCTCGAAGTGAAATTTGGGTCCCATAGCATATATTTCATTGTTTTTCAATCTCGATTTCTCTAAGTGGTGGTGACGGATATCCATCATAGCTCAAGGTATAATTATATCTGCTTGGACTTTACCTGGATAACAGCCTGGGGCTGCCTCAGCTGTGTTATTCAGGTGTTTATATAGGGGACACAAAGGCAGTGTGCCCTTGTAGGGTGATAGATAATTGTTTAATTTGTCAATTTAACCCCACCCCCTACCCCCTGAACTGAATCATCCAATGTTTGAAACAAAATACATATAAACTTTAAAAATCTTTTTTATAAAGTTCTGTGTTAAAAATTCAAGTCAATTGCATATACCTGACAATACAAAGGACGTGTCAAAAGAATACCAGGATGTTGTAAATATGCACTCCGGTTGCTATAAAATCTAAACCATGATATCGGACCTTTAATTTCCATCAACTTTTGATCACTCGAACTCTCAAAGTTTTATCAAGGTCCCAAACTTTGATTTATTGAGAGTCACCTGTATATTATTAGATTGATTGATTGGGGTTTTACGCTGTGTCGGCAATATTTCAGCCATTTTATATCTTCAACATATCAACAATTTAATTGATTTAACTGATTTGTTGCTCTCTTTAAAACAAATGATGTGCACATTAATTACTTATACAAAAGCATTGGAAAGAATTAAAGACGTCTTCAATTGAAATAAAGAGATAATCAAATCATTTATACCAAGCTCCAAATTAAATTCTGCAAGCAATAATTCCACCACAAAGATGCACATATCAATTGAATTGTTGAAAGCAATAATTTATTTGATGAGCTCATCAATTCAAGTACTGCATGGAATAACTGAATTGATGATATCTCCAAATAATTTAAAAGATTTCAGTGTATGTAAATATGGTGCTCCACAAATTTGTAGTGTGATTTAACCAGTTATACATCCAAGGATGGAGAAAATATGAGAATACTTTTTATGCCCCATAATCAGAGATTTGGGGGCATATAGTTTTTGGTCTGTCCATCTGTTTGTTTGTCTGTAAAAACTTGCACCTTGACCATAACCCTTGAATGAATGGCGATAGGGCTTTTATTGTTCACATTTGTATTCCTTTACCAAAATGTTTGACCTCATGACATTGCAATGTGATCTGATCTACTTTTGAAAACTTCATCCTAGGTCATCACATTTGAATGGTTAATGATAATGCCTAAATATTTCACACATATTTTTCTTTTGATACCAAATTTTTTACCTTGTGATCTTGACATTTGACATACTTTTTGATTTTTTTTTTTTAAAACTTTGCCATAACTCTTGAATGGTTTGTGATAGGGCTTTAATATTTCACATGAGTACACCTTGTGATAAGACCTTTCTTTGAGTACCACAATTACATGTACTTTGGTGCCATAGAAGGGTGTCAATATATACTACTCAAAGTTTGATAAGGATCATATTTTTCAGCACTTGTAAAACTTTCAACAAAGGTGAATGACAACCAACACAGAGTGATTTATGTTCAGAAATGTTTACTTCAAGAAATTGTGACAGAAAAATTTGGCAAACATGACATTTCATCGCATACTCCTAAGGTAAAGGGAGAGTACCCTGAAAAGCATGGTAATTTCATGATCACGGAATTGTTTAAACTCTGCACATTCCATTTCACACTGCACAAACAAGTGTCAATAGCGGGTATAGCCTCTGTTAGCTCCAATGACAGCTTGGCAACGTCGTCTCATGCTTCCAACGAGGTTTTGAATGGACGCAAGAGAGATATTGTTCCATTCTTGGATCAGAATATTTTCAAGTTCCTGGAGGGTGGCTGGTTGTACAGGACGACGTGAAATCGCTACCTGAAGCATATTCCAGACATGCTCGATAAAGTTGAGGTCTGGAGAACGAGCTGGCCAGTCCATACGAACAATTGTCTCACGTTCCAGGTACTCGTCCACCACCCTAGCACGATGTGGACGTGCATTATCGTCCATGAGGATGAAGTCAGGACCAACAGCACCAGCATATGGTCTCACGTACACATCCAGGACTTCATCCCTGTAGCGCACTCCGGTCATCGTGCCTCGCCTTAGGACATGGAGATCAGTTTGTCCAGCTCGACTGATTCCTCCCCAAATCATCAACGACCCACCACCATATCTGTCATGTTCAGCAACATTAGCGTCCTGATATCGTTCTCCTGCCCTTCTCCACACTCATGCACGACGATCTGTGAAGTCAACACAAAACCTCGACTCGTCTGTGAAAAGTACAGGGGCCCAATCAGCAACCCTCCAATTCACATGAGCCCTGGCCCAATTCAAACGATCTTGTCTGTGTCGCTGAGTAAGAGGGATGCGAATACAGGCTCTCCGGGAACGAAGACCACCTTCATGAAGACGATTACGCACAGTTTGCGTGGAAATGTTAACTCCAGTTGCATTCAGAAGATCATTTCTAAGCGCAGTCGCCGTTGCAAACCGATGACGTCGTGCTGAAATCAAGAGAAAACGGTCATCTTGCTGCGTGGTGGACCTTTCTCTGCCGCCTCCATGTCGATGAGAAGCTGAACCATGAGCTTGATACCGGTTCCAAGCTCTGCAAACAACGCTCTGACTGACACCCAATAGCTCTGCAACGTGACGTTGTCTTGCACCATTTTCGAGCATTCCTATGCATCTGGCCAATTCTTCAATAGTCAAACGACGTCTTTGACGTTGTGGAGGCATTTTCATAGAGTAACAGTGACTCAAACGAGGTCAGATGTAAAGACAATGGCCAAATTCAAATCAACGACAAGCACTCAGAAATGTGAATAATGTGGGTACCATGCTTCACGTGCTACTCATGATCACTGCAGCATGCATTTCCCTACCTAACCTGTGTTTTGAGGCTCAAGAGGGGTCAGTCCAACACTATGATGAAATTTGCATGTCTTATCAATTCATATATTGATTTTATAATGTAAGAACTATATGATCCTTATCAAACTTTGAGTAGTATATTACAAAATTAATGTATTCATGTTTGATATGATCTAAAAGCATGGCAAATATTTTGCATGTATGGACTATGCAAGTTTCAAAAGTATCAATACACAAGACATAATGTCTTTCAATTTAAAATTTGTTACAAAGGCAAATAGCTTATATTTCATGATTAAATGCATTCTACATATGAGTTGTTTTTAATGATTTTTTGGAAATCAAAAAAAAAAAAAAAAAAAAAAAAAAAAAAGTACAAGGGAAAATTTATCTTTGATAAACAAAATTAAAGGTTTCTATATGATTTGAACAGTATTGCATTTAGAAGAAACCTCTCATTGCTGTAAACTGCTACTGATAGTCACCACAAATTTCTTTCTTGAAAAGTCTAAGTACATGTGCAAGTTAATAGGTTTTCTACATAACAACGTTGAAACTCATTTTCAGATTTAAAATTCATTTCTCAATATGTTATTTCACATTGAATTGAACACATCTTTATCATAAATACCAATTTGCTTAAAATTTTACATTCAACTTTTTTCATGTTTTTCTCTGCAAAGGTTAAGTAGTAGGTCAAATTTGGACTTTTCAAAGTATATTCTGACATGAAAATGACTCCTTGCCTTCGAAATAAACCTGATAAATAATTATATTCAAACCCAATAACTACCCTGTGGGGATTCGTGTTAGAATAGGTGCTCATGCACTACCCCTTGCTTGTTGTAAGAGGTGACTAAATGGGGCAATTCTTCCAATGAGACTGCAAACCAAGGCCTTATGTCACAGCAGGTGTGGCACAATCAAGATACCTCCTTGCTCAGAGGCCATGAGCACCAAGCATAGGCTAAATTTGCAGCCCTTCATCGGGAATGGTGACGTTTCCATACGAGTGAAAAATTCTTGACAGGGACATTAAACAATATACAATCAATCAGTCAAATCCAGTAACTTTTTCTTGTTGTTGGCTACAGTAGTTGTATCCTTTATTCCTTGCTAGTAGTTGGCTACTAGTAGCTAACTTTTCTCATTAAAGTAACTGGTTACTAGTAGCTAGCTAATTTCTCAGTTTCAAAGTAGCTAGTTACTAGTAGCTAACTTTACTGATATGTATAGGTTTAATAGGGTCTTGCATTCTTTCCAAGATATGAAGGTTTGGAAACAAATTCTGACCTAACCTAAGGCTAAAAATCATAGCTTTGAACTCAAATTACTATTCAAAGATTGGATGATTTTAATACTATATAATATTCAATTAACCAAACTGATGAAATAATGCAGCATTATACATGTAGAGTGATCACTGTTTTTGCAAAAAAGTTCTATTCCTTATCCAGAATACAGTCTAACCAGTCCTCCAGGTCATCACCTGTAAATGAAAGATAAAAAAATCAATTAATACACATTCAAAGCCAGGAGTTTTGTGGCACAGTATCTTCTTTAGTGCTAACTTTGTCTGCTCCAATTTATTAAAGTGCTTCAATAGATCCAATTCAAACTTTATGGGCTGATAGAGGGTCATAAGGAGGGGTGCAATTACTTTTCCAAATTTTAAAAATGACTGCCAATTGAAATTGGCTGCCAAAAAATGTCAAAAAATTATGGTTGTCAAGATTTCAGCCAAAGTCTACTTCAAGGGCAATTTGATTATCCTAAGTCCATTTGCAGCATAATTTTTTTTTTTTTTTTTGTGCTGCCATTTTGAAAATTGGCACCATATTCAAAATATTAAACATTTCAAAGTGATAAAATCTCTACAGCATTTGGGTTATAGGGTCAGTTCATTTCTAGCATCAGTATTTCTTTCCAATGTAAAATTCAAAATCAGTATTTCTTTCTAATGTAACATTCAAATCAGTATTTCTTTCTAATGTAAAATTCAAACTGGCCACCATTTCAAAATGGCTGCCAAAAATCAAGTGTGTTGAATTTCAACAAAATTTAGTTTCCAGGGTGAATCTAGGATCCTGAGACCATTTCTGGCATCAACATTTTTGTCTGCCACCATTTTTGACATGGGAAGGTGTTCACAGATATTTGTGTTGACATCTCAACACAGTCGGAGCTTGTTTTCATGAAATTTTCAGGGGTAATGGAGAATGAAACTGTTTTGAGGTTTTTGTTTTGTTTTTTGATTTTGTGTTTTTATTTTGTTTTGTTTTTTTCTTCAAAATTCACTGATTTTTTTGTTTGTTTTTTTAAAAGAGATTTTGTCTGCCAGTTTTCTCAGAAATGGTAGCAGATTTATCTATGAAATTTTTGTGGTTAATAGACCTCAATTAGTTGACATGCAGAATAGAGTTCAGCATATATCGGCCATCACCTCCGGTCATTACCAGAAGTGAAAAAAAAAAAAAAAAAAAGACCATCAAATTTCAAACTTACGCTTTTGAAACTTGCATGGTATAATCAGGACTATTTTGGAGTTTCAGAAATTGTTAAGTCAGCAGAAGTTAAAACATCAACTTCTGGTTTTTAGATAAAAAGTTTGTAATGTTGGTCTTTTTTGTGCCCATATATCTTGCTTATAACTCGTGTGTTTGATATGATTTTCTTAGACGTTATTGACACCATCTCTAGATTTTAATATTGTGTTTTTAAAACAAAACTTGCAAAACTCCTTTGGAGTTTTTGAAAATGTTAGACATAAAGGAAGTCAAAACAGCAACTTCTGGTTTCTCAAAACTTATTTTTATATTTGTCTTTCGTGTTTCTATAAATCATTTTAAGTGTTTGAAATGATTTTCACAAAAAGATATTGAGATTATCAATGTCTAGAGTTTAGCCAATATTATCAATGTCTAGAGTTTAGCCAATATTATCAATGTCTAGAGTTTAGTCAATTTTTTTTTCAAAATTCACTTCTGGTCAGTGGTAAAACAACACTTTCTGGTGTTTTTATCCCCCCCCCTCCCCTTTTTTAGAACCCTTTCAAATAGAGACAGGAAACTTTCATGGATTATAGATTTTATAAAGAGTCACTGTGGATTATGGGGAAAATAAATATTTTTTCCATCCGTCACCAGAAGTGATGGAAAATGAGTCAAATGCAATTTTTCTTTGTTTTTCATATTATTTAAGGTATGCTATGAAATGTCTAGATATACCAAAATAAAGTTTATGGTTGATTTCTATGTGTTTGTATGCATGTGCCAAATGGCAACTGAAAATTACATGTTTTATTCTTCTTCCTATTTCTCAGAAACCATATGAGATTGAATTATGAAACTTATATGGATGATAAACTTTTTATATGGATCTGTCATTTTTTTCTATCACTTCTGGTAATCACAGGAAGTGATGGGATATAATTCCTATTGAGAGGATTTCTCATTTATTATTATATTATATTATATTATACTATTTTTATATAGCGCCTTATCTAATTATATAATTACTCTAAAGCGAAACATTTAATCAAAATGAAATTTACAGAGTTGACAAACACTATTGTGCTTGTTACTCTAATTGGGATATGTTGAAAAATTTACATCTGGTCAGCAGTTCTGCACCACTTTTTAATTTGTCCACCAGATTCTTGAGTAGAGCGCTTTTAGATAGATACATGAAACTTTCAGGGATTACAGTCCATAAGGAGACATTAAGATTTTTGAGTAAAATCACCAGAGTGCTTATCCACACCAGAGTTGTCAAAAATATTAGTTTTTCCATTCCCGTTTTTAAATTATTATTTCCCCTTTTTATTTGGTCAAGGCACTTTCTCAAGAGATATTTCAATGGTTCTGTTGTGAACAGGAAATTGTGTTTCAAAAGTAGTGTAATGGAAAGCTTTACTCATTACTAGTAATGAGTTTCTAGTTTTTTTTTTTTCTTTCTTCTTGTGACTTTTTTTTTTATCCACGGTTGTTCTCAGAAACTGCTCCAAGGATTAAGATAAAACATTTCCAGAATCCTGCGGGGATATGGGTTAGAATAAGTTCTCAGTACACAATACTAGTAGTAAGAGGCAACTAAATGGGGTGATCCTTTGATGAGACCACAAAACCTGAGGCACAGCAGGTGTGGTATGATAAAGATCCTTCGCTGCTGAAAGGCAGCATAGGCTTAAATATTGCAAACCATCACCAGGAATAGTGAAATCTCCATATGAGTGAAAGATTCTTGACACATATGTTATATATACAATATACAACAACAAACCAACCAACCTTTTCTGAATGACCATATAGCATATATAGATGTGCAGAATGAATGTCATTTATCTGAAAATATGTGCACGTGCATTGGATTTTTGGTCTGCTAACTTTAGAATCAGTCTTAACTTTTTTATTTTTCAATGAAATCGTTTGAGATTTAAGTCATGGATATAATCTTGAGACCCTTCATTGATTGACATGATTAAAATCACCATTATGCACACACATGCATGTGTGCACCACTTTGATTGGATAAAACAAGAGGCCCTTGGGCCACATTGCTCACCTGAGTCACCTTGGCCATGACATTATTCAGCTTTTGTGAATTTTAATAGAATTTTTTTATCATTCTTTATGCCCATGAAAAAATTTGACACCATATTGTGGCCCCAACATAGTCCCAAAGAATCACAACATAACTGAAAATAAATTCACATAACACAGAGATGCCTAAACATCAATACAACTAACATGATCTTGCTGTGGTGGATAAGACCAAGGTCACAAAGTCATACATCATGGTATATGAAAGATCTTGCCATAAGAAATCTATATACAAAATTTCAAATCTCTCTCTTGAATAGTTCAGGAGATATTGAATAGGTAAAATTTTTATTAAGTAGGTCAAACTTCCAGGTCAAGGTAGTAAAATCAAATGCATAGTATATCAAAGTCTTGCCATAAAGAATCTATGTACAAATATAAAAGCTTTACCTTAAATAAATGAGGTATTATTAATAAGGTCAAGGTATTTTTTACAAAATAGGTCAAGGTCACAAGATCAAACACAATTGTATCACAAGGTTTTGTCACAAAGAATCTATATATACAACATATGAAAGCCATACCTTGAATAGTTCTGAAGATATTAACAGGTTACATTTTCTTAAAAGTAAGTCAAACTTCAATTACAAGGTCATAATATAAAGTAAAAGGTCTTGGCATAAAAAATCTATGTACAAAATATGAAAGACCTACCTTGAATAGTTCAGGAAACACTGAATAGATCAGAGATTTAAAAAAGTAAGTTTAACTTCAAAGTCAAGGTGGGGCCTCCATGGCCAAGTGGTTAGAGCATCATGCTCAAAATCACAAGGCCTCTCACCTCTAGTCGACGCGGATTCGAATCTCGCTCACTCCGATATATGCGAGAAAGTTTGCCAGTTTACTTTCGGAAGGTCGGTGGTCGCTTCCTGGGTACATTGTATCTGGGTTCTCTCCTCCACCAATAAAAACTGGACACCACCAGATAACTGAAAAATTGTTGAGTGTGGCAGAAAACAACAATCAATCAAACTGTAGGTCACTAAGTCAAACTTCACAAAATAATGAAGGTTAACCATGAAGATACTATATACAAAATTTGAAAGCTCTACCTTAAATAGCTCAGGAAATATTGAATAGGTCAAGCTCTATCTTAAATAGTTTAAGAAAAATTTAATAGGTCAGGCTTTTCTTTTTTATTAAAAAGTAGGTTAAACACCATTGTGTACACCGTACAACGTCTAAATACAAAATATGAAAGCTCCAGCTAAAACAGTTCTGGGCATATTTGATACGTTATGTTTTCTTAAAGTACATCAAACTCAGAGTTTAAGGCCACAAGGTCATGATATGAAATGACAGGTCTTGCCAAAAAAATACAAATATAAGAAATAAACGATCTACCTAAAATAGTCCAGAATATATAGGATAGGTCAAATTTTTATTAAAGTTGGTCAAACTTCCAGGTCAAGGTCACAAGACCACACACCATTGCATCACATGAAATGGTTTTTTCGTAAATGTATATATAATTATGTTTCCGGTTAGCTTGTCCCTATATATCAAATACCCTACTATTTCGCTATATTCTATATTCTAGTGCACAGCTTCTATATTTGCATAGTGAACGGTTATTTATGAATCTCCTCTGTGTAACTTTCCACATATTATATAAATTCATTTATTCACAAAATTAATTTGCTAAACGAACATGCTATTCACTTCACTAATGCAGCTCCTCTCCAATAGTTGATAAATTATCTGTATAGACTGAAGTTTACCATAACAGTTATAGAGAAAACTATATGATTAGCTGAAAAATTAGTTAATATAGTCATCCAATTTTGATGATTATACTCCAACAACACAGCCAAAGAACAGTAATAAACCATGACAATTCAACAATGGCATCATAACTTTCTACAACATACAGTAAATGTACATTTGTTTTTCTTCAAATTGGGTTCTAATTCAAGCATAAGGCATAAAATATGTATCTGAAGGCCACCCCTTCCCAAACACACAAGAAAAGTTGAAGACGGACCCATCTATTACAATATGTATCAGTGTATGAATTTTCATAATTTGCTTCGAAACTGAGCTTCACACTAAATAAGGAAAAGTAAAGTACAAGGAAATGTCAAGGTCAAAAATTATTGATGCAGTTGAATAGATGTTACCAACATGCATCAGCATATAACTTCCAATAAAAATATCTCGAATAGTTTCTTTGAACTGAGTTAAACGCAAAGTGTGATGGAGGGACAGAAGGATGGAAGGACAGATATGATTACAATTAAACTAGTTATACATTCAAAAAACACCTCAAAAACACCAAACATTTTACCTTTAGCATGTAAATCCATTTTACTTGGTGTTTTTCCAACTGTTTCCATAGACAACAGTGCATCAAGGTCAAGGTCATCAGCACTGGGATGCTGACACTTTTTCATATCTGAAGCTATGGTAAAACTCCCTTTGTGAGTGTCCTTGCATGTTGAATTTGATTTTGTTTGAGCTTTGCCACTAACACAAGCATCACTTTGACCACTGTAGCTCTCTTTGGTATATCCAGAATGATCTTTTTCAAGCTGTGTTTGCTGAATATGCTCTGTACTGCCTGTAGTATTGTTTTGCATTGCTTGATTCTCAATAACTTGCAGTTGATCAACCTGCAAAATTCATTTGATTTTTGTACCCTGAAAGATTTTTGGCTGTTCAGGAAATGACGCACTTATGGTCACTGATTTAAAAGGGATTAATGTAATATGACGATTATTTATAATTGTATACAGTGATCCCCCATTATATTGGCCCCGTTTGAATGCCACCCCTGCATATCGCCATAAAAATTCAAAGTCCCGTTTTCCTTACTATATAAAACCCCGTTATAACACCATCCCCCGCATACCGCCATCTGCCAATGTATTTCAGGTACAAATTGGTCATTTACCATTATAATTACCCCCGCCAATTACTGTTTAGCTCTAGCGAGGAACTGTCGGTGAACAGGCTTAACCAAGTATCTGTCATTAGTTCCTCAGGTATAAAAGTTTGCAGATGAGATCATTTCAGTTACGTAAATTAAAATTATCTAAGTCCAAATCTACAAATAGAACAACCGTGGACGATCATGACCTTGCGCTTTCCTTAAATCAAGTTCAAGACTCACTTGATTTAGACCCAGAAATGAGATTGGCAGAGAGTTTTTGAATTTGGATAAAAATGTCGAGTCTTCTGAATCACTTGCTAAAGATGAGATATCTTAAGTGGTGGCTATTTCAAATGAGAATGCAGAAACCTTATATGACGATAGTGGAGACAAAGCTCCACATGTTCCAACATACGTAGATGCCAGGCTGGGACTTGAATGCCTAATGTGGTATTTAGAATCAAAAGAATCTACAACTGAATCTGAAATGAACTTTTTACTGCAAATGTCGGATAAAATAAAACCAGCAAGACAGTCAACAATTGACATGGTTTTCAAACGACACCGATATGTGTTCATTGAATATAAAATTATAAGTCCAGATGTTGTAGATAAAATCTGTCTTATTTCTTATGACAGCTGTACACAAATCCCCCTCCCCCGATATAATGCCACCCCTCTATAATGCCAAAATTGGCGTGGGACAAATGTTGGCGTTATAATGGGGGATCCCTGTACTTCAAAGATTACATGATTTTGTGGTCTGATGGAACACCAAATTCACTTTTTACAGCTTTAGATGCCTTTGATTTTTTTCTCTCTAAACTTTTTGGTTTGAAGGTCAACAGCTCCAAAACAAAAATTGATAGGATTCGATCAAAAAAGTTTTCAAATCAAGTCTCCAAATTAAACTCCTTCCCTTAATGCTTATACAGCATGGTATGGAGGAGAAAGCACGAACAGGAACACAGGCATAATGAACTCCAATAAGCCATATAGGAGAAGTGTTCACAAGCTATTTTACATCTTCCACCCCTCTTAGATCCACTATTACTTCAAGGATAATAATTGGATCCTCCTGTCCCTACAATATGCACATCTGCAAATGGCATTAAAGTATCATACAAAGTTTCAAGTCTATCTGATAAGCCATATAGGACGAGAAGCGTTCACAAGCTATTTTACATCCTCCACCCCTCTTAGATCCACTATAACTTTCAGAGAAATAATTGAATCTTCCCATCCTGACAATATGCACACCTATAAATGGCAATGAAGCACTGTACAAAGTTTCAAGTCTATCCAATAAGCCATATAGGACGAGAAGCGTTCACAAGCTATTTTACATCCTTTACCCCTTTTAGATCCATTGGATCCTCCCATCCCAACAATATGCACATCTACAAATGGCAATGATTTTAGCATTATACAAAGTTTCAAGTCTATCCAAAAAGCCATATAGGAGAAGCGTTCACAAATTTTGTGACAGACAGACTGACAAACAGAAAGTACAACAAGAGGCCCATGGACATCTTTGCCCATATTTAAAGATTTTCTGTATGCATTTACATATAAAACTTTTATCCCCTATTGGGGGGGGGGGGGGGGGGGGGGAGCATAATTTTAACAAACTTAGATCTGCACTTTGTCAGAAAGCTGGAAAGCTGCCATGAAAAGTTGAGCTTTTCTGGCTTAGTGGTTCTTGAGAAGATTTTTTCCTATAGTTTTTCATATAAAACTTTGATCCTCTACTGTGGCCCCACCCTACCCCTTGGGGCCATGATTTTAACAAACTGGAACTGCCAAAACGATGGGAGTTGACCATAGCGTCCGCGGGAGATTATATTGAGGGACTATGAAGAAATTTTAAAAGTAACACTTTTAGTTTTTCCGTAAATAAACAACTCTCATTCTTTTCCAGATGACCCTCGTATATACAGTGTAATACCTTAAACTATATTAGAATAACAAAAGAGATATGGATATGTATTTTTGTGAGGTTGGCTTCAGACCCTCTGGATTTGCACATTATATCTGACATGTGTATACTTTCTGTCTCTATGTCCTTACTGTGAAATGTTCCTTGCTAAGAGTCAACTTCTGACAGAGATTTAAACAATCCAGACTGTTAGCCAAAGCCACCATATCAATTGTCATCTGGTCAGAATGTGGATTAGAATCATCTTCCCAAAATGCTTCATCCTTGAATCGAAACTGAGCTGCTGATGCCCCTAGTTAATGGAGTAGAATTTCACATACATGTACTTCAATATTACACTGTAAATTTAAGACTTGTCTGATGCAAAAACAAGCAAAATCCAACAAGAGACCCATGGGCCTAAATGATCACTGAGCATCACACAATGTTCAAAATGAATGACAATGAACTTTGGTGCATCCAAATACTACAATGTATTTGTGGAAGGACAAGTTTGAAAAAATTCTCAAAAGAGCTTTTCTTTGTCTAATTGGCTACTTAATTCAATCAATATTCTCATTGTATGAATACAGAACAATTATTTAAAAACATTGAATTTTAATAATCAGTTTGATAATTGTGGAATGGGATATGAAAGACAGTCAGCTATGGAATAATGTTAATCAAGATTTTCAAAAATGAAAACATCCATTTTGTTACCTATTTTAATCTTTTCAAAAGAAAATTTGAATGAGTAAAAATATCCAATACATGGTATACTGTTATTATAAGTACACTGTATATATATTGTAGGCATATTGTTTCAGAAAAATCTGGCCAACCAGTGGCATCTGGTTTAGACAGATTATACTGTATTTTAAACACTGGAATGCTAAAACAGAAGTGATAACTCCTCAGGTTTACCCATATCAAAGTATTGTTAAAAAGTATCATATCATTTCAAAAGTATTAGTATCATATCATACCATTTTTGTCTTTAATGGTATCCATCCCTAGATACCAAAATCCCTACCCCTGGGATTATCAAATTTACAATACAAACCTGTTCTTTCTAAATATTTATTTAGTTTTAATTAAGTATCAATAGCACTAAAGATGTTATTTAATAATGATAATAATAATAATGATGGGTTTTATATAGCACTTTTTCCAGCATATGCTGCTCAAAGCGCTCCACAATACATTATTACCCCAGCAGACCTTATAACATTCCAGACCTTTGTCAGTGCAAGCTGCTGTTAAGGCGTTATAGAACTAACATTCTAACAATATCTTTCATTGTCTATAGCCAGGGTACCCCCTTTTACACTTGGGTGGAGTGAGGAAATTTGTGTAAAGTGCCTTTCCCAAGTACACAACGTCGGCCCTGCTGTGACCAGGACTCGAACCCACAACCTTTTGGTCGAGAGTCTAACAGCCTAACCACTAGGCCACCGTTAAGTGTTTTACATATAAAAACTATATAATGTAGAAAGTTTGGCCCCACCCTGGGATCAGAACCTCTACCTTGGGGTATCATGAAATTTACAACTCTGGTAGAGGCTTTCCTACTCTACATTGCAATGCACTTAGTTTTTCTTACATGTGTGCTTTTAAAGAAGACAATTTTGAAAATTAGTCAATTTTTGGCAGTTTTTCACTGCCCCTGTAAGGCCTTAGGGGTGCAGGAGTCCTGAAATTTACAATTGAGGTCTCTCTTGTCCTAAAGATATTGCTTCATACAAAATGAAAGAATTGGAATGGTAGTTATCAAGGAGTTAAAAATGTTCAACTGTTAATGCATGACGGATGACGCAAAAGGATGGACGCAGACCAATTGCAATTGGTCACCTGAGTTTACTCATGTGACCTAATAAAAATCATAGTGCACATTTGTTTACTAAAACTTGAAACATATGGTGATGATCGAAATAAGACAGATTATTTTAATAATGAGTTCATGACATACCTTTCTTGTTCATGACGTTGCAAGAAGTAATGTCAAAATGACACAATGTTATCGTAAACTATACTGTATTTACATATGTATTACATGCAAGTAAAGCATCTTACGAACATATGATAATCATTTTAAGGAAACATACACCCTATGAAAAATTCTGAAGAATATCGATTAATTTGGACAAGGGGCTGAATTTGGCCCAAAACATACCACATCATTTACTTTCACTAAATTCTAAACAGAAATCAAGTTACTGAAGAAGAAAATTTGTGAAAATGGATTATTCATTTTGAAAACAATAATGTTATTGTTGATGAAAAGAAGCTCATGAAGTTGGGATTCTTTTTTTTTTTTTTTTTTTTTTGGTGTGTGTGTGTGTGTGTGTGTTTGTCAATAGGAGATTTTGACAGATTAAAATGTCACATCATAAAATCTACTATCATTATGTATAACTAATATGAATTTGACATGTTTTGGTGAAAGTGTTGGAAAATTAAAATGCATTACTTGTTAGAATTTCAACTGGTGTGGTGCCATCTTCAAAAGTAGGAATGAAGTGATTGAGACACTAGAGTAATGGTGTACATGCACTAGTCTATGGGAGAGTATACACGAGTCCACACTACAGGTCCCCATCTCAGGTGACATTGGCTTCCTTGATATCCCTCTTTAAATTTTGGAAGGTCTTTTCAAAGCCTTTTCTTAAATGTACGTGTGCTGAATGGGTACCATTACATGTACCATCAATCAACATGATAAGTCACCATGATATTGAAATAATGCGAGCATTCTCCTATCAGATTTAAACACAAAATAAATAAATTTTTTATTGAAAATAATTACTGTTAACAATTTTCATATTAAAGTTCTTAATCATTATTTATTACTAAATTACATGTACATGTATTGATTCATTCTGAATATGCATATGATAAAACTTTCAAACAGTTTGATGTGCTATGCATTGTAATGTACATTTGTACAGTTATGCACCATTGATTAAAGTTGACAAAAAATACATGCAATACATGTAAAAACTACAAATTCCTCTTTAAAATTACCTGTGCAGTAAGTAATAAAAACAATCATACCATTTCTGAGGTAAGGGTACACATGTTATAATATTGAAATCAGACTTGAAATGATGTAATTCGATTTTTACCATTTTAAAAGTGCGAGGTTGTTTTCTACTGATTACATTACATATATGTAAGTATCCCCATATCCCCATTTGGAATTTAAGGCATGTATAACAGTATGTGTTAATTTACTTCCATCCCCCTTCCTTCCATTTTAAAATATTTATAATTTTAATTAAACTTTTATTTCAGCAAGTAATTTATCTCTTTCCTGCAATGTCTATGCATGAATAAAAAGTACCAAAAGTGTCTGAAATATAGAATTTTAAATCAAGGCCAAACCATTCAAAATCAAGGCCAAACCATTCATTCCCACCTATGGCCAAAGCATTCCATTCTTGATGAGAACCATTCAACCCAATCTCAAAGAGTTCCGTTCCCGATATTTAAGAACTGTTCATTTCCACAGAACTGTTCTGTTTAAACCATTCAGCATTCCTTCCCAACACAAAACCATTTGTTCCTAAACCATTTAGTGTTCATTCACTGTTCCACTAGTGTAGTAGTACACTTCAGGGTCTGTAATTTGTTCTTTCATTATGGCTTCATATTCATTTTCATTTGTATGTTGCAGCTTTTTACCACACATATTTCTACACCCTAAAGTACATCCCACTTCAACTTACTGTCACCATCTCTCGCAAACAGGTACACATATGTGCTACTTAGGATCTATATGTGAACTGTTTGTGTTCAACAAAATGAAACTGCTCAGCTGACTACGTAATCTGTGTTTTATCAAAAGTGACATGGAAGGCAGTACACCTCCTGTGTATAATTATTTTCTTTGTTTAATGTATTTAGGAGAGAAGGCATCTTAACAAGTTGGAAGAACTTGCTTCCAATCCTTTTGAATGTACCATACAATAAAATGCCCTCAAAACCTTCTATTTTCTGAGATATAACTAATTCATTACCTGCAGATCTCAAGAGTTTTTCAAAGTTTTCTCCCTTTTGCATTGGTCCAATATGAGGATCCTCTTCAGTATGTTTCTCATACTTCTCCCAATTACTTTCCAATTTCCGTCTTGAAAATTTGGTAACATAAGAGTTTCTACTGTCTTGGTTATCATCCTAATTAAGATATAAAAAAATTGTATGGCATAAAAATGTTTGCTTCTAAAGAAAAAAAATTAGCTAGTGCAAATAGCTCAGAATAGATCAGATTTCTAAAAAGTAGGTCCAACTCCAAGGTCAAGGTCAAACTTCATGGAATAACAAAGACCTGCCATAAAGAATATGAAAGTTCTACTTAAATAGCTCAGGAGATATTGAATACATCAGGTTTTTTTTGAAAAAAGGAACTTGATTGATTTGAACATATTTCATTGTATAAATGCATATTACACAATAAGTTCAAACACAAGTTCTTACAACTTATGGTGGTTCTCACCAAAAAGGTTTTTTTATTAAAGGCCAAACTAAAAGGTCAAAAGATCACACAATATAGTGTCACAATGGCTTGACACAGAGAATCAATAGAAAGGTCTACCTAAAATAATTCTAGATATATTCTACAGATTATGTTTTCTTACAAGTATGTCAAATGCCAAGTTCAAGATCCCTGGTCAAAGGTCATGAAATGAAAGGTTTTGCTGTAAGAAATATATATACAAGATATGAAATATCTACCTTAAATATTTCCAAATTTATTGAATAGGTCAGATTTAATTAGAAGTAGGTCAAACTTTGAGGTCAAAGTCACAAGATCAAACATCACTGCACCACATAAAAGGCTGGTTGATTGTATATTGTTTAACATTCCACTTGAGAATTTTTCACTCATTTGGAGATATCAGCACTGCCAGTAAAGGGCTGCAAAATTTAGGCCTATCCTCAGCACCTCCAGCCTTTGAGCAGGGAAAGATCTTTATCATGCCACACCCGATGTGACACAGCCTCAGTTTTGTGGTCTTATCAGAAGAACTACCCCATTTAGTCACCTCTTACCACAAGCAAGGGAAACCATTTTGCTATTTCAAAGTCCAGTACACTTGACCTTCTGACCCCAAAATCAATAAGGATCATATTCATCCCAAGGATACTCCATATGTGTGATAAGGTGACTCTAAGTGAAAAGGATAACACATAAAAGCCCAGAAACCATTTTGCTATTTCAATGTCCAGTTCACCATTGACCTCAAAATCAATAGCAATCATCTTCAGATAACACTTAGGAGCTCAGAAACCATTGCATCTACAGATGGACAGAGATGGACAGACAACCTGACCCCAGTATAACCCCCCCCCTTCCAACTTTATTGCGGAGGGTGTAATAATATGTATAAATATCAAACGATTTCAATGAAAAACAGATTATGAAGTTAATGTATCTAATATCCAATAAAATATGAAATAAAAATGTGCAGATCTGCACATCTGCAAATGATAATATATACTGACGGACTTAAAAAATGCAACACACCTTTTTTTAATTTATTCATTGAAAACATTACCTATAAAACTTTTATTGCAAAATTTACCCACAATACATCATATTGATTTTTAAAACCCATCTCTCGATTTACCTATGTTCATTGTTTGCGTGTTGTGAGTAGCATCACACGAAATTTTCATGGCTTTTTTTCAAACACGTGGAAAGGTAATAGAGGAGTTTTTCGCGATAAAACAATTTTGTTGGTGAAAGCATAGACACCACTAACAGAAAAAATTCAAACCCAAGACTATGCTATGCTTAAGCAATGAAATGTGCAATCAGGCTCTTGGTATGCTGCAATCAAGTGTTAGTCAGCATGAGGTTGCAAGGCGTTTTGATGTCCATCCTTGTACAGATAGCTGGTTGCTGTCATGAACTCCATCAGATAGGATCCGTAAATGATCGCCCAAGACCTGGTCAACCGTTTGTGACAATGCCATGGCAACAAGCGTTCATACGGCAACATCATCTGCACAATATGTATACAGCCACTGCGACCATGGCAAGAGAAATTGGATGCCATCCTAGAACCGTTTCCAGAATTTGAATGCTATGGGATCCGCTGCAGAAGACCTTATAAGGGGCTACAGTTTAAACTGCATCACCGACAGTACAGATTGCAATAGGCAAGGCAGCATCTGACTCAACATCAAAATTGGTCACATGTTGTGTTCTCAGACAAGTCCAGATTTAACATTAGCAACGCAGATGGTATATGTCAAGTTTACCATTGTTTACATGAACGTTTTGCAGACAATTGTGTCCTTGAGCGCGACAGGTTTGGAGGGGGAGGCGTCATGGTCTGGGGTGCGATTAACCACAATTTTCGGTCACAACTGGTCGTTTTTAATGGAACCCTCAATGCTAGGAGGTATGTGGATGAAATTCTGCAGCCTGTTTTAGCACTATTAATGCAGCAGCATTGGCAAGGAAATGGGTTAATTTACCAACAGCACAATGCATGTGCACATATGACAAGATTGACACAAATTTTTTTTCAAATGAATGCCATTGATGTCCTTGATTGGCCCACTATGTCCCCAGACTTGAATCCAATCAAGCATTTGTGGGACAAGCTGGGGAGACTATGCGCAGCCGCCAGCCTCAACCTCAGAATATGCAAGAATTGAGGAAAGCCTTGTTGGAGGAATGGCAGAATATTCCTCGAAGGACCATCCGATATGTTTGTCAATCAATGTCACGTCACCTTCACGCCGTCATCACTGCTAATGGAGGTCATACCCGGTATTAGTGAACAAAACCACATTTTTGACACACCCCTCATTGACATTCATTTCAACTGTAGCTTCTTTGTGAATAAAATGATATTCAAAATCGAAGAATAGTCTTCATTTAACATGGTTTATAATATACCATTATGAATTTGTTTATTAGATATATGAACAAATTTATAATATATAAAATTATCAAGTGTTGCATTTTTAAAGTCTGTCAGTATATTACCATCCTAAAAAGGTTTCATACAGATCCCTTAAGTAGTTTTTGAGAACACATCTTGAAAAAAGTAGAGGAGAAAAATAATAAGAACCAGACATGATCTTGTTGTGAGCAATGAGTTGATCATCCATCCAATTTCTGATAAGATCTTGACTGGAATAATTTGATTGGTGAAGAATGACTATAGACAAAAGGAATAAGCACTTAAATTCTTCAAAAATTGAATGAAAAACACATAAGAGTTAAGATCCATCAATTTTAAACAACTTCTGGTTCTTATTCATTTACTTCCATTATCTCGGAAATCCTTAAAACGACTAAGTGTGCAGGAATCATCCCTAAAATCTTCAATGAAAAATCGGACAACTTCCAGTTTGGAGGAACCAACTTCCAGTGGAAAAGTGACTTGAAAAACTCTATTAGACTCTATTATAAACATTTAAAAATGAAAAAATAAAAATTTGTAAACTCTTAAACTACTTCCATTGGACAAATGAAATGACAGCAATGAAATTTAACATAATTTCAAAGCTATAAGTCACCATCTATTATCCCTGAAATTTCCAAGACTCTACCTTTAACCATTTAAGAGATAACTTGTGAACAAAACCACATTTTAACAAAAGGCCCATGGGCCACATCACTCGCCTGAGTCATCTTGGCCCTGCCATTGTTAAGCTGTTGTGATATTTAAAAGATTTTTTTATCAATTTTTACTTCCATGGAAATTTTGACCCCATATTATGGCCCCAACCTAGTTCCAAAGGATAATAAAATAACTGAAAATGAATTCACAGCACAGAGATACCTCAACACCAGTATGACGAACATGATCTTGCTGTTCTGGATGAGAGCAAGGTCACATATAAGGCTGTCACGTGTACACGTGTAACCAGTAACGTTTCGTGTTTGGGCTGTAAACGTTTACGAAATCCCTAAACGTTTAAACGATGTCTTATATATGTGGCACAAATCTTGCAGGGTTCAAATTACAATCTAAATTATTTGAATAATTATTTCAAAAGAATAAAATTACCCCTTCCACTTCAGATGAAGAGATCGAATTATATCTATCTGAAAAAAGTGCGCCGACAAATACCAACCCATTCACTTGGTGGAAAACCAGTCGTATTAATTTTCCAAAATTAGCAAGTCTCGCAAAGGATTTGCTATGCACACTGGCAACGTCCGTTGCCTCTGAGCGCGTCTTTTCCACAGCGGGTGGAACTGTTACAAAACTGCGCTCCTCCCTTGACGCTGAGAACCTGGACAAACTGATCTTTTTGAACAAAAGATTAAAACATAAAGTGAATTGCGCTGCACCGGCTGCACGTGAAGTCCATGTTAAAACCGAACCGACGGAAGAAGCCGTGGCACCAGCTCTGCCCTCTCTGGACAATCTAATGTGAAATCACTGAAATGAAAATTTGAAAAATGAAGTTTATTGTGAATTTGTGATCTGTATTGTGCAAATGTTGTACAGTGTGAATAAAATTGAATTCAATTTAAATGCTATCTGGATATTTATGTTCGTGAATTTTATTCTGTCTTATATTTATACTCCGGAACGTCCGGTGACAATCTCTGCATCGTCCATAGAACGATGAAAACTGAAACACAAACATAATGGTCATTAATGGGTCTTAAAATTCTGTGCGTATTTTATTTTATTAAATTATACAACACTTCGTTTAAACGGTAACATTTCGTTTACAATGCTTCGTGTAAACGTTTACAAAATTTTGTAAACGTGACAGCCTTAGTCACATATGGTATGATATGAAAGACCTTGCCATAAGAAATCTATACACAAAATATGAAAGCTCTATGTTAAAATAGTTGAGGAGATATTGAATACATAGATTTTATTAAAAGTAAGTCAAACTTCCAGATCAAGGTCACAAGGTCAAACACTAAGAATATCAAGGTCTTACCATAAGGAATCTATATGACACAAGGTCTTTTCATAAAGAATTCATAGAAAAAATAAGAAAGCTTTACCTTCAAATAGTTCAAAAGATATTTAAAAGTTTTCTTAAAAGTTGTTCAAATTTCAAGGTCATAGTATGAAATGACAGGTTTTGCCAAAAGAAATCTACATACAAAATATGAAAGCTCTTCCTTAAACAGTGCAGGATATATTGAATAATAAGGATTTAAGAAGTAGATCCAACTCCAAGAACAAAAGGACAACTTCATGAAATTATAAAGTTGATTGATTGATTATATATTGTTTAACATCCCGCTCGAGAATCTTTCACTCATATGGAGATGTCACCATTGCCAGTGAAGGGTTGCAAAATTTAGGCCTATGCTCAGCGCTTTGTGCAAGAATCGTTCCATGCAACAGAACCATTCAAGCCACACTCCTAGAAACTCGCAGAATGTGCAAGTTCGATAATTACTAACATAAATTGCTTTTCTATATCAAACATTCTTCCTCCAATTATTTTATAAGAATTGAAAAAAATCTAAATTCACTCCATCCCAAAAATGACCTAAATTTCATGCATATAATTCTTGAAAATTGTAAAATAAAATTATTCAATCGACTAAATTTAAGCCAGTATTTTAGAATTTTCTTTTAATACACAAAAGAAATCTGCCAAATTCTACACACACCATATTTGTTTCCTTTCAGTTTTCCAATTTTTTTTTCAAAAATTTAAATGAACCTTTTCAACATCTTGTGCTTTATGAAATTCCCAAATTTCGGCACCATATGTAAATACACTATTACTGTTAGTATCAAAAATCGCACAAGTTAATGACAAAAGAATGTTTACTTGACTTATTCAAAATAGGAGAAAGTGATTTTTTTTCTCCCCTGATCAGCAACATATTTCTGGGTTTTCAAACATTTTCAGTCTGAACTAAGTAAAACACTTAAATAATATTCAGGGACAAAATCAATATATTGATTATTTTTTGTGCTACTTACATGTAATTTTTCTCCATTTTCTACATGCATATACCATGCACTCTCTTTGTTTTGGGGAAATCGCCCAATACCATTCTCTTTGTCATTTAAAGTAAACATTGGCCAAAATTTTTATCATCAATACAGCTTCCCTTGCTGGTATAGTCTTGTCAATGATGCAGAAAGCCTATATGTGTTGACAAATTTCTTCACAATTATCACCTCACCCTGCATTGTGTACTGGAGATACACTGTTCCTGCTTCTTGTTGTTTTAACAATTTAACCAATGGATATATAGTTGTTCTACTGGGAGTTTCAAAGCAACATACACTTCTAATGAGTGATTTTATGTATTCTGTACAAGTTTTATTGCATTTTAGTATAGTGTAAAGCGCTTTAGAGTATATTTAGATAAGGCACTATATAAGTGCATTATTATTACATTATTATTATTATTAATTCTATTTTAATTTTTAGAACACCCCCAATTTATATTTATTTTACTTTATTGACGAGAAACTATATTCACTTTATTTTTACTGAACATTACTTTACGAAATCATATGTTGTGTGTCTTTATTGAACTTCTTTCATTAAGAAGAGTGTAATCAGTTTTTCCTTTTTCTTTGAAAATGTGTCTTGAATTATACAAAAAGTTTTTTCTTGCACATTTTATTATTCTTATAATATGAATTAATTACTAATTTTCTCTAGCTTATCTCTTTCATAGTTTCAATTGTTCATTGTGCGATATTGATATCTGGCATTATTAAGTATTTAATTTTGATTTGCATTTGTATTTAATTCTTAACGTTATAAAATGTTCATTTACAAAATATGTGTATAAATATGTATTTGTTCTGCACTTTTAGGTTAGAGAGCTCTGTAGAGCTCATGTTACTAGCTTGTATTGTACACAGAGCCGACTCCAAATAAAATTTACTTACTTACCGAGTTGTCGCATTGAACGAGGTTTTTTGCCGAGTTCAACGATATTTCATGAGTATTTCTTGTTTTACATTTTTTGTTTTCCTCTGTTATCCCATGTTTCTTTCTGTATTCTGCACTTTTTTTCCATTTGTGTTCATCGGGGCGCATTTTAATAGCTTAAGTTAAAGCGAAATTAGAATCTCTACTTTCGGAGTGTATTCGAGACCGTAGTTTCTGTTGTTCTTGTGCTCCGTTATTAGATCCGCGAATGACGAGAAAAATGTAAGTACAAACGTTTTTGTTCTTAGACCATCTACCTACAGAAGTGTTGTGAGTACTTGTAACTCGAACCCGTAATTGTGATGTGTACTGGGCGTTGCGAATCAGCAGAAATTTGTAATCCAGCCATGATTGACGGTCTCGAACGCATTCCCCGACAACTTGCGCCGGTGTAACATTAACTTATGACCCCGTTGAAAAACTACCCCATGGATCATTTCTTAAGAATTACAGTTGACCCCTATCAAACCTTAACGTTAAATTTTGATTAAAAACGGTCGTTGAAAAGTTATCAACGTTAAATTTCGATCAATAATGGGCTACGTAAATGTTACAACAATGATCGCAGGCACTTGGGGACATGGACCATGATCATTCCACCCCCCTTTTTTAAAATGATCTGGGGCAGACACACCAATTTTTTTTTATCCTACTTATATTTTGTAAATATGCATTAAAAATTCACCAAATTTTTCGTCCTTGTCACATATTAATTAATCACTGATAACTTTTGCGAGCAATATTTCCACAACATTGACGCTCTCCTTATTTGAATTGATGAAAGCAATAATTGGGTTGAAGAGGACATCCAATCAGTTGATGTGAGCATTACTTCTATTAATGAGAGCAT
The DNA here is from genome assembly GCA_024699665.1 of Ostrea denselamellosa. Classification (NCBI taxonomy): domain Eukaryota; kingdom Metazoa; phylum Mollusca; class Bivalvia; order Ostreida; family Ostreidae; genus Ostrea; species Ostrea denselamellosa. Next base: position 1,532,808 of record JAMZEH010000021.1, read on the forward strand.
GATAAGAGCAATCCAATTGATGAGAGCAACAACTGAATTGGTGACATTTTCAAATAATTAAAGATATCTTTAATTAATTGAGTCTATATTAATTTGGTGCTCCATAAAAATGATCTACTACCTGAATGAAATGTGGATTGCAGAGATACAATTCGTATATTTCGTTGATTGATTGATTGATTAAATATTGTTTAACGTCCCGCTCGAGAATCTTTCACTCATACGGAGACGTCACTATTGCCGGTGAAGGGCTGCAAAATTTAGGCATATGCTCGGCGCTTATAGCCTTTAAGCAGGGAGGGATCTTTTATGTGCCACACCTACTGTGATAATCTCTTGGATTACTTGTGGAGACAGTTTCTCTGTGTTGCTGCTTGGAGCAAACCCTTGGGGTTTTAATCACTATATCAAGGTCGTCTGCACTTTGTTTTGCATCTTCAAAGTAAGACTCGAATTCAGTATCTACCGCTCTAGGAATTTCTTTGATCCTATCTACGTGTTCCTCAATTAACTTACTTGCAGTGAAAATGTCAATATCTCTTTTCTGAAGTTTCAGAATCAAAGGCTTTATTATCTAGTACATACCTTACAAACACAAAAGTTATCAACACAGAGAAGGACGTCATCGAAGCCAGATGCTTCTGTGCGGTCACTTTAGTTTGTCTATCCCAAGACCAGTCTTCACTGGTATTTTCATCAAGGTTTTGATTGAGAATGTGCTGCAGACATTTGATGACGAACTTGTACATAGTGTAGAAAACACCAAAGCAGATATGACGCTCAACCCACCTAGTCGTACAGAGTCCAACTAGTTTCTCTCGGGAAATATCTACAGACCCATCATTTTCTATAATAGTCTCAAGAAACCCTTGTCGTTTAGGGGAACTGTCAAAGAAAATAAACACTGAATTAAGGACATCTATCATATTCCTCACAAGGGGTAATTTGAAGACTGAAGCGATGTTCATATTCAATATACGACTCCGACAGTGTGTGTACAAAGCTAATTGGTTTAGAGACTTGACACCCCCGTTTTTCCGATGCCATTGATGTTGCACCATCGTATGCTTGCCCTCACATGTTCTCAATCGGAATTGCAAGCAAGCGGAGAATTTCAATAAGTTTATCAGCAATTGCTTCCCCAGTAGTTCTGCCTATATTTGCAAAGTCAAGAAATTCCTCCTTAATGATGGTAGGGTGTTCTCTAGTATCTAGAAATGTGAGACACAAGACTAAAACTTCTTTGTTAGCGCACTTGTCAGTTACCTCATCGGCTATGATGGAATAAAAACCCCTCCCTTGTAAACCCTTCAAAATTTTACCTGTGATGTGATTTCCGATGAGTTGGATAACCTCATTCTGAATGATTTTGCTGGAAAATAAGGCATTCTGTTTTGCTTTTTGTAGATGAGACCTGAGCTGTTCATCATGCTTTGCCAACAGCTGTAATATTGCCAGTAAATTACCTTGATTTGAGGAATCACTTGTGGTATAATCTCTATGTCCTCGGAGAGGAATATTTTGTTTCCCACGAAGAATGATCGCATCTACTATTTTCTCAAGCAATTTTATGTTGTGCTGATACTGTGCCTGATTTTGCTGATTGAGTTTATACGGAAGAGACGAAGATGGCGCTTCGGATGTCATCTTGGTTGTGTGATAAACAGATTTTGCACTCTTGTGGTGTTCTGAATTTTGATGTTTTAAAAGGGCAAATTTTTTTCCAAGGACTTTCTTATACGCAGTAAAAGGTTACGTAACAAATGTATTTTGATGTTGGACATCTGACTGAAGGAACATGACATAAAACTTACACAGACCGCCATTTAACAGTTTGCTGAAGGTCAACCATGAAAACTGATTCATCCAAGAAGATTGAAATGATAAAGTCTTTTTGAGTCCACCTGTATTCGTTGTTTGAGCACGACCTGTTTTTAACTTGACTACATTGTCTGGCAAGGATTGATCCTGAATATAACTTATCTTTTCAGCTGAGGATATTGTGTTCAACTTTATTGCACCTGTTACAATTTTCCCCAAGATCAGAAACATCCGAATGGTCAAAAGATGTTTTATCTTTCTCATGCTCTGTTGTCGTAATAAATTCATTGTCATCAGATTTAATATCCGTCTTTTCATTTTGTGAGTCCATGGTGATTTCCAGGGTATCATATGAATCAATACAAAGTTTTGACTTTTTATGGGCAGGCTCCTTCATTTCATTGGATTCAGTAGGTAAAACTGGGAAACAAACCACAAAATGATTTGGTGACCAATTGTTTGGGTTGCTATTTTCAGTGTGTGACTACATGATGTAGATGGGAGAACCCTTTTCATCTGAAAATGGCTTTATTTCTTGATGAAAAAAATGTCTGTTTACAGCAACATTTTGTATTGTTGGATAAATGCTATATATTGGATGATTCAGGGCATTTGCCGCTGCGAAAAATTGAATAAAAAAAAATAAAAAACAATATTCCCCTGATTTGATTGAATTTAGAGTTTCATTCTGAATTGACTTGAGAAACTTCCCCGGTACAAGTGATCTGTCCAATACTGACGTTTCCACAACATATTGTACTAGTGGGGGGTGAGAACACATCTTGTAAGTTGCCTGTGACGCACACTTTCTCGAATTTTTCACAAGTTCTACTACTGTCAAGACACGAAGTTCGATATGTTTCTCTTCATGACCAAAAATGGCTTTAGGCAGGGCCCTATAGAAGCAATTGCAATCCCCATACACTTTCACAGGACAAATATCTACTGGGTCATCTTCTGCATAAAGCGCCTCGGGAATTTTGTACTGATTACCATCTCTGGGCAATATATCGGACCGCATTACTATATAATCCTGTGTTTAAGAATTTAATCCAAAACCAAAGCTCAAAGAAAAATCTCAGCGTGGAAGATGAGCGATCTATTTTGAGGTCAGCAAAATTACACTTTGAAAGAAATAACCCACAGATTTAACCAGTTTAGGGAAAATCCTGTTTCTGAAGTTACTGTGAAAAGATGTTTGTTCCGTAATAATTATCACAACAAGCTCCGTTCAGCTCAGTATTTCCGTTACGCTACAACTCCAGTATCATTATTCGGAGGGGAGAGTAGTCACTAACACTGTACGGAGTTTGTTATCACAGACGTGTTGTTAAAAAAAAAAATAAATCAAATCCGAATCCGTGAAGTTAACTTAAAAAAGCGAGTAGCATGGGCTAGGGGGAAGAGACATTGGAAAGTCGGTGGTGATTAGAATCGTGTGATTTTTTTCTCATGAATGTAGAGTGATCGTTGGAGAAAATAACCCCGTATATGTGTGGCGTGGACCCGGAGAGGAGTGGATGCCCGGTTTTTGTTTTCGCTTCGTTTATGTACAAAACACTAATAATCTTCAAGTATTGAGCCCAATTAATAATCTTAAGACACCATTATTTTTGATTATCTTATATAATCACACTGATTAATACAGTAAACTTTTTTTTTCAATAAGTTTTTTTTCTTCGGACATCACAGAAAAGAACCGGAATAAAATGAAACATTAAATCCGCACTGAGGAAAGGACAATTTATAATATTAATTACTTCGTTAAAAACTCAAAATAAGGAATCATAATAATTCAAAAGCAATGTTAAATGTATTTCATTGAATGTAAATGTAATGTAATTCACATATTATAATGAGGAAGGATCAATAAAATTAATGTTGGGTGGTGTTAACCGTAAGTTACTTAAACATGCAATTTAAGTATGTCTAATTAAATTATGTTGTCCAGCTCTTGCTACGCAAGGTCATCCCTCTAAAGGGTCATAATTTTATTAATTTAGTATTTTGATAAATTTGCACCTACTCTTACTGGTATTTGAAGTAAACCCGTGTATTTGATTTTGCATTAAAAATTGCACCATTTTATCAGAAATTTGTAACAATGAGTAGTTAATGATGAGAAATATACATCCAATAAAATATCTTGAAAATCAACGTGCTTATTGCCGACACATTTCAATGCTGAGTACGGGTCGGGGAAAACTTCTCCACCCAGTAACGTTATACAATCTGGAATGCTCTTTGTTATAATTAACTTTGATAATTTAGAGAATGGGTTGTGGCAAAACTTTGTCAACAATCATATAAAACATGAGCAATCAATTTACTTCTTATTGTATTATTTCTTTTAAATCATTTTGTGGCTACCAAGTAAAATCAAACAACTACACTGTATAACTGGGTTACTTCGCCGTATGATGGTTTTTTCTATTTTTAAATTTTACAAATGAGTGTCCTTCTGGTGAACAGTAATAAAAATTCTTCAAATCTAGCTCTACCTTGCGCCATGTAACCTTGCCAGACTCAGAAAATTTATCTATATTTAAATGTTAGAAATCGTCAAGACATCGTTTATATATATATATAAAAAAAAAAAAAAAAAAAAAAAAACCCACCCAAAAACCATACACGTGCTTTCACTTCTAAAATTACACCGGATGTTGATATTTTCTTAGTTATTTACACCCAGAAGAATAAATAAATGCCAGCAATTTTCTTACACCAAATTCACAATAACGACTTTTGGTGATCGCCTTAAAACATATTCAGTAAGATATTCACTGGGACTGGTCACGAATTGACCCTTTCTATTCTATATTTACACAGATGGTGATAAGACAAAAAGTTCGTTTCGAGTCCCTGTGAGATATTTGAAGAAAAACTAACTTGTAACGAAAAAATCGGCGAACATTAATATCGGACATCGCGGGACATATGTCCCGGACTACATTTGCACCCACCCCCAAAAATAATAATAATAACAATAAAATCGAATTTTCACTCGTTAGGCCTCGTTCAAAATCAAAGATTAAGAGACCGTAGTTTTCAAAATTCTGGACCTTTTTACTTTTTCAGTTGAGACAAGTATATCCACGGGTATCTGAACTTTAATCAATAAATATATATTAACAGAAATAAACGGAGGCCTGTCTGTATGTATGAATACATGATATATGCTGTCTGTGTATTTATATTTTCAGATAGACCCCCCCCTTTTTTTTTTCTATATATACCTATGGTATATCATATTCTCTCTCTATATATATGTGTGTGTGTGCGCGCGCGCGCGCGCGCGCGTGTTAATGTATGTATTATAATATCTAACACTATATAGGCGATAGATGTCACGGTTCATTCGTGACGTGTGGCAACACTCCGAATCGCTTTCGTATGCATGATTATTAAACAACGGTTTACTTTTTACTTTCGTTTTTTAACGCGGTTGAAAAACTCAAAAAGATTTGGGTGGAAAGTGAATGGAAAATGAAATGAATGAATAAAAAAAAAGAAAGACATTGCTTGAGAAATAGAAAATGTTTAATTGCATATCCAAGAACAGCACCGCAATAACCTTTGTCACATTATGTACAATACGTTATCAAAATTGTCGCCTGATAAGTATGTACCACGAAAGAGAAGGTAGGTGCCATACTAGGCTTATATGATCTTAGATAATTTTACGTTTACTGATGTTGGCAGAAAATCGCAACACGTCATGTACAGGCTGTAATTAACTGATATACATTGTAAATATTTTATGGAACAACCCATCTCTTTGGAAGGGAGAAAGATGCACGGTCCTTCATTTATACAACTTGATCCCATTTATATCTAGGCCAAGTGTACATTCAAGTTTGACCATGCCATGGTGTAAGCCATGTGTGATATAAATAGCTGCTAGCAGAAAAAAATTATGCCAAAATAACATCACTTCTATTAGATTTACAAAATTAATTAATTATTGAAATGTATATGTACATAGTAAGATTACTTATAAGATTCTTATAAGTATCCATGAAATATAAAGTAATTCCACCAGAGGGTTGTGAAAAAGGTGTGAAGGCCGAGGCTTTGCCAAGGGTTTTACCTCTTTTTTGCAACCCTGAGGGTAGAATTACCATACTATTTCATGGCTGCTCATAAGAGAGTATTTTTCTCTCATATGAATAGTTCATGTAGCCTTGGTTGACAATGGTTTTCTTAGAGCAAAAATTTTCAGTATTACCCTAACTACATGAATTGACTGTCATTAACAAAGTAAAACACTGTTCGAGGCAGTTTAATAAAGAGCATTAATGAGATGGAAAGCTGTCAACAGTGACATCATAATAGATTGAGAAAAAAAAAACATGTCAAGCATAAATATTTCTTAACGTATTTCAAACTAAAACTCAATGAAACAGGGTGTAAACATCAAGTGATATTGTATTAGATTAGAAACATTTATATCTGTCTTCTCATTTGTTATTTGCAATTGTTAATGTTGATTTAAAACATCAGTTTTACCATCTATTTACCATGAACTATACATGCACAATCTTTGCACATGTGATAATGTGTATGATATCACCCAATGTCAAGTATTATTTCCTGTTGCTAGATATCAACCCAGAGGGCATGATTTCTGTTCTCAGAGGGTAACAATGTTTTTTCCAAATGTTTCTAGACCAATCAGATTCAAGTAAATCACAAAGTATAATAATTCTAATTATTTTTTGTTTTCCTTGTGCCCATATGTAGAATTTTTAAGGCGTGGAGCTTGCTAAATAACCTTCTAGAGATCATGCAGCTAATCTCAGTGGGCAAAATCAAAATCGTGCCTATTGGTTTTGAATGTTTCTTATGATTCAGGATTTTGAAACATTGAATTTTGATATTTGAAATGCAGAATATCAGTTCCTTGTTGATGTCATCATTTATTATTATATTATTGCCCAAACGTTGAATAACTATTGTTTTGGTAAGAGAATGCTAAATAAATTCTGAGCCATGTTACGGTTCAGTTGCTATTTAAAAAAAATCCAGACTATTTCTGGTTTTGTTTTTTGGTAATATCGATCCTGATTTTCTGTTAATCAAAATGAAAGTAGCGTGATTGATTAACGTCCCACTCGAGAATCTTTCACTCATATGTAGATGTCACCATTGCCAGTGAAGGGCTACAAATTTAGGCCTATGCTCGGTGCTTATGGCCTTTGAGCAGGGAGGGATTTTTTATGTGCCATACCTGCTGTGACCTCGGTTTTTGTGGTCTCATCCGAAGGACCGCCCCATTTAGTCGCCTCTTACGACAAGCAAGGGGTACTGAGGATCTATTTTAACAACCCAGATCCCGTTCTAGGTAGCATTCATTGGGAGCTGAATCTTGTTCAGATTTCCAATAACCTTTTTATGTATTACATTGAACTTTTGAATTGTTAGACGTTATTGAAAACAGAGTTTAAATACCGTATAATTATGACATCATACATGAACAGAAGATACAACTTTTATAAACTAGTAACCTCACTTTGAAGCAGTGATATTCTTTTCAGTACTTTTCATCTGCAATTTGGAGTTATTTATTATACAGCACTAGTCTTTGTAAAGTAACTAGTATTGAGGAAATACTATGTAAGAGAAGAGGGGGTATGAACTTGTTAGGATAAGCAACTTCAGCCCAAGCTCTTCTCTTTATTTCTTTTCATGTAAATAAACACATTTTGCTGACATTTTACATACGAATGATTTTAATACCTAAAATAAGGAAATTACTCCTGTGGCTCTCAAATATTTCTTCTCCTACTTTCTCTAATTTCACCTGGTGTCCTCAAATTTATTGAGAATCCTGATGTATATGATACTGCAACTCAATGCCCTTGTGGCCCTTAAGGCCAATTTGATTAAATTGATAACTTTTTCGCAATACCTTAAAAATGACCCCAGAACGAATTCTATGACCTCAAGTTGCTAGCATTGAATCAACCAAATAGTGATTGAGTGAATAATATTAGACTTATTCCACTTTGAATAAAAGCCTAGGTCCCAACACCAGTTATTTTACATCCCTGCACACATACAAAATAGTACATGTAACTTAGCTGTTTTATTTATTATATATTTAACATTTAGTTACTATAAACATTAACATCAATAGGTTTAACTATACTATAGAAAACTGACACATAATAAAAATGAGACTTAGGCCTATACATTGATATGACATGTGGTGTCATATGGTCTACATCTGGAAAAACTCTTTCTGTGCAGCACAAATTCATTTGATCACCTACAGAGTCCCAATTATGTCTAATTAAAATCGCACATTTTCTTTTCAAAGGAGCATTGACATGATAATGAATGTACAGTTATTAAACAAGGATTGTGTCAACAGATTTCATGTGGGTTTTTTTTAGTGGACATAGACATAGAATTGCTTTTGTTTTTCACATGCTCAAGTCTCATGGATATGGGAGACACTTGTTACATTGGAAACACGTGGACGTTGGAAGAGGGTCAGCAGATATAGAACTAGTAGAGTTTTTGAGATACCATAAAATAAGTATTAAGTTATTTTGGAGGGTGTGTGAATAAATCACATGATTTTCTCCCGTAGTTTAAGGTGACCGACTATTTTCATCAATGTGTTCTTATTTTTATTAGCCTCTATGAAGTCATCTATGTTTAAAGGTCAAAATCTCGAGGATGCTGGTTGTCATTCTGTCATGATTGTTGGTTTGATAACAAGCAGATGAATTAAATATTCATCAGCATTTGTGAATTAAGTAATTATGTCATGTGATATGAAAGATAGCTTTCTTTCATAGAATATCTATGCAGTCAAACCTGTATTAAGAGACCTTCCAATGGAGAATGGAAAAAAGTCACATATGACAGGTGGTCTCTTAATACAGGTTGCCTATTTTCTGCTGTAAAGGCATTTATCATATAATATATAGAAATAATTTGTACAATAGAGATCTGTACACATATTTGAAATTCATTATTAAGAATATCAAGTATGGTTTTAACAGGTTTAAAATAAAATAAACAATAGCTAAACATCTTAAATACAATATGTTGTCTTATGATTTCTTTCATTTTGTTGTAAAGATCATTTATGTGTACTTGCAACTAAAAAACTGCATTGCTTCTCTGTCCATAGAAGAAAGTAAGTGAGAAAGTCCTCTTTTTGTACAGTAATGCTGGATATCTGTTATTCAATTTGAAAGACTTTCAGAAGGTTGGTGGTCTCTTCCCGGGTACATTGTATCTGGGTTCTCTGCTCCACCAATAAAAAACTGGACGCCACCAGATAACTGAAAAAACTGTTGAGTGTGGTGGAAAACAACAAACAATTAATCAACAATCAATTTGAAAAACATTATATAAGTCACAATATCCATTGTGCTCAGCAAATATTTTACGTTTTGACTCAGATGTGTCGAATATTCGGGATATGTAGAATTGAGCCGCTAATCCTGGTCATGTCTACACTCTGAAACTTTGGATATTTTGTACAGGAAAATCGCGAACATTTCAGTTATATAAGTATCCCCCTCCCCCGTATTAACATGATTTATTTTGAATTGCAATCAGGCTAATATTTCACTCTGTTGAACATAATGGTATACCAGGTGCTAGATTTTTACATCCTATCTACTCCGCACACCTCTAAGACCATCAATGTACGGTCGTTGAATAATGGTAAAATTTCATGAAAATACACAAAAACGTTGTAAAAATCATGGTTGTTGGTCGTGTTAGACAAGTGGTCGTTTAATACAGGCACAGTATGTAGGGTAACGCCTTGGGGTGGGGGGGGGGTTATGTTCACATACGACAGTGAGTCACTTAATACAGTGGGTCGCTATGGCAGTTTTGACTGTATATTACATTCATAAGATTAGCATTTCAAGTAATTTACATTGCCATTTTGTATATCAAGTCAAATTGAAATAGGGTCTATTAAACTATATAAGGTTGTACTAGTAAATATATGCTTCTGAAAAATATTTCTAAATCATGCATTTAAATGCATGAGAAGTGTAAAAAAGAAAAAGAGATTGTTATATGACAGAGTGAGTATTCCAAACTTAGAAATTTGGAACGCCAAATTAACATAAACTTAAATAATCAAAGATATCTATAATTAATAATAGAATTGTCTTTGTTGACCTTGGCCTGCCCCGAGGATTATGTAGCTAGAAAGTCACTAGTGGCCCTTTCCTGTCAATATACTTTAACAAATATATAGTACAACGGGGGATCACGTGACTGGTTAGAGGCAATGGACATGTAAATTTGGACTCCCGATAATTTGGTCGGAAAGTGCTATTTTTGCAGCTATTTTAAATAGGTGATTGCTAATATCTATGACACTTTAGTTCACGGATGTGGATAGTTTACCTGAAAAAGTTTCAGAAGTGTGTTTGATGCAGTGAAATGCCATCAAATAAACAACTAAAGAGTGGACTTCGGAAGAGTTAACAGTGTTCTCCAAAATCTCCAAATCAGGCTAGTGGCAACAAAGACATGAACAATAAGATTCAAGAATTACAACACATTACAGATAGTTTAAAGACAAAATTTTCTGAATATGATGCATTATTCAAAGATGTGGCCCAATTAAATCTTTAATCAACGACAAGGAATCAGGCCTCTCGAAATCAATTAAATACATTGCAGAACAATCAGAGAGCAATTATGACGAGATATATTACATTCGTCAGGAAAATGCACAACTTCTCAGTGAAGTCGACTTACTAAGAGCAACTTTGATCAATTGTACAGCAAGAAAAAGAAATTAATTATCTCAATGCGAGATAATATCCTAATCCATAGCTTTGAATATACACCTGGTGAAAACTTATCAGACATTATCCCAAAATTGATAAAGGAATCGCTAGGAGTGCTTGTTTCCTTTGTACGTATTCACAGGAATAGTGTCAAGGGCACATATAAATCTAGACCCGTCACAATAACTGGCAAATTGGTGGACTGAAGTAAAAAAGATGATATACTGAGAGCCCGAAAGGCTAAAACGCGAAAGGCTCCCATTCTACATAACTGCACAAGATCCACCCCCAGTTCTAGAAGAACGCAAAAGACTTTATTTAATATCTGACACTTTGCGGGTAAACAAAATAAAAACCAAAGTGGAGAGAGGACAAATCATATTACCAAACGGTGATCAATATCTTGACCTGGTTCCAAAGATGGAAACATCGGATGTGTTGCAGCTTACTCCGGAGGAAATAGAAAGCCTGGAAATCTCGGACACTACAACGGAGCCGACCAAATGTAAAGGATCAGAAATATTTGCTACGGGGACAAAAGTCACATCGACGAAGGAAGTCCAAAATCTGTACAAGAAAGTCTGCGTAGACTCTTACTCAGCGGCAGCTGATCATCGCATTCTAGTGTATAGATTCATAGACTCTCCAGGAACATTAAATGAAAGTTATTGGGGTGATAGGGAGCAGGGAGGCGCATTTTGTCCTACATGAAATCGAACAAAATAGAAAATGTGGGTGTGGTTGTAACGCACTGGTGTGGTCCAAATCGTACGGGACCAGATCGTTTCCGAATCATGGAAGAACATGTGGGCGAGGTGGCCAACACTGTATTCCAGGCTAGTTAATTACTTGTAAATTTGTGGATATATAATGTAAGGTTACTTGATGTTACTTGAAGCAATAGAAACAGATACATTATAGATAAGTATTACATCGACAATCTTCTGTATGCATAATTGTGCTACAAGAATTACACACTAGTTGGCGTAATTATAGTAGGCATATTTTGCAATCATTCTATTTTGTACTTATTTTCCGGAATTTGCTGTTGCTCTAGTTTTGGTTTCGACAACTACATGTATATAGCGTATAGCAGTTTCCGGTATACGAGAGTACAAATCAAGGTATCACACTGGTAATTATTTTAACTATATGTTTCTATGTAGGAAAAAAAATTCTTAAAAATCAGTTTATTGAATTCCTGTCAAATAATTCGGCAATGGATGTTATATGTTACCCGTCTCGTCTACCGACATCAGAAAAATGACACCCTACACGGCATTTTCTCAATTTTTTTGTCAGCAAACACGACTACCCTCAAATCCACATGTTTTCCATGTGCTTGTAAACAACCTGTGGGCGCCCCAGGAAGTTGTCTCCTTAACCCACTGCAAATAGTTCCTATGTAAACAAGTGATGATTTCTACAAATTACATAAAATTTCCTAATCAGGGGTACAAAATTTAAGAGAAACAAGTAAGGGGAAATGAAAAAAATCCCGCACGGAAAAAAATATATCTTAAAAATGTAGGGAACTACAATTGACTAAGTTCATTTCGATTGGTCAATTACCGGTGTGATACCTGTATGTATATATATATATATATATATATATATATATAGACAATGCATTCTTTCCGACTAAATTAACAAGTAAATCGATAATAAACATCTTCAACTCTTATCATACAATCTTCTCTTCCTTTCTCTCTCTGTGTCTCCTTTTCTATATGTCACAAATCTTACAATGAAGACCAGATAATTTTTCAGTGTTGGCATTGAAATTGATCCCAGAAACATGCATATAAATGGCAGAAATTAAAATCATCTCGGTGAATTGTCAAAGATTAAATGATCATAAGAAACGAAAGGATATCTTTCAATATTATCGTCAACAGCAGTACAACATTCTGTGTTTGACAGACACACACTTTACGATGGAAATGGAACAAGAAATTAGAAATGAATGGGGCTATGAAGCTTGATTTAATTCTTTTACTTCAAACTCAAGAGGAGTTGCCATACTATTTAATAACAACTTTGAATACCAAATACAAGAACATATTGCTTCAGATGACACTGGTAATTTACTTGCACTTAGCATTTCAATAGATAATAGGAATATAAGTCTAATATTTATATATGGTCCCAATGAAGATTCTCCCAAGTTTTTTCAGAAATTGGGGGATATTATTAAAAATTTAAATAATGAGGAAATGATTATTGTTGGAGATTTTAATTTGGTACTAGATACTACCAAAGATTATTTTAATTATTTACATATTAATAACCCCAAAGCAAGGGAAGTTGTTCTAGAACAAATGATATCTTTTAATTTAGGAGATATATATAGAGAATTCCATCCACACACAGATTTACTTGGAGGAAAACTAATCCTATGTTATAGATCAGATCACTCTCCAGTTTTCATATTACTCAATTTCAATATTTTAAACATGGAAAGGGACTATGGAAGTTTAACAATTCACTCTTAAAAAATTTAGAATATATTAAATGTATCGAAAAGCATATTGATCAAATAAAACAACAATATGCAGTTCCTGTATATAAAAGGGAAGCAGTTTTAGCTATTCCTGATTCAGAAATACAGTTCATAGTAAATGAGCAACTCTTTTTAGAGACCCTATTGATGGAAATCAGATAAAAAAAAAAACAAAGATAAAAAAAAAATATGAAACTACAAAAGCAACTAGAAGAATTAGAAAAGGACTTTGAACAAAATAGTGAAACAATAAATAAAAGAAAAAAAGAGCTTGAAAGTATACAAAGTCATAAGATCAATGGTAATATGGTACGCTCTCGGGCTAAATGGAAAAATGAAGGAGAAAAATCATCTCAGTACTTTCTCAATTTAGAGAATCATCATTATACAAATAAGATTATTCCAAAAATAATAGTTACAGAAAATGATATTCAAAAAGAAGTTATCAAACAAGAAGACATTTTGGTTGAAGTTGAGAATTTTTACAGAAACCTATATTCAAGCAATAAAAAAATAGATGAAAAGACAGATAGTAATATGATTGATATGGTTAAAGATTTTAAGGTTCTTAAATTATCAGATGCAGAGAAAAAGTCATTAGAAGGATACATTACTTATAAAGAAGCATCTATAGTCTTAAAGGACATGTCAAATAACAAGAGTCCTGGTAGTGATGGTTTCACAACCAAATTCTTCAAAATGTTCTGGAAAAAAATTGGATTTTTTGTTGTACACTCACTAAATTATGGTTTTGACCAAGGAGAATTATCATCAACACAAAAGCAAGGAATTATAACTTGTATACCCAAGAAGGGTAAATCAAAATTTTCTTTAAACAACTGGAGGCCAATTTCTTTACTCAATGTTACTTATAAAATAGGGTCAGGTTGTATAGCAAGAAGAATTAAAACTGTACTTAGTAAAATTATTAGTAATGATCAAACTGGTTTTATACCTGGAAGGTATATAGGAGAAAATAGTCGACTAATATATGATCTTATGAACTATACAGAGACTAATCATATCCCTGGAGTGTTTGTTATGATAGATTTTGACTCTGTGTCTTGGAAATTTATTAAAGATAACTTGCAGTACTTCAATTTTGGACCTTCTTTTTGGATTGGATAACAACATTCCATTTTAATACAGTTTCATCTGTTTCACAGGCAGGAGTTTTATCAAATTTCTTTGGATTAGGATGTGGTTGTAGACAAGGGGACCATATATATTCTTATTATATACTGAAATTCTGGCTATAAAAATTAAGAATAATAATAAAGGGAATTGAAATAAATAATGTAGAATATCTAATGTCACAGTATGCATTATCCTTGATGATTCTGAGGAATCTTTAAGAGAAACCATGAAAGAAATTGAGAAATTTTATAAATTATCTGGTCTTAAAATTAAACTGAGACAAAACTCAGATTGTATGGATAGGCAGTAAAAAATTTTAAGAAGAAAGATTATGTTCCAATATAAATTTCAAATGGACTTCTCACTTTAAACTATTAGGCATCTACTATGATGTAGATTTGAATAAAATTTTGAAATTGAATTATGACAAAAAACTTATTGACCAGTGGAAGAAATGAAAGTTAACTCCAATTGGGAAAATAACCTTGTGAAATCGCTCTTAATTTCTCAACTATTTATTGCTTTACCAAATCCAAAGAGTGTGTTTATTAAAGAACTTGATACTATTTTATTGGAATTTATCTGGGATTCCAAATCTGACAAGATTAAAGGAAAAGTTGTAACACAAAACTATGCATATGGTGGACTAAAAATGGTTGATTTAGACTGTTATATTAAAGGACTAAAGTCTACTTGGATAAGGAGATTAATTATGAAAGACAATTCTAAATGGAAAAGCCTTCTTGAGAATAATGTAAATGTGGACAAATTAATAAATACGGGTACAAATTATATCTTATTAGTTGAAAATGTAAAAAATGATTTTTGGAGGGATGTCATGATAGCTTTTAAAGAAGTGCAAGAAAAAGTTGTCATCAAATCTTGGCAGGACTATATAAGTCAACCTTTATGGAATAATCATAATTTCAAAATAGGAAATCAGTCCATATTTTATAAAACCTGGTATGACAAAGGAGTAAATAATGCCCATGACTTACTTGATGAAAAAGGAGAAATGCTAAATTTTGATTTATTCAAAGACAAATTCAACCTACAAATAAATTTTCTAAGTTATTTGAGTATAAAACAGGTAGTAGCTGCAGATATGAAGAGGTATAATTTCATACATAAGGAATTCGTGCAAAAAACCTTTTATTCCCTTTAATATTAAATTATTTGTTTTAACAAAAAAAAGGTTCAAAACCTATGTATAATACTCTTAAAAAATCAGATGTTATACCCACTGGAAAAAAGAAATGGAGTAGATATTTCAGTATTTGTGATAGCCAGTGGAAAGCCATCTTTCAATTGCCATTCTCAACTACATCCGATTCTAAATTTTTATGGTTTCAATACAGAGTTAACCACCCCATTTTAACTACTAATAGTTATATGCATAAAATAGGTAAATTGGACTCAAAATTATGCACTTTTTGTGAAATGGAAGAAGAAACAATTTACCATTTACTATGGGATTATCCTAAAGTACAACAATTATTAAGTGAATTTTTCAGATATTGTAATTCAAAAGGAATTGAATTAGAACTGGATGATAGAACATTCATATTTGGTGAAATAAAACATACACAGAGAAGGTCATACAATACATTACGTATTATAATTAAAAAGTATATATATATATATATATAGGAATAGATGCCAAATAAAGCAGCTAGCTGTTACAGCCCTAATAAATATCTGAGACAAACATAAAATTCTCAAATACAGTTATAAGGAAAAGAATGATATAGATATTTTTAAAACTGACTGGAATAAAAGGTCCCCATTAATCAACTAACTTTCTCTTTCTCCGTCTCTCGCCTTTTCACTCTCTGTTTTTGAAAATTTACAATTTATATTTGTGATTTTATTTATTCATTTCACATGGTCTTTAAATATACTGGACAAAAAAAGTTAAGGATCATAATTTTGACCTCAAAAATTTTTATTAACCAAATAATTATTTTGACAAATTTTAACCAATGTGTCCTTAACACAATAGATTTACCTGGTTTCATATTGACGTCATACGTGCACGATTTTTTCGCCCAAACACAAGCAAGGGGTCAAAATCAAAGTGTGCCAATGTGTATATTGAAATTGAAAAATTGTGATTTTCATTTTATTGTGGGTATTTATTGCTCTAATCGACTCTTAGGTGAACAATTATTGACATTAAAAGCCATGAGGCGTCATTTAACTGCTCTGGAAGCTGGTCAGGCAGTAGGTATGCTTCAAGCTGGCCAAGTCCAGAGAACTGTCTCTAGACATTTTAATGTGTCCCAAAGTGTGATTTCAAGGTTGTGGAATCGTTTTAGGCAGACAGGTAATGTTTCTGAGAGACCGAGATCAGGTCGTCCAAGGTCCACAACCGCTCGCCAGGATCGCTATATGTCACTTATGGCTCGTAGACACAGGTTTCAGAGTGCTGTCCAACTCAATACTGACTTTCATGCAGCAAGTGGGGTGCGCATAACACCACAAACTCTCAGACAGAGACTTCATGCTGCTAACCTTTGGGCTCATCGACCTGCTGTTCGTCCCATTTTGAGGAGAAGACATCGTGTAGCACGACTCAGTTGGGCTCAAAATCACATAAACTGGCAACTGCGTCATTGGACGGCTGTTCTTTCACAGACGAGTCACGGTTCTGCGTGGACGGTCGTAGGCGTGTATGGCGCATGCATGGAGAGCGGTACGCTGATTGCTGTGTAGCAGAGCATGATCGTTTTGGAGGTGGCTCTGTGATGATTTGGGCCGGAATCAGTATTGGTGGATGTACTGACTTGCACGTGATTAATGGCAATCTTACCGGTGCAATTTACAGGGACGAGATGCTGCATCCAATTGTGAGACCTTATGCAGGAGCTATAGGCAACGACTTTGTGTTAATGGATGATAATGCTTGTCCCCACAGAGCACGTATAGTGACAGACTACCTTGCTACAGAGACAATTGAACATATGGATTGGCCGAGTTGTTCTCCGGATTTAAATCCAATAGAACATGCCTGGGGACATGTTGCAGCAAGCTGTTTCCAGATGCCCTGTACTTCCGACAAACCGCCAGGAGCTTATGTTAGCTTTACAGCAGGAATGGGCAAGGTTGCCACAAATTGCGTTCCGCAGGTTCATCAGAAGTATGCAGAGGCGTTGTCGTGCCGTTATACAGGCTCAGGGTGGACATACACCCTATTGATATTGCCTTTATAAAGATTCAATCATTTGTAATGAAATTTGTTATTGTTGCTCATACCGATTTTCAAACTGTTTTGGGGGGGTTACCTGACAATGGTTGCTCTGGCTGCTTAACGTATTGATGAATTTGTAAAAACAGGTTTAAAATATATTGTTCGATTGTCGTTGATCATTTTAAGTATATATTTAACATAATTTATTTGGTTTTATTATGAATAAAATAATTCTGAAATCATGATCCTATCCTTTTTTGTCCAGTATAGTTACATCTCTCTCTCTCTCTCTCTCTCTCTCTCCCTCTCTTAAGAATTAACAATTTATAACGATTTATATATATGCAATTGTGTTATTTATTCATTTCATATTAGTTATTGTCTTATATCTCTACAAATGCATATTTGTATGAAAATTGTGTGAAATAAATATATATATATATAACCAGCTGGCAAGACATTTTAACTACTACCTGTACAGATTGAATATAACTGACCTTGCCTAATAAGTTAAATAAGCCCAGTAGGTGTGCAAACTTAGCTAAAGCCCTGTAATCACTGGTAAGCTGCTCGGCAGCAGGATTAATAAGAGTGATACAAGTTTTAATATTTATTGGATGCTGATCAGGAACAGGATGCCATATATAACATATATGGTGGAAAAGGTCACATGCAAATTTTTTCGTGGGAAACTGGGAAGTGTACCAGTTTATCTACCACCATAGGGGAAACACCGGGGATCTGAGTGCTACCTGGTTTAAAGAGCAAGTATGGAGCAAACTGTGGATCTTTCTACAGTTGTCCAAACATGCACCAGCCTGTAGCATCCCATCCCTGAGTAGGAGGTGGATGTGGCCCCAGCTATGAGCTAGCCGAGGGCCCACAAAATTATTAAAACTTTACCAACTTATTCATGAAATTAATATTTTCCTGAAATATCTGCTGACCCTTGATCTAGTAAAGTGGTCCTCTGGATGGTATACATTAAATACCTGCCCCCTGTCTTAGTAGCAGGTGGGAGGAGAGCCGGTTTTGGCATAGAATTAATGATCAACTACCCCAGCACACTCCCCAGTCTGCCATAGCGTTGGGACAATGTCCCCCACAATAATTGATATTTACATTTACTTGAGCCATGAATACTTGGAATAGAGGCCCTTGGTTAAGAAACTGGAAAAACGTCAACGCAATGGAAATGATGGCGTCATTTGTTCAGAAATCGAAAACCAGGTGTAAAACATTAATGAGATTACTACATTCCAAGAAAGCTGAACCAACACAGAAGCATTCCTCTTCAAGCAATTTTGCGTATATCAACTTTTAGGTAAGCAAAGAAGTTTGTACTGATTCTTTAAAAATAGAGATTGCGACACCTTGTCAATACAAAATTGACCTACTTGATATACCCTCATCCACATGCATCGGAGACGTGTATGCATTTTAAAATGGTGTTCATGTGACATTAAATTGATAATAGAATATCAAATATCAGATAATTTATACTTTGAACTCCTAATTAGTTCAGGTTCTTAGCAATTTCAAAATGAGGGGGGGTAAAGGAGGCATTATATAAAAATGAATAATATAGAGACGCATTTAAAAATAATCTGAGTATACCAGATGATCAATTCCTACAGATCTAGACTAATATTTGCAAAAATCATTCATCCTAGCTCCATCAGATTGTTCATTCACTTCAAAACCAATATCAATGCACTTTTGCTCTAGCTTAACCAATCAAGGTGTTTTGTTTACATCAGAGTTGCACATTTCAATTCATATCACTCGTATACAAGAATGGAACCAGCTGAACAAATGCCTAATTATGTATTATTTATGTGCTCTTCAAGCCCGTTTTAGAACAAACAGGCTATTATACTTATATATGATTTTAAAAAAATAAATAAAGAATAAAATGTTCTTTCTTCATGCATATATTTTATTCAACATATATACACAGGTTGATGGCTGATCTGCTTGTGATAAAACAGAGCTGAATGAGTTCAACTGCTAATTCATTTCAGCCAGGTAAGAATTAAATTTCCTTCTTTTGTATTATACATGTGCAATTCTTTCTTCTGCTGCTTCAAATCTTGTGTATTTGAAAATTTTTAGTCTGGTGTTTTTATAATGTTATAGGTAGTCTGGCAGTAATCGCATGACATCATGAAAGTTAATTAATGTCATATACAGGTACAGAAGACCTTGAGTGGAATGCAAGGAAAATGGATGACCAAGTTCCCATATACCTGAAAAAAGAGGAGAGATACCAAAATATTGACTATAGATTATTGTCAATTCAAGAAGAAATAATGCAAAGATTCATGTATTTGTTAAATAAATATCATTCACTGCATATATACATTTCTTGAACTTATTTGGGAATACATGTTATTCATATTAAAACTGTGAATTTAGGAGTTTTCATAAATTTTATCAATATAGTTTGCTATATTTATGAACATGTCTAATTTCCATACTACATTGTAGTCAAGTGAGCTTGCTTGTATTCAGTGTTCTGATATTAATCCAAAAATCCATTTTTCATCACTAGAGTCACTTGAGCACTTAGCATGTACCATGTATAAAGCAGACTTAAACAAGATATACCCAACATGTTTTAAATTAACAGAAAAAGTCCCTATTGGTACTTTCTTTTTGTTTCTGCCATACGACAGTAAATGGCACTAATTATTCATTTCAATTCTGTCAATTAACTTTTCCAAAACTTGAAAATTTGTTTTTCCTGTGTGTTGCTACATTTATGAGCGCAGAATTGAATGATGTTGCTGAAAGGAATATACCTTAAGGGCATATGCAGTGTTTCTAAACAATACATAATTTTTCATTTGCATTCTATGTCATTTCTACAAACAAACAAAAAATTGGGGTATGTTACCATGTCTGTTTTAGAGTTACCATATTTTGATTCCTGGTAGTTGCTTGTTGCAAATAAATATGTAAATTTAGCTCTAACCACTGAGCTACGCAGGCCAATGTGGAAGATTGAGTAATATTGCTATTTACAAATTTAAACCTATAATACAAACACTCTTCATATCAAGGAGATGAAAAAATTGGTATCAGATATACTTTGTTCAGTGAAAAACATTGAGCAGAGATCACAAATACTTGCTCGAATTGTGAAAAGTCATTATTCATACTCAAAATTCCTCCAATTAAATGAGTTGATGATAGACCTGTGATACAGTTACTGTATGATCTAAACCTGTATTACACTCTTACTGTGAGCTTTAGTTGGAACATTTTGTTACATGATCTGGTACAGTACAATCTCTATATGTACATTTATATTTCTACTGCTTTAAAAAAACTAGATTCTTTTATTGAATTAATTTCAAAAAAGAAAAAAACTCAAAAATTTCAGTTAATAAAAAATTCCATCCATACAGTTTATACCACACTGTAAACAAAACATACTTTGTAAACACATCCCTCAGAAATAATTATGATTCAAATATTATCAAATGTTAAGATGATCATATTTTGTTAAGGTGACTTACTGGGTAACAGGACATTTCAACCTAAAAGACATTTCAACTATATGTTGGGTCAAAATGAAATTATTTTCTGATATCAAAACTTTTTCAATCCTCTTATTACAAATTGCTAATTTTTTTTTTTACGGAGCTGAACTGATTATACAATTGATATATCATAAGTACCACACTGATGCTTCCCTCATATCTGCATACGGAGCATTGGAAAGGAAAACCTGCCCTGCTTTTAATCAGATTCCTGTACTCTTGTCTCATCAGACCTGTAAAAAAAGTTATAAACATATCATGAAATTGTAATACTTGTAGTCAGTGATGGATAAAGTGGTAGGAACACGTGGACGAATTAATATGGATCAAGGATTGTAAAATAAGTCTTTACCAGAGTTACAGGTCCTGTGTTGCCATCTACTGCACGTATCACATATCAAGGCCTCTTGTCGTGGACGTACCGGCGAATCGCAAACTACACAGTTATCTTCAAGAAAACAGATAAATTTAAAAAAAAAAAACCCACCAACAGTGACTGTTTGATGAATTCTTTTGATGTATGTGACATACACGTGTATGCCTCGCTATTTGCAATATTGAACTTATTGAAAGCGCAACATAGATTATGAAACACCATTTTATAGAATTATAATTAACTTTATAAAATCATCATATACTTAAAACCACAAGAGCCACACATATTCATAATCACGTACACATGTGGATGCCTTGCTATATGCTGGGACTATCCAATTTTTTTCTTCCTCTCTGGGACTTGGGTGGTTATTTGACACCTTTGTAATTCCCAATCTTAATTTCAAACACTGAACTTTAATGACGTAAAAGCAAAAAACCATAATAAAAAGTCGTTTAAATTAATGCAGGGTGCTTTATAATATATATCACAATTTTAAAATCTTTCTTATCTATTATGGTTGAACATAATGAAAACGTAACAAAGATTATAAAACACCATGTGGGCCGCTACTGTTTTTAATATTCATAAACGACCTACCCGAGTGTGTTGCATCAAATACAAGGCTATTCGCTGATGATGCAGTAATGTACAGGCAGATCAATGATGAGAAAGACATAGAAATATTACAGAATGACCTATTCCAGCTAGCAAAATGGGAAGAAAAGTGGGGCATGTCATTCCACCCTGGCAAGTGTAACATCCTGAGAGTAACCAGATTAAGAAAACCCACGATACACCAGTACCAACTAAAAGGTCATATACTAGAGACAGCAGATACTACAAAATACTTAGGAGTTGACATCACGAAGGACCTATCATGGAACAACCACATTGATAGAGTAGTAAAGAAAGGAAACAGCATGTTAGGATTCCTGCGCAGAAACCTCAACATCACTAGTCAGGACACTAAAGCAGCAGCATATTTCACACTCGTAAAACCAAACCTGGAGTACTGTGTTTCAATATGGAACCCCCACAATAAAAACCGGATTAATAAACTAGAAATGGTCCAATGATGAGAAGATATCGCAATATCAGCAGCATATCAGACATGCTTGACAATTTAGAGTGGGAAACGCTATCATCCTGAAGAACGAAGATCCAACTTACGATGCTGTACAAGATCACCAATGATTTAGTAGACATACCAGCGGACCAGTACCTAACACGCGCCAACAGCAGGACAAGATCAGCTGACTCAGCCAATACCATACCAGAACAGACACAATGAAGTACAGCTTTTCCCCCAAAATAATCCCAGCCTGGAACCATTTACCAGCATCAGTTACTAAGGCCCGACTTGGT
This sequence comes from Ostrea denselamellosa, assembly GCA_024699665.1. Taxonomy (NCBI): domain Eukaryota; kingdom Metazoa; phylum Mollusca; class Bivalvia; order Ostreida; family Ostreidae; genus Ostrea; species Ostrea denselamellosa. The sequence goes on from JAMZEH010000021.1 coordinate 1,555,531, forward strand.
ATCGTTCAAGCAGGGACTTACCACACTCACTTTCTAATAGACTGTTAGAGACCAGCTTGTAAGTAATTCTCAACGAAGATTAGAGCTATGTCAATTGGATTCATTTACGAATCCAGGGCCGCGTCGGTAGTCGGATTGGTCTAATTGGAAATAAGGAAAGCAAGACTTTCTACATTTCTTTCCTTTACACTTTCTTGTAGGCTTCTCACCTTGTTTCAAAATCAACCTCTTAACCTTAACCACTAGCGCAGCTCAACCGAAACGTAACGGTGTAAGACAGGGTTTCGTAGCCTGTAGAAATAGAAATGTATAGAATCACCATGTACTTTGAATGTCTAAAACATATGCACACACGTGGTTGCCTCATTATTTGCTGGGACTATCCAAAATTGATTTCTTTCTCTCTGGGTTTAAATCATCTTTATGTACTTAATATATTCTAATTTCTTTATGAATTCAACTTACCTAACATCTTGAATCTTCAAACTCTTTGGATGTAAAGAAGGTTGTACGGGAGTGACTTTTATAATCATGTACTTGAATGTGTATACATGGATCTCATCATTATCGTCTCCACGCCAGACACTGCCTCTTAAGTAATTTTCTAAGACTTCGCTTTCGGGTCCATAATTAGCGCCAATTTTGTCAAGTTTGATCAGTAATAGGACGCATCCTTTTGTAGTTACGGCAACGATTAATTAATATAATAATGTATTGCAATGAAGAAATAAGCATGGGATTGTATTTGTTTTTAAAGTTTACAAAAATCATTATATAAATCAAAAGGTTTATAACTAACAACGTAAGTGACAAACATATTTATTAACATCATAAATACATAATACTGACATTCCAAAACACACACATATATATATAATTAGGTGAGACGTTTCAACCCAATATGCCGTCGAAACGTCCGAGGTCGAAACATCTCTGGGTCGAAACGTCCCACATTCGCTTACTTACACCTTGAGAGTTTCTCAAAACAGCATGAAATAATTTAATTATGAAAGATATAAGACGTAATTAGTAAACTTTTGGATTTAATATAATAAAGAAATTAGTCTTTAAAAAGAAATAAAAATAAAACATGACTTAAAAAATTATATATTGTATTTTGTATAATCAAACATAAAATTTTACAAAAATTTTTAAATTATTTTCACTTATAATTACCCGTTTGATATATTTCAGTGAGTCTAATACATTCTTTTCATCTCCCACTATGGCTACTAGACAGCTAGGCTACTCACTAACACAGCAACATAGTCAGCTTGACCACAGGGGCTCGTCACGAATTTTTTTGTCACATTAAAATTATCACCATCTATATCTATAATTACACAAGGGAGGAATCCGGAGTCTTAAAAATCGCTACTTCAAATTTTCATTCGTCTCGTTTTCATATTTTATGGACGTTAAATTTTACAATCCTGGTGTCGATCAATCGGGGAAATATCATAGTTAGTAAAGAGTACCTAATATCTGTTTGGAACGGAAATAAATATGAAGAAATTGTAAATTTCAGAGCTCCTGCTTTCCTAGGGGTGGGCCAAAAACTGTTAGAATAAGAGGAATATAAATTATCAAATTTAAGATCATAGCTCCCCCAGGGCCTCATGGTTGGGACCAAAACTGGGGGGGGGGGGGAATGTAAAAGCTTTAAAAATCTTCTCTACTCCCACACATGTTTGAGAAAAACCAAATGCATGGTTATTATGTACATGAAGCCCTTTACCAAAATTATGAAGTTCAATGCACCATAGTCAGGGAAATATGGGCTGATTTAAATGCTTCAAACTTCATCTTTCTTTCTGTTGTAATTGAATAGGAATTGTATGCATATATATAGAGAGATCATATAGCTGTGAACAAATGACTCCAGAATGAGTCTAAAATGCAAATATGAGACTCCCAGACAGGTCTATGTATGGGCTATGATAGTCAGGTGACCATTAAGGCCTGTGAGTCTCTTGTTTGTATATAGATTTCTTGTTGTAAGTCTTTCATTTCATACCATGATTTTTGACCTTGGAGTTTGACCTACTTTTAAAAAATATAACCTATTCAATATCTTTTGAACTAATTAAGGTAGAACTATTATATTTTGTTATTTTCATTTCATACTATGATCTATGTGACCTTGCCCTTCTCTCAGAACAGCAAGGTCATATTAGTCATATTGGTATTGATTGTTTGTTTGTTTTATGTCCCGTTGAGAATTTTTCACTTATATTGAGACGTTGTTGGTGTTGAGGCATCCCCATGTTGATGTTGAGGCATCCCCATGTTGTATAATGTTTAGATATGTTGAGACCCTTTGAAATTTTTCATGGGAACAAAATCTTTTGTATGAAATCATAACAGCTGAACAACAGTAGGGCCAAGGTGACTCCAGTGAGCTATATGGCCCATGAGCCACTTGTTTTGAATTATTTATTCTGTTTTACATTTTTGTTTATTTGTATTCTTTAATACATTAATTATTATTAATGCTATTTGGTTGTTCTTGAAATTATATTAATTGAATTGATATTGCTTTTATGATTACAGTTTACATAGAATACCCTAATTTCCAGCAGGCTGTGTCCGATGTGTGCTGCTTTGCTGCAACCTTTTGCCAGAGAAAATATAAATTTGCATACAAAAAATATGCATAAAGCAAATTTGACACAATTAGTTGCAGCAAATTTGCAGCAAACTCTGTGACACAGGGCTAGTATTTTGGTAATTGAGGGACATTATTATCTGAAATTTTGAATTAATCTCTGAATTCACAATTTTGCTTTATTAATTATTCATCATTAATATTTCTTAGAGGATACCTCCTGTCAATTTCCTTTAGGAAATTATACCTTCAACAATCAGTGCTACATCCCCAAGGAAAGATCAAGATGCTCACAGGCCATATCGCTCACCTTAGCCACCATGACATGGGACCTCCCGTTTTTAAGGTTGTATCCGAAAGACCCGTGATTCTCACTTTTAAATGCCGAGCATTTAGCAAAGGAGCATTCACTACCAATTTTTCGTCGTAGGTTTGATGCGGCCATGGCACGAGCAGGGCTCAAACTCACAACCTTCCGGTTATGAAGCGAACGCTCTAACCACTGAGCTACCGCGATCGGTTAAAAAAGTAGGTCAAACTCCAAGGTAAAAAGATCAAACACCAATGTGTACAAGTTCTTGCCATAAAGAATCTATATATGCAAAATATTAAATCCCAACGTAAGACAGTTCCATATTTATTTAATAGGTTATGTTTTTAAGAAGGTCAAACTCCAAGTTCAAGGTCAAAGCTCATAATACAAAGTAAAACTTCTTGCCATAACACACACACATGCACACACACACACACACACACACACACACACACATATATATATATATATATATATATATATATATATATATATATTGATTATATATTGTTTAACGTCCCGCTCATATATACACACACACACAGATATATATATATGTGTGTGTGTGTGTGTGTGTATCTATATATATATATATATATATATATATACACACACACACACAAGATATGAAGTATCTACCTTCAGGACATATTAGATAAATCAGGTTTTATTACAAGCAAGCCAAACTTCCAGATCAAGGTCACAAGATCACACACTAAAAGGTCTTTCCATAAATTATATTTATTTTTGAATTTATATTCAAAATATGAAAGCCCTAGCTTAAATAGTTCAAGAGGTATCTTTAAGGATTCTTTCTATATATCAGTATATGAAATTTTGATCTCCTATTGTGGCCCCACCCTACCCCTGGGGACCATGATGTGCACAAACTTGAATTTATTTATATACCAAGACACTTTCATGTAAATTTCTACTTTTCTGCCCAGTGGTTTTTGAGAAGAATTTTCCCCTATATATTTGATCCCCTGTTTGGGCCATGATTTTAACAAGCTTTAATCTGCATCATGCCTGGATGCTTTCTTGTAAATTTGAACTTTTCTTACCCAGTGGTTTTTGAGAGGATTTTTAAAGATATTTCCTGTATATTTGCATGTTAAACTTTGATCCCCTGTAGTGGCCCCAACCTACACCAGGTGCCATGATTTTAACAAACTGCATTATGTTAAGAAGCTTTCATGTAGATTTGAACTTTTCTGGCCCAGTGATCCTTGAGAAGATTTTTAAATGACCCCATCCTATTTTTGTATTTTCGTAATTATCTCCCCTTTGAAGTGGGTCTGGCCTTTCATTTGAAGAAATTTGAATTCCCCTTCACCTAAGGATACTTTTTGCCAAGTTTGGTTGAATTTGGGCCAGTGGTTCTGGTGAAGAAGTTAAAAATGTGGATAGTTTACAGACAGACGGATGGATGGATGGACTGACAACAGGTGATCAGATGAGCTCATTTGAGCATTCAGCTCAGGAGAGAAGAACCTGATTCACATGGATATATGTATTTGACAGGACTATATTCATTAGAATGGATAATATTCAGGAGCTATGGTTGACCAATAAATGTAATACTTTAATTTTATAAACACTATTTTCTGTTATTTCAGATGACAAAATACAGTTAGAATTTAATCATATATTTGGTTAGATCACGATATACCATGGACAAATCTCTGACAGAAAAGGAACAAACTGAAGGTAATGTAATCTAGTAATTCTAATTAGTAGTGAATTAAAGAAAATAGTAGTTCTGAATTAAAGAAAATTGATTTGAACCATGTGATCATGACGATACTTGCATATTGATGTAACTAATCATGGCCATACAGTTGTAAAGATGAAGACTTAAAAAATATGTTTCCCTCTATATTCCCAGTAAAACTTTGATCCCCTATAGTAGTCCCACCCTACTTTAGGGGGGACTCCAGGCTACAGTGTGAACAAACCACTTGGAGATGCTGGCTTATCATGGTCCCTTTCTGAATATGAATATTCTAAAGTATTTTTCATATATATTTGTAGGTAAAACTTTGGTCATGTATTGTGGCCCAAACCAACCACCTGGAAGCCATTAATTTAACAAATTTAAATATACTCAGGAAGCTTTCATGTAAATTCTGAGATTTCTGGCCCAGTAGTTCTTGAGGGCAATTGGTATTTTGTGGAATGGAACCAGTTGTGGAGTACCACAAGGGGAATTGATGAAAGATAATAGAGGACAATGACATTTGATTTTAGGCTTGAATGGATCTTTTTCTAGTTAATGGAATCAGTTGTGTTAAAGAAATAATGTGAAGTACTATTAGTATAGAGTTGTCATGAATTGCCTGAAAAAAAATCTTGGTTCCATGAAATACCAATATCTATGCGGATATTAGTATTAAGGACATATGCAGCATTTCTCATTAATATATGTTATTTCATGAAATTTCACATACAATTCACTTACTTCTATCTCCTTTCTACAGAAAAAAAGGGGTATGCTACCTTGTCTGTTTTAGGTTTACTTGTATCATGTTTTGATAGTTCCTGGTTGTTGCAAGTAAAACTGTCCCCAATTCAATCAAAGACAATTTGCATGGGTTCACTATTTTGAACCAGTAGGAAAATTTGGAAACAAAATATGGCTAACTAAACACAGTAGAAGGTCTGTAGTTGCCAAAAGAACCATAAGAAGAAGGTTCTTTATTGCATATTCTTCTTATGTGATGGTACAAATTTAAGTGTCAAAGGGCAAAAGTGTTATAGGTCAGTATTACCAAGATGATATATTTTTAAAGGTCAAGAAATATTGTCATAAACTACGCACTGTGTCAGGATTTAGGCATGTTCATCCAATTCATGATAATGCTCCATCACGTACATCTGAGCTTGTGAAGCAATTTTTGAAGTTGGAGAAGGTTACCATCTTGCCACACCCACCATTCTCTCCAGATCTAGCCCCATGTGACTTTTTCCTTTTTCCAAAACTTAAAAAGTTCTTATCTTGTTGTCATTACAAGTCCTGACAAGCCCTTGGCTCAGCCATCAGTCAGTGCCTCAGAAATCTACATAAATCAGTGTATCATGACACATTTTAGAAATGGATTCGGAGATTGAATTATGTATTTCAAACCGTGAAGAATACTTTGAAGGGATGTAATGTTCATTCACTATTTGAGTTGAATGCTTTTGCGACATCACACAATACACATTACATATTGAACAACCCTCGTACTATATGTAAGAGTATTGATATAAAATCTCAAGATATTTAAGGGTGATCATATTTGAAATATTTTCAAATCACTAATTGTTTATTGATTTCATGTTTTCAAATGGTTAGGAATTTTGGACTGAGCATAGTCTATGTTCTAGGATCCCCAAGTCCAAATGACCTTGTGTGGAATTTCACCATTTGAAACGAGACATCTGTATGAAGTCAATTCTAGATATTTGTCCTGATATTGAAATTTTTTTTTTTTAAGTCACCAATGTCAGTTTTAAAGTATTCTTAAGCTGTTGTCATTCTTCAATAATTTTAAGATTCAGAAAGAAGTGATGAAGAGGAAGTAGTATTACTCTCTAGTGACTGTCCAGACTTGGCAAGTACAAAGGAACAACCTTCATCTTCGTCTTGGAAAGGTAAGAGGGGGGGGGGGATATATATATACACACACACACACACACACACACACACACATACACCTTTTTATAAAAGCAATGCACATACATACATGCACATAATAGTAAGACTCGATATTTGATTGATGTACATGTTTATGTACTTACAGTATATTTGTATATTAATTGTTTGCATCATTTATAAGAAAGTTATGGTGATTTCAAAATCGTTCAATCATGATTTAGCACAATTGCATGCACGTGCTGAAAAGTAATTTTGACTATAAAATGCTGTTAAGAGTGTCAAGATACATTCACAATGTAAATCTAAAAGATTTTGATGAAAAGCAAAAAAGTTAAGGTCATTCAAAGAATTGAACCTTTAAAAGATGATGCACATTTGCAATCTATAGATTTTAAAATGTCTATCTTTGCTGTGAATATCATTTCATCACTTTATTTACAAGAAAGTTACAGGCATTTTTGTATTATCCAATCAAAATGAGGCACATGTGCATGCATGTGCAAAATGGTAATTTTGACCATGCAAGTCAATTAAGGGTCTCAAGTTATACCCATGATATATATATCAAACAGTTTCATTGAAAAATAATATATTTTACAATGTGACAGTTGAGATAATTAAAAACCCATTAACATCTTGCAGCACAACTTAAGGCATTTACCGGTAATCTGCCTAATATAATGTAGTCGATGTAAACAGTGCATTGTGACTTCATATTAGCTGTGATGTTTTTTATTTCTTTCAAACCAAGCAATTATCTACAACGAAATGTATTAAGGTGTGAGAAAGCTTACAGTTCCTGAAACGTTCTAATTTCCCACTTGAATGTTGAATGAACGATAAACGCGCACTAAACAAACTTAATGAACAGAAAAATGGTAAAGTAGAATGTTTAAGGGACTGTGCTAGTATCAGGAATTTAAAAATGTGTGTGGTACTTTCCGAACTATTTATTTTTATCTACGGGGTTGTATATGAAGTATACCGCAGTGACAGTTTCCCAGAAGCATTATTGGTAATACTTATCAGTTTTCAGCTGATGAAGAGCAAATCATGTAATTCAAATGTGTAATCATTAGAGTGAGCTCATCATGTCACTTCACTCCCTTAAAAAAAGTTATAAAGAGTCTGATTCCAAAGTTAGTACATGTAGGCCAAATATCCAATGCACGTGCATGCATTTTCAAAAAAAAATACATTCGTTCTGCACATCTAGATATGCTATACTATCATCTCAGAAAGGTTTCATTTTAACCCCTTGAGTAGTTTTTTTTTTTGTTTTTTTTTGTGGGTTTTTTTTGTTTCTGTTTTTTTTTTGTTCGTTTTTTTTTTTAGCTCCCCCCTCCCCCTTCAAACTTACCCGAGGAAACTGATTGGTTGAAAACCTCGGCCTTTGAAGTTCATTAATACCTCATTTGAAATAGGCTATAATCACTGTATATGAATATGCTTGACCTAAAGATTACAACATGGGTTTACAATGAAGATGCATTTAAATGATCAAGATATAAACAAAGAAGTGTTTCTCAGTGTTTGAAAGTATAAGAGCCTTGAGTCTCTTCACACCGACGTATATTTCATGGAGGTCTAATGCGCTGTACATTTCTTATCGAAGTCATTATTAACTTCATAATGTGAACAGTGTTTTATTAATTGGATTACGGATCTACCAATTATATTTTTTTGACTCTTAGAAAAAATAAAATAAAATGCAAATTTCCAAATATTTTTTCATAGCCAACAGTGATAAATATAAATGAAAAAAAAAAAAAAAAATCAAAACGACTGCAACCTACATGAAAAATATGAATATCATACCAATAAATTGATTTAATTCACAGATTGCCTGTACTTTCACTTTAAATATAGATCAGGTTAAGGATGCATTTTTTCCCGTCACATGAGCCATTGGTTTGAAGTTTATCTACTGAATAACTGTGTCACGGGTGTGTGATACTTTCACATTTTTGCAGGTTGTCTCAATAACAGTGAAGTGTTGTTCAAGTGTCTGAAATTTTGTCTAATACAAAATCTAAAAAAAAAAATTTAAACTAAATATAAAAGAGTTATTTTATTTTTCAGAGGTGCTTCAGATGTTTCTGTACTTTTTTTATTTATTGTTTTATTTTTGACGGACCGACCCAAATTTTAAAAAATCCGTAATCCAATTAATGAAAAAGAGTTTAGCCTAACAGTGCAGTAGCATATGATACCATCAGTCAAAGGTTTACATTGTCTAGAAATTTGTTGCTGTGAAAATACTGATAGGTTTAAAAATATCAATGCATTGAATCCTACGGTTACACATTGAATATGAATAAACTTGTCACATCAACCTCATCCCCTATAGATCCACACATGCAGTGTTATATAAAACTTAAATAATTCATCAAAAAGATATAGTGCACTTGGTATGCAAATTTCGGAACACTGGATGGTTTGCACGGAATGAAACGATTATTGCACAGAACGGTTTGCTTGAATGGTCTGCATGGTTTGCATGAAATGGTAGGCGGGGCCTGCACGCTTTGTGAATGGTTTAGATGAAATGGTAGGCGGGGCCTGCATGCTTTGTGAATGGTTTAGATGAAATGGTAGGCGTGGCCTGCACGCTTTGTGAATGGTTTAGATGAAATGGTAGGCGTGGCCTGCACGCTTTGATATTTGGGTCTTTACAGTGCCATTAATCCATAAAGAAAAGAAATGTAATAATAAACTTGGGGGAAATGGTAAAGATTAAAAAAATGTCCTTTTTTGGTATTGGTTTTGTTTTGACATTTTTTCTTCAGGTGAAGCTTGGTGTTATAATTTTTCACTCGGAGACATAGTCTTCATTCACGCTGTTTACATCTTTAAAAGTGAAAAATTCTATGACAAGAAAATTACTATTGAAACATAAAATTGTAGAAAATGTGACACTTAAAATAGGTACACATTGAATTATTTTGAATCAGAAAATTAAAATTCATACTTCATCTCGCATGCCACCATTCAATGCCATGTCACTTGCTAAAATAAACGAAGATAGATTAGACTATGATTTGCCACTAAAAAGTTAGTTTTCTATATTTAACGTTTATTTTTTTAATGAAATGCTAATGTGAGATTTTAAAACAACTTTCTTGTGTAAATGAAATGAGATGGGACAGTGACCACCACATGTTTTATAAAGCCATTGTTGTGTACACTGTGCTCGTACCTTGAGTTTCGCAGACAGTCCCTCAAGGGTAAAGAAATACCCTAGAGTATTTTTTGTCTCGCACATTTAATTAAGTGAAAAAAAAAAATTGTGCAGAATGTCTCGGACACGTGGTATTTGTGTTGATTACAATAAATTAAACACTAGTTGCATGGAACGAAACAATTCTTGCACAGAAGTGATGAACAGTCTGCATGAAACACTGAACAGTTTGCACAGAATGCTGAATGATATGCATGGAATGAAACAAAACGCTTTGGAGGTGTAGTAGCATGCTTCTCTCTCTCTCTCTCTCTCTCTCTCTCTCTCTCTCTCTCTCTCTCTCTCTCTCTCTCTCTCTCTCTCTCTGTGTTTTGGAAACCTGCCAATACCCTTTGAGAAGGTCAAACATTCATACTTGGCACATCCTATATTATTGATACACTCTTCAATCCATAGAATGGGATTGAATCTGTTTTAGTTATTGTGTTGACTCTGTGAAAGTCTGTACACCGAAATGAATCATCTGGCTTTCAAGCAAGAATACAAGATAAGCTTCAAGAGCTGTAGTATACTCATTGATATCATGTTTGATCATATATGTCATTTCTGCATTACAGTTGTTTTAAGGCTTATTCTATGTTGTTTTATTGGAAATGCATCTCCAACATCCACATTATGATATACAAGAGTTGTCTTTGTAGGAATGTCAGGGAATAAATGTGAAAATTCTTGTATAAAAGATGTGAGTTCTTTTTTTCTTTATCATGCAAAGTGACCACGTTTAAACTCTGACAAGTTTTGCAATTTGGACCATTCCCATGGCTATGTAGGTCTTCATCTGGGGCAGTGACTTCAGTTCTTGTAGCAGCATCTGATTCTACTTTGGGATGATCTATGTTATTTCTGCCTTGATATTGTTTTATCATTTTGATGAGGCAGAATTGTTTACTCTTGCATTAACCATGAGTTTTTATAATGTAATTCACCTTTTGCTTAACTTCAAATGGGCAAATTTGGCATGAAATGGCTGACATTGAATAGGTAACAAAACAAGGGCCTTGTCTCCTGGTTTAAATATTTGGGTCTTGGAAAATTTATCATTACACATTTTCATTTTCTTTTGACTTACCTTTATGTAGTCTGTTGCTAGTTTCCAGGTTTCTGTTAGTATCTCTTTGAAAATTGCAACTGACTTTCTTCACCCAACCATTTGAATTTTAATAACTTCAATGGTCCTCACTCACTGTGAACCTAAACAAGCTCAAAGTGACTGCAGCTGAGCAATTCTTGCTTTCAAATAAGAGCAAGAGGAATCCCTGATACCATTCACATTATGTTTTTCAAAGTTTGATGAAACCTCGAGAAAGCCACCTGCAATTCGGGATATATGATGCCTAATCCATAACTCGTGCATAATTTGCTTAAAGACTTTAGAAATAAAGGTGGAACCTTGATCAGTCTGTACTGATTGAGGTAAACCAAAGTTTGTGAAGAACTCAGTCAAGGCATTGACAATTGTTTTTGCTTATAAGTTTTATGCAAAACGGCTTCTGGAAAGTGTGTTGATGCACATATAATTTGGAACATGTTCTCATAACCAGTTTTGGTTTTGGGGTATGGACACAAGTCTATAATGTCATTGACAAATGGTTCATTAAAAGAAGGGATAGACTTCAAAGGAGTTAGTTTTAGTTGTTGTTGTAATTGTAATTTCTGAATTTCTGTCTATAGGCTTTGGGCAGAAGTTTGTATGCTTTAGAGACATTTTTTTTTTTAAATCACATCATAATCTTTACTTTGATTACATGACAATGTGCTTTGCTAAAAAAGAAAATACACTCTGTAATGAAATAACTCTCTCTCTCTCTCTCTCTCTCTCTCTCTCTCTCTCTCTCTCTCTCTCTCTGTGTACACAGTCAAAACTGCCATACATTCTTACTTTCACTTTCGATTGAGCATGGCTATTCTGGGAGTTATCGTCCATAACACTTTCACTTTTAAATGCATAAGTAATAGTTTGGCTGTGATTTTGTTTAGTTGGCACTCTGAATCAATTAACTAGCATGTAATCAACATGCAGGGTTGTGTTGGGTTAATTAACAAAACCTGAGTTGTTGTTTATTAAACAAAATCAAAGTTCAATGAAATAAGAGCATAGTTTTCAAAGGTGTTAATTGCCACAGACTTGGAAGTGTGGGGAGTTGATTGAATGTAAAAATCTAGCACCTGGCATACCATAATGTTCAACAGAGAGGAAATTAGCCTGATTGCAATATGAATCAGGTAAATACTTTTGGGGGAATATTTAGATAATTAGATAACTGGAGTATTCACGATTTAGTCCAGTCAATTTACGATTTCGCATGCAACTAATTGCAAAAGAAATAATTTTTTTTGCAAAGTATTCCTTAGTATCAGTAAAACAACATATAAAAAATCTAATTTTATCTAATGTGCAGAAATAATATATTTTGATGCATCAAATTTGCTGATAGCTCCCTTTGTTTTATGTCACCGCCGCGCTATCATAGCGTGCATTCGCCGAAATCGTGATGTATACATTATCATTACATAGACATTGATCAAAGTCTTTGCTCGAATTTTATGACATATGTTCATACAAGCGTGTAAGCGCTTGAATCAATATAGCCTAGGTGTAATACTATAAATTTATTTACAAACAAGACGTTCTAAAGCTTCTCAAAAGTTTAGAAAAAAAAACAGGTTGATAAAGTCACATACGTATAGGCCTACTGGGTTCATTCAAAATTTGGGAAAGGTGCCGTAATGTAACGGAAAATAACATTTTTTTAAACTAAATAGTCGCAGAGCATCATTTCTTCAAGGTAAAATTAATAAGTAAGAAAGTGAAAAGGCATTTTTCTATACTGCACTGCTTATTTCTATTTTCTATGTAAGGACACCCATTTGCGTTACAAAGCCATCTTTCTCGTTATTGATTGGGGTACACGGGGCGCCTTTTAACGTCCCATCCGACGGAGTAAATCTTTCTCCTGAAGTGACGCTATTAGTTGCAACTTGAATACGGTTTCTGTAATATGCAAAACTAATACGATACCAATTTAATTTAACCTTTTATGTTGTGTTAGTAGAAAATTTTTTCCATTTTAATTATATCTGTTCTAACCTTGTGTTGAATATGGAAAGATTACAAGACTGTGTAATTTGTGAATCGGGGAACAAGAATGGTCTAGTTTGTCTTCGTGGGAAGGGTAGCACAGGTATCAATACTGCTGCTGAGAAAAGGGGTAGCAATCTTCGCACGCATCCTGGGCAATATGTGCACACCGAATGTAGGCGTCTATTTACAAATGCGATTGAAATTAGCAAATATCTGAGAGAAAAAGAACAAAGCAAGCCAATTCCTCCTGCTGATAGTACACCAATTCTTAGATCAAAACAGACCTTTTCATTCCGTGACCACTGCCTCTTTTGTGGACAAACTGCCAAACTTAATCAAAGTAAAAGAGGGCATGATGTTTTTCCTGTGCGAACTCATGATTTTCAGGCTTGTATAAAATCCGTCTGTTCTACAAGACAAGACGCTTGGGCAAACCAAATTTATGGTAGACTAGAAGCTGTAAATGATTTGCATGCTGCTGATGCCATCTATCATCAAACTTGTAACGTAAATTTTCGCACAGGCAAACACATACCTAAAATATTCTCACCCTCTTCGACGGAAGCCAAGAGAGGCAGACCTGTTGACAGTGATATTACTGACGCATTTCTTAAAGTGGTGAATTATCTGCAGGAGAATGATGACAAACAACATCAACTGTTAGATCTTGTTGCTAAAATGAAGGACCACTGTGGTGATGATGCATACTCGCCTGTTTACTTGAAAAAGAAATTGTATGAGCATTTTGGGGATGAAATCATCATGACAGAAGAACAAGGAAAATCAACTGTAATAACGGTACGAAAAACGGCAAGATCAATTCTTCAGAGCTTCTACAATCGGCCTAAAACAGTGGACCAGACATTGGAGAAGCTCAACATCATTACAGCTGTTGCTAAGTTGATAAAATCTGATATCCTGTCTCTTCATCTACCTTCTGATCTGTACCCTTTGTCGTCAGATATTGAATCACTTGAAAAGAATCTTCAGTACGTTCCTGAAAGTCTTCAAACTTTTTTGAAAATTCTCGTCCGAGAAAAGGACCCTGACTTGAAAATTGCATCGATTGGACAGACAATTATGCAGATGGCTAAGCCACGTATGCATATTGCACCACTACAAATAGGTTTAGGAGTGCAGCTTCATCACCATTTTTCATCAAAATTTCTTATTGATACGTTGAATTCCTTAGGATTTTGTTCCTCATATTCGGAGATACAACGTTTTGAAACAAGTGCAGCCATTTCACAAGGAACAGATATTCCAAGCTATGAAAATGGACAATTTCTGCAATTCGTTGCTGACAACGTGGATCACAATGTGCGCACACTTGATGGGTATGGTACATTCCATGGCATGGGTATTATTGTAGGCTCTACACCTGGTAAAAAGGTTAGCAAACCGGTCCCTAAACTGAACGTTTCATCGGCTGACCTGGTCACTGCTGGGAAAATTAATATACATTTCGACAAGCAACCACCTAAATCGTCACTGCAGATGAAATTCGAGAAAAAAAATTAATAAAGAACAGAAAGTACCAGATCCATCTTTGAGTATAGATCTTCTTTCAAAGGCTGTATGGCCTCTTCGATCTCCAACTCCAAGTTGGTCAGGACTGATGCAGTGTACTCAAAATGGAGATTACCCTGGGAAGTCCACCATCACCTTTCTGCCGATGATAGATATGGACGCAAGCGATATGTCATGTATCTACTCTACACTGAAGTTTGTGTCTCGCCAAGCTAGAAAATATGGTACAACTCCAATTCTGACATTTGACCAGCCTCTCTACATGAAAGCAGTTACAATTGTCACTCATGAGTCACAGTGTGAAGACTTAAGCTCCATTATACTCAGGTTAGGTGGGTTTCACACACAAATGAGCTTTTTAGGATGTATCGGGCGCATTATGAGAGAATCGGGATTGCAGGAAGTTTTAGAGACTGTATATGTGTCAAATGCAGTTGGCCATATTCATAGTGGAAAAGCAGTAGCTTGAGCAACCCGTGCCCATTTTCTAGTTGATACAGCCCTTCATGCCTTGCTCGTGGCTAAAACCTTTGGTGCCGAATTGCCTGATAATGATGTGCCCCAAAATATATCTTCAGGTTATCTTGTAACACCCATTGACACAGAGGCCCCTGATCACGTCCTTACTCAATCTGCAGACGTTTCCACAGCCCAACTGGAAGAAGATCATCTGCTGAAGAAAGCTGCTGCCTTGTATGACCAGTTGCTAGAGGGAGATGCTACTGCACAAGACGTGTGCAATAATTCTGCCATTATACAAGTACTGGGGAAACTTGCGGACACAAAATCCTCTCTCAAGTGCTTCAGAACAGCAGCCCTTTGGCTTCAGTACATAGAAATGATAAGTCTCTTAAAGCTTTTATCACAGCTGAAAGAACAGGCAATTGGTTACTCCATATACAAACTCTACACGCAATGCTTCCCTATTTTGCTGCAGCTGGGCATAATATGTATGCAAAGTCAGCATACATCTATGTCATGTCAATGATCAATCTTCAAAAAGCTCATCCCGATGTACACAGCAAGTTCATGGAAGGTTATCATGTACTGGGAAGAAGTGAGAGGTATTGGGCGGGTCTGTCGTGTGATCTTGTCATTGAGCAGGCATTAATGAGAAGTGTGAAAACATCAGGTGGTTTAACGAGAGGTCGAGGAATGACAGAGGTACAGCGGTCGCAGTGGCTTTTGTCTATGCCTTCTTGTGCAGCAGTAAATGAGGCAATGCTGAATCTGACAGATGTTGGCTACCACACAAGAGAGCAGCACAAGGAATCTTCAACCTCTCGCCAAGAAAGGGACAAACAAGAATAATTAAAGTTATATCATACCTACGAGACCGTGACCCTTTTACTCTTCGAAATATTGACACCGGTGTGAATGCAGACAATAATATCAACGCTCATAATGCATTAGCATGTGGACAAAAGATCATTGAGTCTATGGTTGGTCAGAATATTTTTGATTTTTCCTTCAAAAAATCAATGCAGGTGTTAACTATGTCATCTAAAACATCTATCACGGTTGAGGAAGGCAGAGTTGAGGTTGATCCCCAAGTGCTTTTTCAAAGACTAACGGCAATTTCATCTAGAGAATCTGTTGAAGATATTGCAAATATCTTCAAATATGAATTATCAACGCATCCATCATCGATCTTTGAACCCTCAGGACTTCCAAGAGCAGCAAGTAAGCCTCAAATTTCAGATGCAAGTTTGATGTACATTTTGTTTTGGATGGCGGTTCTTTGCTACAGCGTATCCCATGGACAAAAGGCATGTCATTCAATGCTATATGTCAGTTGTATGTTGAGTATATTATTAGAAGATACTCGAGACCAACTATTGTATTTGATGGATATTCCAGTGACTCATCTTCGACGTTCAAAGGGCATCATCTCCCCTGATGTAACATTTACTTCAGATATGACCTTCAAATCTAAAAAAGAAATTTTTCTCACAAATAACAACAACAAGTCTCGTTTCATAAGTCTTTTTGCCCAAAGACTTCGGGAAAATGAATGCACGGTCATCCTTGCAGAGGAAGATGCAGATTGTCTCATCATTTCAACAGCTGTAGCATGTGCTCAGTCAACACAAGTCGTTGTCATTGGCGAAGACACTGATCTTCTTGTTCTCCTCTGCTACCATGCATCACTGGATGGATACAACATTTACTTCCGATCTGAACTTTCTAATAAGTGCAGGCACTGGGACATACAAAAAACAAAGCGGATGCTTGGTATGCACAAGTGCAAAATTCTGCCAGTAGTACAGGCAATCACAGGATGCGATACAACCTCCCGCCTATTTGGGATAGGAAAAGGTGTTGCTTTAAAGAAGCTTTCGAAAACAAACAATGTTACAATGGCAATAGAGGAATTCTTAAAGCCTGGAAACCATCTGGAAACTGTTGTAACGAGCGGCGAACAGATTATTGCTAGCCTATATGGGGGAGTATTGTGCGAAGGACTGGATCTTCTGAGACTGCGCTTATACACAAATAAGGCTATCACTAACAAGTGCGTTCAGGTACAGAGTCTCCCGCCAACATCTGATTCTGCGGCTCTGCATTCTAGAAGGTCATACTATCAGTGTCAGCAGTGGATAAAACTAGATGGCACTGATCTGAACCCACTTGATTGGGGATGGACAGTCACTGATGATAGCAAATGCATGCCGCTTAAAAACACTTTGGCGCCTGCTCCCAATCGTCTTCTGAATATTATCCACTGTAATTGCAAGGTAAATTGTGACACAAAGAGGTGTACGTGCCGAAAACATGGCCTAGAATGTACTATTGGATGTGGCCATTGTAGAGGAACAAGTTGTTCCAATTCAACAAGGAACACGGAGGAAGAAGAAGAAACAAACTGATTTCCATGGTCTGTTCAATGAAATTACCCCCCCCCCCTTTTCCAAAAAAGCCTCTTAAAGGTGAAATTATTACATGGAAATTTTACAATTTCTATTTCTTACAAAAATTTATAAATGCCAATCAAGAAACTGCATTCTTATTTGATAGGTAATGATGGAAAGCTAATTTCCAGTTTTTGTCGTTTTTTCTCTTTTTCTCTGTTTTTGACCCCCCAAAAATGGTATTTCCACTTCAACTGAAACATTAGATTTTTTTATATGTTTTAGTACACATATTAGCGAGGTCAAAATCATTGAAAACAATTCTTTTGCAATTAGTTGCAAGTTTGACCCTTTTTGGGGCTAATTTGACTGGACTAATTTTCCAGTATGACATATCTGGGCAAGGTTTCAGAGTGTAGACCTGACTGGGACTAATGATGCTAGTAGCAGCTCACTTAGACATATCCCAAGTATTTGACACATCTGAGTCAAAACTCAGAAAGATTTGCTGTGTGCAATGGATATTGTGATTTATTTAATGTCTTTCAAATTGAATAACAAATTTCCAGCATTATTGTACAAAAGGAAAGGCAACACTTATTCACTTATTTTCTTTTACAACCAGAGAAGCAGTTTTTCAGTTATAAGTATACATAAATGATCTTTACAACAAATTTGTTTTTTTAAGTTTTAAAAATTTGCATATATTTCATCATTGAAATTCATAAACAGATGAAATGTAATTTTTGATGAATAATAAATTATAAGACAGCACATTGTATTTCATATGTTTAGCTATTATTAGTTTTATTTTAGAACTGTTAAAACCATACTTGATATTTTTAACAACAAATTTCATATACATTTATAGTTCTCTATTGTACAAATTATTTCTATATATTATTTGCTAAATGCCTATACAGCAGAAAATAAGCAGCCTGTATTAAGAGACCACCTGTCATATGTGACCTTTTCTCCTTACTCTGTTGGAGGATCTCTTAATACAGGTTTAACACACTAAAATCCTGTCCTCACAATTTCATCCTCATAAAAGTAACCTAAAGCATGAGAAATAGAACACAAAAAGAAAGAAAAAAACATTCTCTTTAAATTTCTGGACTTTCTCTCTCTCTCTCTCTCTCTCTCTCTCTCTCTCTCTCTCTCTCTCTCTCTCTCTCTCTCTCTCGTTCTCTCTCTCTCTCTCTCTCTCTCTCTCTCGTTAGCTTCTACTTGTGTTTACCCAAATTACTCAGTACAAATATCTATATGTTGATAGTATCTAATTTTGATAAGCATAAACATCACTGTCATTGTATAGAGTACTGTGGGATCATTAATGTTCGTGGGAGCCAATGTTTGTGGGTAGCCAAATATTTACTAGTTCGTGGGTATGGAATTTCAAGGGTTAACATCATTTACATTATACCATAAAAGCTATTGCAAGAATAACTGGTTCGTGGGGATGAAAACTCATTGGTAAAAGGTATCCACAAAATCCACGAGCATTGATCCCCCACGAACAATTATGATTCCACAGTATATAGTAAATGTAATGTAATGGGCCTAAAAAATTGCAAACTGTTGCAAATGGCCACCATAAACCAGAAATAAAGCACTGAAATTGTGTTATTTGATTATGAATCTATGTAAAACCATTTGAGAAAATTTGGTTTAAGGTAGCCTTCTTGTTGAAAATGACTGAAATATGGAAGAAGAAAAAAATTGTTCTCAAATTTACCTCGAGATTTATCAACTCATCAAACGTGAAACCTTTAAATGTCTATGCCTGCTTGACCTAATAGTTTAGGTACTCGGTAATCTTACACTTGAAGCATCATTCCGAGTTCAATTCCTATATGTTTACAATCTCTTTTTTCTTTTTTTTTTCCCTTTGGTTGTTTTCTAGAGGTTTTATAAATGTGATTCATTATATTATCTGAATATAGAATTAGTGAACTTTATAATAACTTCCAGTATTTTCAAGTTGTGCTTTAGAAAGAAATTTATTCTGAGATCATTGTACTTCTACATTAACAGTTTATTTATACACTAACCTGTTCCTATGTACACAAAAAGCTAAATGAAAATTACAAGAAAATACAAAATGCAGGGGCACAAATGCATAGCATGTAATAGGTAATAATAGACCAAGGGAGGAAAATAAATGTTAATCAATCTGATGTAGAAACTGTCATTTGATATATAGGCAAAGCTAAACCAAAGGCAGATAATCTGATGAAATCTATTAAAGATGCTATACTCATATCAGAAAGACAGTGAGCTTGAATTAAAGTAATGCCATAGGTAAAATGGTTGTTTGGTGATATGAATGCACCTATCAAGATATTGTACTATTCATCATTCCACATAGGGACATAGTTTATATTATTGTCATGTAAATGTCAGAAATGCTAAAACACTATAGTTATGGTTATTTGTATTGATTAACAAAACAATAAAAACATTGGCCTTATATTTATAATACATGTTAATCTATTATTGGAAACCAGTGTTTTCCCTTTAAATTTCTAAGTCACCCCGTGGGGATCCGGGCAAGAATAGATCCTCAGAACCCCTTGTTTGTTGTAAGAGGCGACTAAATGGGGCAGTCCTTCAGATGAAACCTTAAAAACCAAGGCCTCATGTCACAGCAGGTGTGGCACGATAAAGATCCCTCCCTGCTCAAAGGCCATAAGCGCCAAGAATAGGACTAAATTTTGTATCCCTTTACCGGCAATGGTGACATCTCCATATGAATGAAAGATTTTCAGGGGGGTCTTAAACAATATACAATCAATCAATCATAAATTTCTGAGTCAGCTGTTTCATCAGCATACCTCGATCTTTCCCCTCCCATGTTGGTACAACATGGCTTTTGTACACATTTTTATTGAATTTAATTTTGTTATCAGCTCATAATTCCCAACAACCATTTTGAATTATCTAAATCACTGGAAAATTTATTTATTTACCAGTTTCTCAATTCAGTTCATATTTGCTAATAACAAATTTATTTTTTTTTTGCAAAGGAATAAATTTTGATATTTTGTTTCAAAAATATTGTCCCTTTTGGCACAAAAATAACATGATATATCTGCATTTCAACAGTAAAATAGAAAAATGAAATTATCTAGATTATGGTCAACATAAATTTATGGTCATTGAGATTCTTTAAGGAAACAAAGATTAAATATGGTCATCATAAAAATGCTTTGGTTATCATATAGCAAAACTAAGAGATAGTTTTATCATTTATATTTCTTCAATTCAAATAAGCAACAGCAATTGACATTGAAATTATACCAATGGTTGCTTAGTCATCATCATAAATAACACAGATATATCTAGACAATTGTTATACCTCCTGCAACAAAGTTGGAGGGGGGGGGGGTGTTATTCTGGAATCAGGTTGTCTGTCTGTAGACACAATGATTTCTGGCAAGTGTTTGAAATTAGCATCCGTCTGTTGGCCCTGTGCCGACGCACACATCAAAGGACTCACGAATAGTGTGAATATATGGGTCCTTCATATAATTTTGGGATGACACAGTTGCTGGGAAAAAATTTACGACATGTGTTGGTTTATGCATTTCGATTACCTTGTTTATATCTATCCAGCATTTTTATTGGATTTGTTGAAATAAATGAACCAGTGAACGTCTTTAAAAGATATTACATATGATATTGGTAAAACTAGTTATTGTGTCATGATATAATCAATCGTATTTTGCATACCTCTCTAAACAGCATTTTAAATTAAAATCTAATTAATATTTAAAATACACATGATCATTTAAAACTGTGCTATGTCACTGTTTAACTGCTTTATACTGTAAATGCTTATTAGTTGTGGCAGACACCACCCTTCATGAAATGAACTTATTTTACCCAATTCGGTTGGGAAAACAATGTGGCGTTTTCTAAGTACTTTCTTTCATGCTCCAAGTCTGATCATTCTTGTGTAGATATTACAGCTGCAGTGGATCATCTCGGTGAATAATTATTTCCTGCAGAAAATGATCTCAGTGAATAGTTATTTCCAGAATACCTTACTTAAACCACATATCATGAGCATGTTGGAATAAAAGTCTGATATCAATTTCAAGTCTTTATTTTTCATAAAAAAAAAAAAAAAAAAAAAAAAAAATCTGATGGGTAATCTTTGGGCCTACATTGCCTTGGAAGGATTCATGTAGACCCTATTGCTGTGGGTCCTTTGGTCCTATAGGAAATAATTTTGAATTTCAAACACTGATTTCCGGGCTCTAAAGTGTTATCCTTTTCACCTAGAGTCAACATACCATACATACATACTCCCCATGAGACAAAGATGATCCCTATCAATTTTGGAGTCAAAAGGTCATAGGTCAAGTTTACTGGACATTGGAATAGCAAAATTGTTTCGGGGCTCTTAAATGTTCTCCTTTTCACCTAGACTCACCCTATCACATATATGGACTACCCATGGGACGATGATGCTTATTGATTTTGGGATTTAAAGGTCAAGGTCAAATGTACCAGACATTGAAATAGAAAGGTTTTCAATATCTTACATGTTATCCTTTTCACATAAAGTCACCATATCATACATACAGACCACCCATGGGACAAAGATGATCCCTATTGATTTTGGGGTCAAAAGGTCAAGTATACTGGACATTGAAATAGTAAAATGGTTTCTGGGCTCTAACATGTTGTCCTTTTCACCTAGAGTCACCATATCACATATATAGACTACCCATGGGATGAAAATAATCCTACTGATTTTGGGTTCAGATGGGTGTGGCAGATTGGGGTGAGCAGGAGGTATTCTTAGTGAACAGTGTTCACAGTATCTCTTGTTTGAAATTGTGAGTATAATATTCTTAATGATTGGATCAACCACCATTGTTTGATGACCATAATATATATTTCAGACAGACAGATGGACAAGAATATACCAAACATTCTGTAATGATGAGTTAAGAAAAAAAATCTTCCTTATTTTTGAGCTTGTCATTCCTTAATTATGAGCTTGTTATTGCATAGTGTCTAAAACATATCCCACTCTTAACTCAAATATCATAATTGTGAAATGAAGTACTGGACAATTTCTAAAGCTCAATTTCAACAGATTCTTGAAGTTATCAAAGATACATGAGACTCAAAGATAAACATCTGTGTTTCTATATTTGGAATAATTACACAGAAATGTAAGTCATTAGATTCAATTTTCAGCTGTTTGAAAGTCTGGAATTTAAAACAGGTTTTTCAGCCTTAGACTATAAATAGACATCCTTTAAATTATTTCCATTTGGTAAATGAAATTTTATATAAGAATTGTTAAATGACTTCTTATGTTACATAAAGTCAATCATTAATATGCAAAGGAATAATAACAAGATGTGTTTGTGAAATACTGAATTACTTTGTCTGACAGCAAGTAATTCTGGTACCTAAGAAAGATCTTGTCAAAAGGAATACACATGTAAAATATGAAAGCCCTACCACAAACCATTGAAAAATTATGGCCCTAGAGGTAGCTTGTATGCTATTTAGACAAATTGTAGCCTTTTGGGGGGAAAAAACCCTCCAATATATTTCTATGTTAAATTATTACATTGTTTGATGTACTCATATTATTAATTTAAATGTGCATACATACTAATTATAAGAGGGTTTTTTCAGCATGAATGATGAAATGCCTGTAATAGTGGAGTCTGTTAAGTATATGAACGGAACGTGCAAAAGCACCAGTTTTTTTGCGGTGATTCTTTAGAACCCAATGATGAGATCTGGGGTCGGTCCCAACAAATCTGTCCTGGTTTTCATTATGAGATGGCCCTTATATTATTTGCACAGTAGTTTTACCATATGCAACATACAAAAGACATTCTAAGCAAAGGTGAGTTACATTTACTTATTCATACAACATTTTTCATCATAGAATTACATGAAAGATGTTTTCAAAAATAACTGTTATTTCTCTTTTTTGTCATTTTCACAATTTTAACAAAAAATATATAGATCTTAAGTGTGAACAAACGAAACAACAAAGATTATTTGCAAAAGAAAACAACATTTAGTATAGAGTAGTTTCTAACAAAATAAAAATAAAAAATCAATATTTAGTATATGAAAGAAGTGTCTTTTTTTTTTCTTATGGACAAAGGCTGTGACACCCCAAAATGTTGCTGTATGTCACAACTGTCACTTAACACTCTGCAAATGTCAATTGGTTACACTTGCACTTGCTCAGTTCTGTGCATTCCCACTGTGCTTTAAAACAAGTACACTTTCCTGTAGAGCAACCCGATTCACTTTTGCAGCCACACATAACTAATTCGCTGCATGCTTTGGATGCAATGTCCTGTGTAGTCCAAAATAGCCGCCATCCTCCACTGTTGTCTGATGTCCATCTCCATCCTTCAGGAGAAGGTAGAACACACAACAACTGTGAATCATTCAAGCAGTTTGAACTGTTCACTATTCTCGTGAAGGGGGTGAAAGGGTATTCCATGATCTGTTGGAAGGCCTTCATTACCTCTGGGAAACAGCTCCAAGCTTCCCAAGCTGTGTGTTTACCCTTGCCATAAAAGACGGACACTGTGTCACATTCACTAAAAGCATGGAAAATGGGAATAGTTTTAGCTTTGTCTTTTCCAAGACCCATGGCAATGGCACCAATATTGTCAAATGTAAAGTGCTTGCCAGTGCCAGTGCCAAAGGCCACCCACAGTGTTAGTGTCTGGCAGATACTTTTCAGGCTCCAGAATTTAGCTATGATCAGTTTGACAATATCTGTGTCAACTGTTCTCACTAGGCATGTTTGTGCTCTGTGCTTGACAGCATCCTTTAGGTGAAACAACTCTTGTGTCTGCTTCTTTCTGATAGCAATATGGCATCTCTTCGGCGTGTCCTTTGATTATGACTTTCTCTGCTGAGGTCACAATAACCACCTTATCTGGAATATTGCTGCTTGCTGTAATGTCAGTGAGGAACTGGAAGAGCTCTGTTTTATTCACCGGATCCCTAAGAAATTGTTGCCAGTTAATCGGGATTCTGTTCTGTTTTTCATCCTTTCATTGAGTACCTTTTCCTCGTCTTTCTCTGGTAGATTCATTCAAACTGCCTTCCTTATAAACACTCCATACAATGTCAAGCCTCTTTGTGCTTTGCAGCTGCTGTGTCACATATGGCAAGAACGCTTTGTTAGCAAAGTCTTCGAATGTCAAGCTGCCTTGAGGAGAAAGGAAGTGGAGTACAACTGTACCATCAAGGACTATTGCATCATAAGAATTTGGTGGCACAGATTCCTCTGTCTTTGGAAAACTCTCTGCAAAGTCATGGGTGCCAGTCAAGGAACTCAAGACATCAGGATCAACCTCCAGAGTATCAATATCCTCATCACCCCCAATGTCCATTCCTTCAAGCTTACAAGTGTCAGGAAAGGCGAAAGGTGCCAGAGCTTCTTGGTGCACTGCTTTTCGCAGGTCACTTTTGTTACCTGTCAGTAGTCTTTCTCTGTCAGAAATTGATGATGAATAAGGATGATTTTCATATTGAAAGAAAACACTGAGATCAGATTCCTTGTTTCGGACCACAATGTAGAGACGCGAGAAAAGGCTGACTTCAGATTTCAATTCTTTACTTCTGTCAGCCTGTTTGGCTTTGCAGCAGGGCGTTTAAAGAGTCAAAAGGCATTTCTCTTGATGGGATCATGGATCGATTTAGTTCCTTTCTCCAGAACAGAAGCTCCTGGCCAAGATTTTGTATTTTGAGAATAATCTGTACCACAGCATCTGGAAGAATGTCATGTGTTTCAAGAACAAGGACCTTGAATACAGACTCTAAGAATGGATTTCCAAATGACTTGATAATATTTACCAGTGGAACTGTATGTTGTTTGAATGTTTTCTGCACTGCCATTCCTTCTTCTGATGACTGTGATATTCTGTATGTGCCTCTTATCAACTTCAAACTCCATCTGCAGCCTCACCTGCTCAGGACCAGATAACATCCACCTCATAAATGCAGTTGGGTTTTCTGTGAGCCCAACAGCACCTCCAGATCCAACTAGGATGCTGTTCTGCTCATGAGCCTGGTCAACTGGAATGGCTGAGAAATTTTGGATACCACCCATTGACTATGTACATCAAACTCTTTTCTGACAGTGTCTGGCAGATTCTCCATGTCACGGATGTGCACTGGTATCCATCATACATATTTTTGGTGATTAAGAGCAAAGAACCATGGTGTAATGGCCTTAAGTGATTCTATATACAGCTTGAAGTTTGCTTCGCGATGTGATCAGACAAAAATGTGTCCAGAAGTTCAAAATTCAGGATGGTATCCTAGTATTGAAAAGTGGGACTCTTGGAGGTCTTTTCCTCTTTTCAATCTTCAAAAGAGCAATCACTGCAAAATTCAGTACAAGCATCCTGTTGCAGCTTTGCGAGAGCTACTGCACTGACTTGATGAGCTTGGCGTGTATGAGTCAGATGTGAACAACGAAGAAATGAGTCTGATCTGCCAGTAAAGGCGATTCCTGCCTCCACAAAAATCGTTTGTCCATCCTGAACCTTCAAGTTAGTCTCCAAGTGTATTCCATGTAGCCATTTCAGTGTGCAGGCCACCCATCATCACAACAAATTTGTCTTCACCATGTGTTTCAGGTCATTCATGCCATGTTTGATCATTGCAGGCATTGCTGCTTTTTCAAAAAACAGTGGGAGAAGCTGTGATAGCACTGCTCCTCGATCATCTTCATATGAAGTGTCCAAGGAGGCTGCATGGAAGGTTGACCATGACACAATGTCCCCTGAAAAGAGGTCATCCTTTTGAAGAATCCGGATTGCTGTTGTCATCCATATGTTTTCCTGTTGCTTTGCGGCAACCATATCCCTGATAACAGTCCATGTCTCATTGAGCTTTGGAACTTGCACTGAAGATTATTTCAAAGCAACAGTAGGAACTGTTGTGTAGGAATCAGGTAATGACTGACTGTAGCTGGTATCACCAGATGGAAGTGTGACTGGAGTACGTCTCTGCCCCACATTTGTCTTTGTTGGACATTGGAACAGACTCATAGCTGTGCCATGGAATGATCCCTCTGTGCTTGTGCTTCATGGATTGTAGTCAAGATTGTCCAAGGTTTGCACACGGCACTAGCCATCTGCCCCTCAAGCTGAAGGATACAGTTGTAGCTCACACTGAGACCCAGTTCGTGTAATCTAGCATTTAGTGACTTTGATCAAACTTGTGTGTGAACTTTGAGACCCAGGTACAGAGGAAGGGGAGTTACATACTGGAGAGAATGACGACTTTTTCCCACGGTTTCTGTCTTTGCAGGCTGTTTGCAATTGAAAAAGATTATTTGTGAAATTGTGAACTCTTGGAAATGTTGTTGTTGCATATCAGCTCCATTCAACAGCATGGACACCAGCATCTTCATACTGGTTGGAATGAAATTTTGCTGGCAATCTGAAGGAAATGACCCATCAAATTCGAAACCTGGCACTTGAAAGATATCACGGCATACTGTTGGAAGCTTTTGCAAGAATGGATGCATCCTCATCAAAGCTTGGTCTAAAGGCCTGTTGTAACAAGTCTTGCATGCCCTCTTCAAAAACAAAAATCACATGCTTACCGTGTTGCTGCTCTTGGGCCCAAGGAAAATGTTCCAGAATCATATGCTTGATTCGACTTCTGTTGATTCTTTCATGTATACCTAAGGCTTCAAAACGATTGGTGTACATATTATGTAAGTCAGCAGATTTGAAGAAGATACCATCTCTGATTGTGTTTTCCATGTAGGTCAACAGCTCTATAAAAGCCCTTGCCTTTGCTCTCCTCTCTTTGTGTCAAGAGAATCTGTACGTTGCTGCTTTCGCAAGAAAGAGCGATGACAATTTCTAAATAATGTTAAACAAGGCATGTGATATTTGGCCTCTAAAGCAATAAGGTCACAGCTTGCAATTCTGGCTAGCAAAGCTGAGTCTTGCAGTTCAGTTGCCATGTGCCTAATGTTTGTGTCTGAACCAAGGGTACTGAACTCATGCAGACGACCTTCTTTGGTACAGAATAAGCAGTTCATTTTGACTGGGGTGTAGAACTTCTATGTCGCTTTCCACTTGAAAGGGTGTCAACCTCAGAGCTGCCAGCTTCATTCTTGTCCCTTTTTCTTTCAATTTTGCTCATTCTGTAACTACTGAACTTTTTATGGCATGATTTATGCCATTTTGCTTCATTGTCAATGAAGTCTTGAACGATGACATCTTCACTAAAAACAACGGACACCAGTAGTCGTTGAGTGCGATGAAAGTGATTTAAATTTGCAAGGAATGTCTTATATGCCTCATTCTTGTCTTCAGTAGTCCAAGTTGCTTTCAGAGGACATCTCAGTTCTTCTCCAGTAGCTTTTTGGCAGATTGCACAGGCTGTCCAGTCCATTTTGGCACTCAGACATCAGACACCAGTGACCTGAAATCCTCAAAAATGTATAAGTAACACAAAAAAATTCTATGAATCAAAATACAGATTTTAAATCAAAAATTAAAGCTCTTATTAGGATTGCAAGGTAGTTATTTATTTATTTATTTATTTATTTTTATATTATTACCTCAAGTTAGGATGAAAGAAATACATTTATTATTTATGCAACATGCACAGTGATGGTTTGCATCTACCAGAGGTAACAGCTAAATCTATTGAAATTTTGCTTGTGGTCAACTCATGAAGTAGGAACCCTAACGATGCTGTGAAAAAAAGTTTCATACTTTTGTCTGGTTGGTTCCGATTGGGTCAAATTCTGGTGCTAACAGACTCCACAATAAGGTTCAGGACTCAATATATTTATTTTGACACAGTTATGAAACCATAATGAACAATGTATTTGAGGAAACAATGTACAATATACAGCTGTGCAATAAAACAGTGATACAATATTAATTCAACAATCAAAACCTATGCCATACAATATTTAATGTTAATGGTTTCCATAAAAGACACATCAGTTAAGGGAGAAAAGGTAGTATTTCTTCTGTAAATTGGTTGGTTGTATATGTTTAATGTCCTGCTCAAGAATTTTTCACTTGTATGGAGACATCACCATTGCTGGTGAAGGGGTTCAAAATTTAGGCCTATGCTTGATGCTTATGGCCTTTAAGCAGGGAGGGGTCGTCATTGTGCCACACATGCTTTGATATGGGGCCTCTGTTCATTCAAAGGACCGCCCCATTAAGTCACCTCTTACAATTCTAACCCTGATCCCCAAGGGAGTCTCCTGTAAATGGTCATAAAATAATTAAGGAATTAAAAGAAATAGAATAATATTTCTATGTACCCTTCTATGGAAAGAAGTTTTCCTCAGAAACTTGTATAGTAACTAGTAGACATGTAGGAATGACTCTGTAATTTGAAGGTCAACTGAAACAATTTTTAAAGTTTGGTTTTCAAATAAATTTAGTTATTTAAATGTTTTTTCCTTAAAATAATTTTTGTCTTGACCATCCAGGTAAATATGTTATTAATTTCAATTCAGTAATTTTTTTTTTTGTATGAGTTATCTACCCTTTAGTGGAACCTGATAATTCAACATGGTTGGTACAACTTTTTTTGCCAGAATTAGCTTAAAATTTCAAATGAATGCTTAAATGTTTTTGCTTCTGTTTCAAGTAGTATTTTGTTCTTTTTCTCATCAATAATTTTGTATCATATTGTAATGTATTTACCTGTGTTCAAATAATATTTTGAGACATGACATTGATATTTAATCTTTTCTTCTCAATAAACCAAACATTATTTCATTCGTCTTTTTTTTTTTTTTTTGGTCACCTGAGTAAACTCGGGACATGGAGAACCTAAATCGTAAATTTCAGGACTCCTGCACCCAGTGGTCTTAAGGGCACCTGGGCAAAAACTGCCAAAATTGACCAATTTTCGAAAATCATCTTTCCAACCACACTTGTGCATGAAAAACTAAATGCATAGTGATGCAGAACAGGAAGGCCTTTACAAAAATTGTAAATTTCATGATTCAGGTTGGGGCCAAACTAGTATTATATAATGTATATGTGTAAAACATTTAATTAATATCTTCTTGAATGCTATTGATCTAAATTGAAACTAATTGAAATAGACATTTAGAAGGAGTTGGTTGTCCTTTACCAAAATTGCAATTTCATGATCTCGGGGTGTAACAGTTTTTGTTTCAAGGTGGGGCCAAAATTATTATAGTGATTATTGTCTTCATCATGTGAAAGACTTCTTTAAATTTACTGATACGGTATTAAAACTAAGTTCATATTAAAAAAAGCAGGAAAGGATGTACCAAAATTGTGAATTTTGCAATCCCGGGGGTTTTGACTCTAGGCCTGGTCCAAATTAATCATATTGTGTTAATGTTATGTATATTATGTAAAGTCTTTCATCAGTATAGGCACTTTCAGGGGCATTTAAATCCACGTCTTGTTTTATACTGCCGCTAAATATTAGAATTTAGCTTAGATATGCAGAACAGGAAATTTTTTCTAGGTTTCATAGCCCTTGGCATTTAGTGACACTTTTAACTAATACTCAGGTGACCAATAAGGCCTTTGGGCCTATTGTATTGTCTAAGAGTTATATCCCTTGTCATATATATTTTGAAGTGATCTTAATTGTTCTTTCTACTGTCTCTCAAGTTAAATAAAAGTATATGTTTTATAATTTTATATGTATTTAGTAAATACTAAACCACCATTGGAAATAAAAACATTCATAGTTACTATTACAGATCACATCAATACATATAAGTCAACTTCATTCCATTCTCATTAAGTCCCAGGTGAGTGCAGTGTCAGGAGAGGAAAGGAATTCACAGTCACTATCGGCACCTTTAAAGCAATATAAGCTGTCAAAATTGTTATTTTGGGGTCCTAAAATTTAATCGAAAATTTTGTAAACATCTACCTTCTAATACCTGATTTTATCGATTAAACTTTTGATATGTTGTATTTTTTGCATTAAATGCAAAAATGTTCGACAGTTGAAATTAAGTCTTCCCGTACCTTAATTTTCCCGACATTATTTCCGTATGCAATGACCTAAAGTTGAACTCATTCGGCAAAGTCAAATGCGCAAGCGCAATATTTCCGGTAAGCACGAAAGATGTCTGACACGAAAGGTTCGAAGCAAGGGAGAAAGCCGACTTTGGAATTTTGCGTAATGTTTCGAGCGATCCCTTAAAACTATCATAACTAAAAAACATACTATCATAACTTAAAAACATATAACATCGTTAACAGTGCCAAAATAATGATGGTAACTAGAATTTTATCTCACCTCGCCGTCCATATTTTACTGACCCGGATACAACCCGATCCACCCCGATCAGCATCAGAATCATTCGTGTCAACATCGGTTATCTTCGGGATTGTCGCCGACGATTAATCAGCTGCCATTGTTAGGGTCAAACGGAATGTCGAGGAATATATTTTTCATCACGTAAAGGTGTATAAACGATGCATAAGAGAGGAAATTCGATGCAGTTCTTTTTTTCAATCATATCAACGTTCATTTAACCTCTTTTAATGCCACTATAAAAAATTGCAATTTTGGCAGCTCATATTGCTTTAAGGCACTCAATGTCTAAGCAATATCTGTTGTTTCAGGTTTCAACACTACCCTCGACTTATTATCAGCAATTACCATGATTAATTTTCATCCATTTACCAAACCGGTCATGGTGGCCCAGTGGTTAGAGTCTTTGCTTCATAACCAGGAGGTTGTGAGTTTGAGCCCTGTTCATGCTATGGCCACTTCAAACCTAAGACATAGACCAGTCTTCACGAAAACTTTCTAAGCCACTAGCCAGTAGGACTAGTGGATTTCACATTTTTACTAGCCCAATGAATATTTTGTTATCCCTTAAAAATGAATAAAATTTCAAAATTTGTGCCAGATAATTTGATTCCAAATTTGATATTAAGTATTAGCAGTTTTATGAATCAGTTTGTTCATTTTGTGAATCAGTTCATTTTCTTCTGATTCTTAAAATCTTGATCCTGGACAGTGGTCCTCTTCAGATTTCTCGTGTTTACTTTAAGCTTTCCACCTGTATTTTCTTCCCTGTTAGATTCACTTAGCCATATTTACTATTAGAATGTTGTTGTCAATCAAGGATATATTAATATTTACTAAAATGTTATTAAACATCTATGTGATAAACTGCATATTGTAAGCTTCCCTTTCCACCCCCACCCTGAGGGAAAAAAAACTTTAGTGTAACTAAAAAATTAGAGTTAATTGGTTATGATTGATTGTATATTGTTTAACATCCCTCTCGAGAATATTTCATTCATATGGAGATGTCACCATTGCCGGTGAAGGGCTGCAAAATTTAGGCCTATGCTTGGTGCTTATGGCCTTCGAGCAGGGAGGGATCTTTATCATGCTACACCTGCTGTGACACGGTACCTCGTTTTTTGCGGTCTCCGACGAAGGACCACCCCATTTAGTCGCCTCGTACAACAAGCAAGGGGTACTGAGGACCTATTTTAACCCAGATCCCCACAGGATTAATTGGTTATATAATAGATCAAAATTCAAATCTGTAAATTGATAAATTGAAATTTAATCAATCTGTAAATATTTGTGTATCAATAATAATGATATGAGGAACTTATTTTATTCTAATAAAATGCCTTACTTTCCATTATACATGTACAATGTAGTATGCAATATCCACAAATATATTGCATAGTTTCAAAGATTTATTTCCACTCAAATGCACTGAAAATATATTTTGTCTACAAGATACAATGTATAATCCTTATCAAATAGCTCTGAAGTTGATTTAACAGGTGGAAATAATTGGTGAACCTTCCATTATAAGACATATTACCTTGAAAGAAAAATTGAGATTTTGATTTATTGAAAGTTAGCGATGTTTATTGAGTGTTTATGAATATAGTACTGCTAAATGATTTATATGGAGGGGTTTTATGGACAGTATGATCATGTGGTACTGATAAATCCCTGTTAAACTCAAATATTTGGAAAATATCACTTAAGTTGTAATTATTTTTCACTAGCCCATCAGGCTACCTTTTAGACAATTTTAACTAGCCCATATCAATTTTAACTAGCCTCGAGTGTCGGGCTAGTAAGTTTTCACAAAGACTGGTAGACATAGGTAGTGATTGCTCTTTCACCAAATGTTCAGATATGACCTTAAAAATGTAGGTCACATGTGACAACAGGAGTTGGCATATTAAAGAACCCTCACAACTATGGCCCTGAGTGGTAAGCTTAGATCTAAATTTGTTGTACTTCACCTACAGCTGGTGACATCACTAAATATGAGTGAAAAATTCTCGATGGGATGTAAAGCAAACGAACAACCATCATCCATTTACCTGAACAATTACCATCTCATGATTACTTGTAGCCCTTGGCCCAAGGGTTCCAGGTTTGCTTATCATAAGAGACGACTAAAGCGGCTCAAAGGCCATAAGTGCCGATCATAGATCTAAATTTTGCAGCCCTTCACTGGTGATGCTGATGTCCCCTTTATAAGTGAAAAACATTAAACAATATTATGCAGCAACCAACTAGCATCCTGTAACGCTTACCTGACACTATGTTTACTTAGTGGCATATGCCCGAGACAATTCATAAACAGTCAAGTTTTATTAGAGTCCAGAATTATATTTTAAGTTATCTTCTAATATTAGATGTTTTTTCAATAATGCTACAGATGATACTTGGGAATATTTCAATATTGGGTTCGCAATTCAATTTTACTGATAAACAATAGATTTACAGTAAGTCAAATTCTTGAAAGAAATAGTTATGTAAATAATTTACTTTTAAAAGTAATAAATATACGAGGGTGTGGCCATCCTAACTAATTTCCAGTTGACCATGACTGTCACAATTTTCATGCCTCGTTTCAATACATGTTTTATACCTGGGTGCAAAATTGCACACATATTGAGTTATTCTTTAATAAGGTATTGAATATCAAACATGGCTAGTGATGCAAGGCATGCTTTTCATCTAAAGTTGAGTACAGTGCTGTAATTTAGTACTTGTATTTGAAAGTAAAACAGGCAAAGAAATACACAACAAGTTGGCCAATATTTGGGTCTTCTGCACCATCTTATGCTCAGGTTAAATTCTGGGTAGGGAAATTCAAACATGGTAGAACGTCTTTAGAAGATGAAGCCAGGTCTGGACACCCACTTGATGCCACCGGCGAAGAAATGTGTAATAAAGTTCGGGATTTGGTATACTCTGATAGGCAAATTCAGGTGGAAGAAATAGCACAGGCATTAGGCATTTCATATGGTAGCATTTCAACAATCTTACATGATTGTTTAAGTATGCAGAAGCTAACAGCCCATTGGGTTACCAAATCCCTTAGCGATAAGCAAATGGCAACCAGAGTATCAGTATGTAGCACCTTGTTGAAACATATTAGGTCAAAAGATGATTTACTTTTCTGACTAGTGACTGTAGACAAGATTTGGATTCATTATTATGAGCCAGAGAATAAAGCTCAGAGTTGTCAGTGGGTAAGGCTGAAGTCCCCAAAGCCAAAGAATTTCAAGACACATCCATCTGCTGGCAAAGTGATGGCCACAATATTTTGGGCCACAAAAGGCATTATTATGTTGGACTTTTTACCCAAGAAAAGTACAATAACTGGCATGTACTATGTAAACTTGCTAGACCAGCTGAGAACCGCCATCTGTGAAAAATGGCAAGGTAAACTTTTTAAAGGCATTTTGCTGCAAAAGGACAATGCAAGAGTCCACACTTGCAAAATTGCAATGAATTCTGTAGAGCGAAACAGATATAAATTAATACCACATCCTGCCTATTCACCTAACCTAGCTCCTAGTGACTTCTTCCTATTCCCAAACTTGAAAAAGGATATCCATGGACATTATTTCCTGTCTGACAAAGAAGTTGTAATGGCAGTTGAGGACTAGTGTATCAATGGAAAGGACCCTGACTTCTTCATTTCTGGACTGATGGCTCTTGAACACCATTGGTCTAAGTGCATGACATTAGAGGACAGTTACATAGAAAAAGAAGAGGTGGATCTCAACCAGAAAGAAGTTAGGCTGGTTACTTATTGACATACCCTCATATATTTAAAAACTTCATTGGGATATGAAGTTGGACAATCATGTGATCAAAATCTGTGAAGCTCAGAGGGATTCCATGTTGTTTAAATTTTATTTCTTATAAATGCACAATTGAAACAAACCAGCCATTTCAAAAGCTAAAGATCAATGTATTTTACAGTTAACCAAACAGGTTGTCAAAGTAGTGTAAAAATTTTGCAGTGAATTCTGTTGTTGTTACTCTGAAGGAGCTGACAGTTGTAGGATGGGGTTTTATGCAGTCTTTAAATTTATGTGTTACAGTGTATATAGTCATAATGAGCAAGGATGTCTGTACAAATTTGTGGCCATTGAGTCCGAGATTCTGGTGATAAGAGGGGCATGGGTTTAGACGTTAGTGTGGGGTCGAAATGGGTATAGCAAAAATACTTTTAATCTTTTAGAAATATTCTTTCTTATTTCTTTTCATTGTAAAGAAGTTATAAAATGCGTGTAACTGTCTACCAAAATTATATAATTTCCAATATCTGAGGGACAGGGATTCAGGCTTTAGGGCAATGTCTATAAATGAGTTTATTTAGAAATAAATTTCATTTTTGAAAATACATGAGGATATGAACTGTAATGCTTCATGCTGGCATACTTCATGATATGTGCTAGCGCTTCATGAAAAGTATGCCAGCATGAAGTGTTGTTCATACCAGGATGTTGAGATTCATTATTTTCAAAAATGAAATTCATTTCTTATATTTACATTCTGCTTCCAATTCTGTCAAAATTCACAGTTGTTAAAATAGAATTTACTATATTTATCAAGATTCATATGCACATTTTAATAACTGCAGTGCATTCATGAGAAAATTGCTATCATTACAATTTGTAAATATGTCAAATGCAAAAAAAGATAGAAAGAAACAACAAAAACAACAAAAAAAACATTGGAAATGCAGATATAGTAAAAATGCATTCATCTGTGTATTGTGAATCATTATTTTCTGCATGATAATGAAGAACCTGTGAAATCCTTACCCTTGCGTTGACTGGGTTCAAGCTCTAACACAGAGCTAAATAGATAAAAGAATGATGATGCAATTTATCTGATAAATTCATCCTCTTTGCTTTAGTCCATTGTGTTATTTGTATGGCTAAGGAGAAAACAAAGGGTTAATACTACCAAAATAGTGGAATACATGACCCAAGGACGCAAGTTAATGTCGGGCTTCAGGAGCAGCAATCAATATATGAATATTTTTAAATGTTCCTTTACTCTTGGGCATTTGAAACTGAGTATAAAAAGCTGAAGACTTTCGATAATTAATTCATAATTTTATTAAGTTGATGCATGTTTCTCAGGTGACTGTTAGATCCCATAAGCCTACTGACCTGTTTTGTTTAAGCTAGATGTAAATGTTACAATCCTGAAAGATATAAATGTTATCCTATTGCTTATAACCAAAGCTGTTCATTCTTTTCCTTATTAGAAGCAGTTGTGTTTGTTTGCAGTCATAATAGATTTTTTTTCTGCTTCAAATAAGACAGTTTTAAAGACTTGACAGAGTGCCAGTGCTAAATCATTATCATATAACTGATCTCTCTGTTGTGTATGGAGGACATTGTGACTATTGTTTCCTCAGGTACCCACTGTTAGACAGAACATGGAATGGTGGCTAAATGCCTACATTGTGTATCATAATCTACATTTCCAACTTTGATCATGTGACCCTTTACCACTAAACCCAAAGTAATGACTTCATTCAATACACAAATAGACTAAAAAAAGGGGGAGATTTTCAGTGAATAAATGTGTATGTATGTTGGTTTGAATAAAAGGAGGCCTCAAAAATATCTTAGTAAAATTGTAACTTCTAAAAATTAACATATCTTTCACAATAAAATTATACCCAATTTTGATATTTAGCATTTAAATACAATCAGTACTTGCCTCCCACTTGGTGCCCCTTAGAACTTGGGTAGATAGAATGTGTAGGTAGCCAGGTAAAACCATTTAATATTGACGTTGTAGTTGAAAGAGTTAAACGCGGGACGACGGCCATGCAACATTAAGTATTTTAGCTGGCTGGACAAATTACAATTATGACAATGGACTGTATAGTACCGCAACCTATCTGGACAGGAGGCTACCATCACGGTGGCCTTGCCTCACTTCACTCTCATTATTTCGCTCCATATTACTTCCCCAGGAAACGCAGTGCCTTCTCCTGTTCCTACTTCTCAGGTATTTCCATGTTTGATTTGTATTTGTTTATTGGATATTTGGGTTCGGTCAATATTACAAGGAGGGTAAAATAATCAATGGCTTGAAAAATATTGCTAAACTGAAGAAGTTGTTACTGTTTGTGATTGTCTGTTGTATAGCAGGTTTATAGAACTGTAGACATGTATTTAATTTTGTATTCATTTGTTGAGTTATCATGTATATGAACTAGTTCATGTTTGTAGTTTTGCCAAATACAACTGCTCAAGTACTTCTTATAATACATGAATGTTAATTCTGTAAAGTTAAATATGATGATTAAGGGTCAAATTTCGCCTCTTAAGGACATGATAACGTATTCAAATCTTAAATATTTGAAATGCATTTTATTAATATTATAATTAAGTTTCACACCATTTCTGTTTTGATATTAGAAAATAAAGCACAGTATTATTTGCTATATTTCATGTCACTTTCTGTTTTTTATTTTTCAAAACACTCAAAAGATTGTAATTCATTTTTCTTCCAAAAATTGATTTTTGAGAGATACACATCAATACAAATCATGTTCTCCAATGCATTTTATCATTGCAAAAGGATAATGATACAAAAATATGCACATTTTCAGAAATCTGAGAAAAGTTAAGGTACATTTGTGATGTCACATATTTAGGAATCACTGCCATTCTTTTTTTAAATAGAGTACATGTATCAAAACACTGCGCTTCAAAATAATACTGCTTTTAAAAACTTAAATCATCTTAGGGGGCCAGATCAGGCCCATCCCATGAATAGTTTTTTCTTTGGTGTCATATTCTTACATTTTAAAATCACCTGAGTTGCTCAGGTGAAAGATTACTAATTGTGCCAGTCCACTGTGCATCATTTTCATAGTCTTCTTAGAAATTGGACCATTTGTCACTAAAATTGGTGAGTAGTATCTTTTGGGGTATGTAAACTAAAACTTTTTAATTTCCTAGTCACTGCCTCCATATGGCTCTAGGGGTAATGCCAAAACTTATAAATGATGCCATCATCAAAAATCATTTTTCTTTATTTCTAAATATGTACCATACTAAGTGAGTTATGAGCATGGTGCCTTTAATCAAAATGAATGTATGATCCCCCTCCCAGCTGCACCAAGGTTTCAGGCCCTAGGGTAGGGCTATATAGCTCATGCTAAAAATTTGTTAATTGAATATTTTCATTATACTTGAACATCTAGCATACAAAGTTGATAATGCAGAAATCACCATGTCTAGTCCTTCCATATCTGTCTTACATTCTTCCAATTTTTACCATTTTGTGTATTAGGGCCATAACATTTAATGAAAAAAAATCACAAGATCATATGTTACAAAACTTGCTTATGAATGATAGACAATGTCAAGATCAAGCTGACTTGTGATGAAGTTAGAAACTTAAGGTGGCTCACCGAAAAGAGTTGCTCAAATCAACTCAAAATTTATGAAAGATATAATGATATAGAATAAGTATATATGTCAAAAAGGTGGAAAATATGCAACTTTGGATTTAAAAACACGACTTTCAAAAGTTTATTTCAGTAAATATGAACAAAGGCCTCTGGTGGATTTGAACTCAGGATCTGTGGTTCACCAATCTGATGCTTTAACCACTGAGCTATGAAAATAAATAACCAAATTGATTGATACAAACAATTTCACAAAATATTTAAATCGCCATCTTGTGACATGTCGTAAAGAGTATAGGCATTGGTGTAGTGAGCTTCCTCAAAAGCTAAGGAGAAATATTTAACTATGATTCAAATTACTCATAATATTTTGTCCTTTTCAAACAGTAAATGTAATGGCCCTATACAATATTGTGATACTATAGTGCATGTTTTCAGTTGGTGCAGTTATCAACAAATAATTTAACTAATTAGAATCACTGAACAAGTATTATTGTCAATCTCTGTAAAAGTAAATGATTAGATCGAAGCTCATACTTGGCATAGATGGTGTGTCATTACTAAGACCCAAGGTTATTTGGCCAAGAATAAACTTGGTACAAAAGTTGCTTGGTAAGATGGTGTGTCATGACCTTTATCCAAGGTCATTTTGCTAAAGACAATGTCAATTAGACTCATAGTATGGCCTGTACTATATAATGCAGGGATTATAGAAGTTTGTATGAATAATGTGGCATTCAATTTTTTTTTTTAATTTAATTTGAATATTTGCTACTTTGGATGAGCCCCATAGGGGTATTAGTCTTGTTAGGACAGGTCTCATGTTTCAAATACTATATGCAGGTGATGTAGATACACCTGACAAAAGTTTTTACATTAAATGCCTATTGATCAGACATCAATTAAAGCACATATTTTCTCCGTGTGAGACCTAAATAGCATGTACATGTAGAGAGAGAGTACTGGTAATCACAGGTCTTGTTTGAATTCAGTTATTATACTTCCTGCAAACAAAGTTTTGTTTTGAGTTTTGTTTTTTTGGGGGGTGGGTGGGGAAGGGGACTGGAATAACCTTGTTTGTTTGTTTTGTTTGTTTGTTTGTTTTATTTATAGTCGCCTGAGCAATTTTTCAGCTATCCGGCGACTGTCACTATTACCGGTGACGGGGCTGCAAATTTAGACCTATGCTTAGCACTAATGGCTTTTGGCAGTGAGGGTTCTTTTACGTGCCACACCTGCTGCGACACGGGACCTCCGTTTATAAGGTCCCATCCGAAAGACCTGTGACTCTCACTTCGTAATGCCGAGCTCTTGGCGAAGGAGCAATCACTACCTATTTTAACGTCTTAGGTTTGACGCGGCCGGCCCGAGCGGGGCTCGAACTCACGACCTTCCGTTCACGAGGCGAGAGCTCTACCACTGAGCCACCGTGATCGGTGGAATCACCTTGTCCATCTGACCATCCATCCATTTGTCCATATAGAAATAATTTGTCCAGGGGATATCTTTAACACAGATGAATAGATCTGATCAAAGCTTTATGTGTATCTTATATGAACCTATTTTGATTGAGATTTTTTAACATTCAAGATGTACAGGTGTAATTTGTTAATTTGACTCAAAAACTAAACCAGGCAAATGGGAGTAGGAATTTATTCAGGCAAGTATGCAACAAACATAATACAAACTGCATACGCCCAACCCTCATACACAAGTTAAACCAAGTAAACGGGAGGGAGGGTGGGAAACAAACGAAACGTGACACACTGTAACTCAGCGTCACATAAAAAACGTGGTCTCACAGCGCCGACCCGCACATTTATACCAAAAGGTCATGACCCAACAATACAGGGCGTTACAATACAGGGTGTGTTCGTAAATTAAATACAGATTAACAAGTCAATCTTTTACGATATTTTTTTTTTCTATTTTGAGGGGGAATTGTCATTTTCCAGAGTATTAATCTTAAAAACCAATGAACAGATTTGATTCAAATTTTGTTGATTTATTATGTATATGATGAAATTGTGCACATCATTTTTATTGAGATTCTTAAATATTCTGAGTAAAGCTCTATTGCAGAATATATAGCCTTGCATTAATTGCTCTCAGTAAAGCAGAGTTCTTCATCATGTCAGGATGTTTTTATTCCTCAATGAGCACAAATTCACCATTTCCCACATCCAATGTGCCCAGCAGGTGTAATAGTTCCATTAGGACAGTTCTAGTTAATTCTGTTTTAAAAATTTTGTCAAATTTTTAAAAACACTAAACAATGGTTGAATTTAGAAAACCATTATCTAACAAGCAAATAGAACATGTTTCTCATTATTCAGTGATCAGAGGTCAGAGTGAAAGAACACAGTTATCATACATAAGATAATATGTAACATGGGGAAAACCACTGTTAGGAAGTGTCACTTGGTATATATAGCAAAATAGGGGAAATTTTCTATATTTCTTGTACAGCTGTAGATTTAGACTGAACATACCATACAAATACAATTGCATTGAGTGTTTCTATTTTGAATATCATAAAAATTTAAATACGATTGGAAATTCCAATCTTGATTTAAATCTTAAGTCACCAAGTAATTGTGAGAAAAATAAAACTTTTCTATAGAGTCTATCAAGAAAGGTTTAGGTAGAGGTTTTGGATATAGAATCATGGCTAGGTTGAAGTTTATTGAATGTCAAATTACTCTATGGAAAAAAATTTCCATTAGCATACTCAGCAATGTTTACAGTCAATGTTTGGTCCAAAATGTATACTGCTGTGTTAAATCTGTCAAGTATTTTTAAGTTTTCTTTAAGTTTGTTTTAATAGTTATATCATGTTTTTAAAAGATTTTGTTTTGTTTGATAGGTTACAGATTTTATTCGACATTTCACTCTTTCTTATCAATCTGTGTCACTGGTTTTTGTAACAAAATTCCTTGTCTGTGAATGGGGTATTAACTCAGACTCAACCCTCAACCTGAAGGACTAAGGGTTTTCTGTAGGGATCAGACCTAATCCCTTAGAGGACAGCATTCTCATGCTCATGAGCTCCATCTGCCAGGTTTGAAATCGGAGTTTTCCTCCTCCTCTTAAGGGGATTTATGGCAAGTCTGCCTGACCATTTACCCACGGTTGGATTCTAGGCACCTACAGCTCTCTCGATGTCACAAATTTCCCTGAGTCAGAAATCAGAATTTCTTGGTGGGAGAGGCTGTTTGAGATGCTGTGATATTTAATGCATTTCTAAGGAGCTATGCACAGGCTTACCTCAATGTCTTGGCCCCTTTTGCCCCATCAATTAGTATTGCATGTTTGGTAATAAGAGGTCGTTTGACGTAGTTAGTTCATGTATATGCAGAAGTATAATGGCATTGATGTGCAGCATGAATATCCAGATCAGCAAGTCAACAGGCATAGAGTGATGCATCTCAGTAAGGCAGGATATTGGATTTGATATATTGATAAACAACAAATGATACAATTATTTGTTGTCACACTTAAGCATCTTTCCTGTACAGCCTTAGCTGAATAATACATGTAAGACTGTGTGATCAGCTAGGACCCCAAAACCAGCCTATCCTCTGATCTGCTACACAAGGATCTATAGCATAATGGGTGTCATCCCATTTTGGGTCACATCAGAGTGACCTTTGATCAAGCACCAAAATTGCTCAGACTTAGAAATCTTAGCTGGTTGTTTGAAAATATCAAACTTTTCCAATCATCTTGTATGACATCCTGAGGTGTTGTGAAAGGCTAAAATCTGCGTACTAATTCTTTTTAAATGAGAACAAAGATGAAAGGATCAGAATGTGTTGTGACAGTTGTTGATAATTATGAAGAAGGGGGTTTTCTCATCAAACATTCATGTTGATCAGCTGCATGCATGTTTGACTAGTAAGAAATAACTGTCTATGTACATTAGGTTTAGAATAGACACATGTGCACAACTTGTGGAGCACGAAACAACCTTGCTTTAACTGCATATTTGAAAGAGAACTCTGTTTTCTTGCACGGAACCCATACATCACAAGTATATGGCATATCACACCATGTTGAAGAAAGTATCACTCACTGTGATCAGAATGGCATGAAGAATCCTAGTGTTCTAAATGTATGCATACAGGAGCTGAATGTGCAAACAAAAAGTTGACAGATTTGACTTGCGAATTAAGTTAGTTGTGCTATATGATTGGTTAAAGCAGATTGTGATTATTCATTGTTTTGGGTCACCAGGACATGACTCACAATTCAATGTGGTTAGCTAGATGTTTCATGTTTGTGTAGCGAGTATGTGAGCGGATCTAACATCAAATTTGACCAAAGACCTAGATACAATCTTGTCCTGGTACAGACCTGAGACTGAAGGAGTTACGACAAAATGAATAAAAATAATTTTTAAAAAACCCACTTGATCACGTGATTTAGGTTTTCTTAGAATTTCCTTTATCTAACACATGCCAAATAGTTTTCTTCAACACAGAACTTACATACATTCATCCCAATCTGTTGGATACAATGGCCTTAAAAAATTTCCCAAGGAATACAGTATACAAAATTTAGTACATACACCTGAGCCTTTATGGCTTGGGGAGGGGAGGGGGGGGGGCTCCCTAATGTGAATGGTGTTGTGGTAAAAGCAGCATCCATACACAGCAAGATTAAAGTTTTATACATGGGATCATGTTCGTATTTCACATACCAATGGAATAAATGATTTTAGAAGATCATTGTCTGTAGAGTATTCATCAGCTAATGCCCCCCCCCCCAAAAAAAATTTAATCTGAGAGCAAATTGTTAGAAAAAGATTGATTGATTGATTAAATATTGTTTAACGTCCCGCTCGAGAATCTTTCACTCATATGGAGACGTCACCATTGCCGGTGAAGGGCCGCAAATTTAGGCCTATCTCGGCGCTTATGGCCTTTGAGCAGGGAGGGATCTTTTACGTGCCACACCTGCCGTGACACGGGGCCTCGGTTTTTGCGGTCTCATCCGAAGGACCGCCCCATTTAGTCGCCTCTTACGACAAACAAGGGGTACTGAGGATCTATTCTAACAACCCGGATCCCCACGGGGTGTTAGAAAAAGAAGTTTTGGATTTAGAATCTAAGGTAAATTATGCTTCAGGAAATAAAGAGGATATTGAACTCCTTGAAGAAAAAAATATGTCAAAATTCAAAAGAAAAATACCTTGAGGATTTAGTGTTAAGGTCAAAAGCAACATGGTATGAAAAAGAAGAAAAAAAATAAAGACTATTTTTGTAAACTATAGAATGATATCAATGAAAACTCATTGATTTTGATGAATCAGGAGCACATATTAGAAGAAGGGTCTTTCTTTTCAAATTTATACAAAAGCAAATAACAATACACCAACAAAACATTACGAAGTGAAAGTGTGTTTTTAAATTACAATGTGAAATATGAGATATGCAGAAGGAGTTCTGAAACTTTCAGAGTATTCAGAAATATTGAAAGTTATGAAACACAAATTGCCTGGCTCTGATGGTTTTACTTTATTTTTAGCTCACATGAGCCAAAGGCTCAAGTGAGCTTTTCTGATCAAAATTTTCCCATTGTCTGTCGTCAGTGTTGTCGGTGTCTGCAAAAACTTTTAACATTTCATCTTCTTCTCCAGAACCACTGGGCCAATTTCAATCAAACTTGGCAAAAAGCATCCTTGGGTGAAGGGGATTCAAGTTTATTCAAATGAAGGGCAGTACCCTTCTCCAAGGGGAGATAATGACAAAATAGTGAAAAAATACTGACAAATTTTGAAAATCTCCTCCTGAACCAGCAGGCCAATGTCAATCCAACATGGTACAAATCATCTTTGTGTGAAGGGGATTCAAATTTGTTCAAATGAAGGGACATGCCCCTTCAAAGGGAAGAGAATCACAAAAATGGAAAAATAGGATGGGGTCATTTAAAAATCTGGCTAGAAAAGTTCCAGTTTACATTGCAGCCTTCTGACATAGTGCAGATTCAAGTTTTTGGTTTTTTTTACATCATGGCCCCCAGGGGTAGGGTGGGGGACACAATTGGGGATCAAAGTTTTACATATGAAAATATAAGA
Source organism: Ostrea denselamellosa (assembly GCA_024699665.1). Lineage (NCBI taxonomy): Eukaryota > Metazoa > Mollusca > Bivalvia > Ostreida > Ostreidae > Ostrea > Ostrea denselamellosa. The sequence goes on from JAMZEH010000021.1 coordinate 1,599,619, forward strand.
AAAAATCTTCACAAGAACCTCTAAGCTTGAAAAGTTCAAATTTACATGACTGCTTGCTGACATAGTGCAGATTCAAATTTGTGCAAATCAGGTCCCTGGGGGTAGGGTGAGGCCACAATAGAGGATCAAAGTTTTACACTCTTTGGACCTCTTGCTTTTGAAGGGACTTGGGGATATTTGTTTATTATCTTTGAATAAAGTATGCGAAGGAGATTTGAAAAGTTGTGAATATTGATGTGCTATTAAAAAGGTAATGTCTTTACCTTAAAAATGTTTACTCAATCCTTCAAAATGCTTTTCATTAATTTAAGTACACTTTCTGAGTCTTTTTATCCATGTGGAAAATATTGATTTGTATGCATCTTTAAGTACACCCTTCATACACTGAAAAACTGCACTTAATTCCAACAGCATGATAACTTCAAATCGCTGACCATATAAGGCTTCTTTAATGATTGAGTTTAATCAAAAATCACATGGAGCTAAGTCAGGACTAGAGGGTGGATGTGGCAAACACCAATTCCAGTTTCATTCAAATAGTCTGTTACGATGCATTGTCACGGAGAATCTTGATCCCTGTAGTTCTGGATGGGACATTTTCAGTATAGAACTAATCAGTAACACTCGAATAGTCTGGAACTTGGGAGACCAGACCTTCAGTGTCCAAAAATAACATGTATATCACTTTGCAAACAGGCTTTGGTCAGTTTCTGTGATCCAAACCTTGTTATTGCATTTAGTGTTAGGTTAAAAAAAAAAATCAATCCAAATTTCGTCACCAGTAATGACCACATTTAATCACCATTGATCACAGTCTTTGTAATTGCTAAATACCCTAAATACTTGCCTGTAAATTGTTGACATTTAGCAAGGTTATTTTTGAGGGATTTTGCTATGACTAGAATCTGTTGACAATTTCAAATCAATGCTCTAATGTTTTTATCTCAGTTTCAAATTTATTTCAAAATTTAATATTTTTTTCTTAACAAATCAATTTTGTATCAATACTCTAATGTAATTACCTGTATTCAAGTAATATATTGGGACAAGAATGCATTATTTCAACCTAACCAAACAATTATCATTTTGTCCATGTTTTTGTTTGCCTGGTAAGAGTTATATCCCTTATGTTACGTATTTTGAAAGCTGATCTCACTTTTTATTTTGTACCTTGCATGTTCTTCATAACCCCCCAAGTAAAATAATAAAAAAAAAAATGTTTTATAATTTTATTTGATAATTACTGAGCCACCAAATAAAAGCATATAATATACTATACATTAATTATCACTTTGAAGCCTGGTCATAAAAAGCAACTAAATGGGGCAGTCCTTTGGATGAGACTGCAAAAACCCAGACCCAGCAGGTGTGGCATGATAAAACTCCCTTCCTGCTAAAGGCCATAAGCACTGAGTACAAGCTTAAATTTTGCGGTCCTTCACCGGCAATAATTCCACGACATTGATGAGGGCAATAATTGAATTGATATGCACATCAAATCAATTATTGTTCTTATCAATTGAATTAATATGTGTATCAAATTAATTAGAGCTCTTATCAATTGAATTGATGCACACAGTTGATTAGATGTGTGCATTAATTCAATTGATGAGAGCAATAATTGAATTAATGATATCTTAGAGATATTTTCAATTATTTGAGTTTATGTTGATTTGGTGTTCTATACTAATGATACATATATCATTAATTCATTTGATGCATGCAATAATTCATTTAAAGAGAGCAACTATATGATTAGAGATATCTTCAATTCCACACTTTCTCAAATGAATTATGATCTCTTTAATTGAATTGATGTTCTCTTTAACTGAATTGATGTACACATTAATTCCTTATATAAATGAGTTGTAAATGACTAAAGATATCTTCAGCTAGATTAAAGATCATCAAATCATTTATACCTAGCTCCAAATTAAATTTTGCAAGCAATAATTCCACCACATTGATATTCACATCAATTGAATTGATGAGAACAATAATTGAATTGATATGCACATCAAATCAATTATTGCTCTCACCAGTTGATTTTTTGAGTGCATCAAGTTGATTACTGCTTTCATCAAGTCAGTTGATTCGTGTGTTAATTCAATTATTGTGCACAATAATTGATTTGATGCATGCATTAATTGATATCTTCAAATAACTAAAGATATCTTCAATTTATGTAGCACTTCATATTATAGGCATTCTAAATTTACAGTGGATCCTTTTATATTTCTAAACCATATCTTGTGTAAAGTTTTTTTTCTATTCTGTATTTATCATGTGTCTCCATACGAGTGAAAAATTTTGAAGTGGGATATTAAACAATTAACCAACCTCTCACAAACTTCAACTTTGGCTATTACTTTTGAAAGACTTAAGCAGTTTAATTGTGTAAAAGCATTTGATGCACCAAAGCATTGCACTTGTTTACAAGTATTTAAAGCACTAAAATAGTTTATTTGAATATGATTTTGATTTCATTGTTTTATTCTTCCAGGACCATATGGTTTACCCTCTAGATTAGATGACGATGTGGCCTTTCCCACTGATATTAAACTAGAGAGACCTGACGACTGTACACCTGAGGAGGACAAGGATTTTAAAATCTGTGTTGTGTGTGGAGAGCGGGCCAGTGGCTACTATTTTGGCGCCCTTGTCTGTCTGCCTTGCAAGGTACATTATCAAACACATGCAGTGTGACACATGAGCATTGTATCAAATGCCTGGTGTTTGATTGTAGAGATATTTGTGTTTCTATGTATCACAGCAGAATATTTAATCAGATGTTGATTTTATTCTTGCAATGTTTAATTATGGATCAGTGTACTTGTAGTATATTTCAGATTGTGTGTTTGTACTTTTTTAACACCCTAGGGAAAGAGAAATGTACTGGAATTTCTTTCTGGGTGCCTTGACATTGTTCCAGAAATGTGCAAATTTATCTCTCACTTTTTTAGAATATTGATTTCAAGACCCAGCTGACCTATTGCTTAGGTCAGAGTTCGTCATCGTGCAACATGCATTAACAAATGAACACCATTACTTCTTCTTGATAACTACCATTCCAGTTCATTTCCAATTTAGTATGCAGCATCTCTGGACAAGGGTGACATAAATCGTAAATTTCAGGACTCCCTGCACCCCTTAGGGGTGGGACAAAAACTGCCAAAAATTTATTAATTTCAGTAATCATCTTCTCTACAACCACACATTTGTAAGGAAAACCATAAATGCATACTATTAGTGATGTAGAGCAGGAAGGCCTCTTCCAAAATTGTTCATTTTATGTTCCTCGGGGTAGAGGTTCTGACTCCAGGTTGGGTCCAAACTTGGTATGTGTTGTTTATGTGTAAAACATTTAGAATTTTCAATAGTCCTTTACTGAAATTGTAAGTTTTATGACACTATGATATGGTAGTAGTAATTAAATGTATTAACATTTTTAACTTTAATGCTACTGACCCAAATTGAAACTAAATATGTATGTATAGAAATAGCATGCAGATAGCCCTTTACCAAAATTGTAAATTTCATGATCCTAGGGGTAAGGTTTTTGGTTCCAGGAAGGGCAAAATTATTATAGTAATTGTTGTCTCTGTCATTTGAAAGACTTCTTTAATTTTGCTGACAATGTATAAAAACTCATTATTAATGTATATAATGGAAAAGCAGAAATGAAAGTACCAACATTTTGAATTTTGCAACCCCCGAGTTCTGAATTTAGGGCACATCCAAATGCATGGTCATATAGTTTTAATATTACATATATTATGTAAAATAAACTTTCAGGGACATTTGTGTTTTAAGAACGCATCTTATTTTATACTCCTGATAATTATTTGAAATTAGCATAGATGTGCAAACAGTAAAATTAGTAATCAATTTATACCCCTTAGGACTACATGTATATAGTGATACTTTTAACTAATGCTCAGGTGACTGATGATTGATTGATTATTGTTTTCTGCCACACTCAACAATTTTTCAGTTATCTGGTGGCATCCAGTTTTGCCTGTGGGGGTTATATTTTCTGATGAAGCAGTAGCTGTTTTCAGAAATTGATATAAGGACTTGTACATGCAAGAAAAATTGTTGAAAGCAGAAGGTATATGCTTACACTAGAGTCTATTATAGAACGTACCATATCTAATTTAGGGGGGGATGTTTTGTTCTTGAATCTGTAAGTGATAGGCATGTGATATCTTTAGATATGAATATTAGGAAAATGTACTACTTAGATATACTGATTTAAGCCCCAGTGGTCATTCTCAATGTTTTTACTTCTTTACAATCTTCTACAATTTCAATCCAAGATGGAAGTTCTCCTATAATTACTGTAGAAGCACAAATATTTGTTGGGTTAAAATTTTGTTGTTTTGATACCAAAAACAATTTCGTCGTGATTTAATTTCATTATATCAGAATTTCAAAAGTGTTGTGTAAAATGGTTTATAAATTGGTTATAAAACCTTTACAATACGTTTTAATAGGAACAAAAACTCTTATATACTTCCGGAGCATGAAGGTCAAACACGTGGAATAACAAATTCCGGATTGCGCGTTTCAATATTTGCGTTTATTCCCTTCAGCAAAATTCAGTTTACCTGAGCTGAGTAGTAAACTGAGCTGTAATAACGATTTAATTTGTTGTACCTGAATCACTGTCATTCTCTATATCAACCTCAATGTTCAACCTTGCAACCGGACCATGAATGGGAAACTCAAGTCTATCCTGAAACAAAAAGTTCGTCATCTGGTATTTCGAACAAGTTTCTTCACAGCTCTCTAAAAGTGTGTCCTTGGAGAAAATCTTCGTGTCAGTGAGATTAATCGGCCCATGCCAACTGATTGTTGCATGCCTTTGATGTATTGTCTAAAGACAAGGAGTGTATACATAACGGGTTTTGACTGGCCGGAATAGCGGATGCAGTGTTAACCGAGGTCAATTACCATGAGCAGACACATGTTCTTGGAGATAATGTGAAAAAACAATTGAGTCATGGACAGTCATCCTCTATTTATTAGTTTGAGTGTTTATAACTGTTTGTGTAAAATTTAGTGTAAAAATATCGAGTTTTTGTGATGTTTACATTTGTAATATGAATAGTGAATAATAATATTGAAATAAATATGAAGAATAACTCTGCATTTGTAAACATTAGGGTTAAAAATTCGTCATGGACTTAATTTCGTTGATTTTTGCTGATTTATCCATGACAAATATTTCTGCTTCTGCAGGAGTTTTTAACTGTAAAAGATAAAGAATTCTTTCTAAAACAAATTTAAAACTCACTACTGATATGATTGATATGGATTCATATTCATGATGGTTTGGATGTGATTTAATCTTTCTGAATTTCTTTTCCACTCAAATTGTTTTGACCTTTAAAATATGTCAGAATCTTCTCTCTGAATGTTAAATGTATTCTGAAATGTCAATAAACGATATGCAATTTTTGACTGCATGTGGGCATGAAGGAGTGAATGTGTTGTAAGAAGATAGTGAGGCACAAGGTATATTATTCCTACCCAAGATATTTAAAGTGTTCTGTATATTTAGAAGTTCTAACATCATAGTACATGTAAGCTATTACACATACTTATTAGATTTGTTACTGACTATCTACTGACTAATGAAGGCCATGAAGAACGAGACTTCTTATTAACTGTTTTATTTTGTTAAGGACCTTAAGTTAAATGATATATCAAAACATTCGGTAATCCTCGGATGATTCCGTTACACTTCAGCTGCACTACACAGATCTTGGATCTGATTGGTGTAGGAATAAGCACCGATTTGTTACATTTTCTCTGCCAGAAATACCTGTTCATTCTTTTTTCAACAGTGTTTATTTAACAAATATCTATAGACGACTTTTCCATTGCGCTGCAGTTTGCAAAGGATTGTCTTAGCACACAGTTAGTGAATGAATATCTCTTCATCTTTTATTTGCGACTGTAAATTCAGATTTAATGGTCGCATTAGCGGAACCGGTAAAAGTGAATTTTTGTGCCATTAATTAATAACATTAATAACATTTATTGCCATTCTAATACAACTTTGCATTTTGCTTTATGCATCTTATTTCATTGAGATTTGCTTTTCTGCATTATGAAATATGTTATGAAATATTGATGTTTGATGTTATGTTTTTGTGTCATTGTATTATGACATCACAAATGAAAACTTTCCATCTTGTTTTAAAATTTTCAATGCTCATTTAACTGCCCCAAACCTTACTGGATCAAGCATAATGCAGATTACAAAACAGTTGCATTAGAATTCAGTTTAAAAAGACAAGCAAATACAGACGACTTTTCTGTGCTTTCCATTTTAAGAACTAGTTTGTTTTGATCACGTGAATTCAAAAACCCAATATAGTGACAATCCAATCACGTCCGAGATCAGTGTGCAAGGTACGAGCCATGAGAGTAGTTATGAGTGATATCAAAAAGTATTGTAAAAACATATTTACTCTTAAGTCTTACTGATAATGATTGAATTGTGAACAGCTCAGACAACTAATTGTCATGAGTAAATGGACAATACTCTTAATTTTTAAGAAAGAGAAACACATTCCAGAATGATATAACTATACTGACAGACTTTAAAAACGCAACACATTATAGTTTTATACATTATAAATTTGTTCATATATCTAATAAACAAATTCATAGTGGTATATTATAAACCATGTTAACTGAACACTATTCTTTGATTTTGAACATCATTTTATTCACAAAGAGGCAACAGTTGAAATGAATGTCAATGAGGGATGCGCCAAAAACGTGGTTTTGTTCACTAGTACCGAGTATGACCTCCATTAGCAGTGATGATGGCATGAAGGCGACATGACATTGATTGACAAACATTTCAGATGGTCTTCTGAGGAATATTCTGCCATTCTTCCAACAAGGCTCTCACTAATTCTTGCATATTCTGAGGCTGGCGGCTGCGCACATGTCTCCCTAGCTATTCCCACAAATGCTCGATTGGATTCAAATCTGGGAACATAGCGGGCCAATTAAGGACGTCAGTGGCGTTCATTTGAAAAGAGTTTTGTGTCAATCTTGCCGTATGTGCGCGCGCATTTTCCTGTTGGGAAATTAACCCATTTCCTTGTCTATGCTGCTGCATTAATGGTGCTAAAACAGGCTGCAGAATTTTGCCCACATACCTCCTAACAGTGAGGGTTCCATTTAAAACGACCAGTTGTGACAAAAAATTGTGGTTAATCGCACCCCAGACCATGACGCCTCCCCCTCCAAACCTGTTGCGCTTAAGGGCACAATTGTCTGCAAAACGTTCATGTAAACGATGGTAAACTCGACATCTGCTGTCTGTGTTGCTATTGTTAAATCTGGACTTATCTGAGAACACAACATGTGACCAATTTTGACGTTGAGTCAAATGCTACCTTGCCCATTGCAATCTGTACATTGATGATCGGTTTAAGTTGTAGCCCCTTATAAGGTGTTCTGCAGCGCTTCAAAATTCTGGAAATGGTTCTAGGATGAATAGGCCTTCCATGACCTCCAATGATTTCTCTCGCAGTGGTTGCAGAGGCCGTATACCTATTAAGAAGATGAAGTTGTCGTATGAACGCTTGTTGCCGTGGCGTTGTCACAAACGGTTGATCAAGTCTTGGGCAATCATTTAGGGATCCTATCTGATGGAATTGTGACAACAACCAGCTAACTGTACAAGGATGGACATTAAAACACCTTGCAACCTCACGCTGACTAACACCTGCTTGCAGCATACTATATGCCTGATTGTGCATTTCATTGCTTAAGCATGGCATAGTCTTGGTTTTGAATTTTTTACTGTTAGTGGTGTCTATGTCAACAAAGTTGTTTCATCGCGAAAAACTCCTCTATTACCTTTCACGTTTTTGAAAAAAAGCCATGCTACTCACAACACGCAAACAATGAACACAGGTAAATCGAGAGATGGGTTTTAAGAATCAGTACGATGTATGTATACCACAATAAGGGATCAAAGTTTTATATGCTGATACATAGGAAATTTTTTTAGAAACATCTCATGAACTATTTAAGCTAAGACTTTCATATTTTGTATATATATTCTTTATAGAAAGACCTTTCATGTGGTGCAGTGATGTGTGATCTTGTGACCTTGACCTGGAAGTTTGGCCTACTTTTGATAAAAATTTTGACTTATTTAATATGCCCTGAAATATTATAAGGTAGATCTTTCATATCTTGTATATAGATACTTATGGCAAGACCTTTCATATCATATCATGGCCTTTGAGCCTGTGACCTTGAACTTGAATTTGACCTACTTTCATGAAAACAGTCTGTTAGATATATCTGGAACTATTTTAGGTAGAGCTTCCATATTTTGTATATAGATTTCTAATGGCAAGGTACATCATATCATACAATGATCTGTGACCTTGTGACCTTGGTCTTATCCAGAACAAAAAATCATGTTAGTCATATTGGTATTGAAGCATCTGTTATATGAATTCATTTTTAATTATGTTATGATCCTTTGGAGCTAGATTAGGACAACAGTATGGGGTCAAAAATATTTCATGGGAATGAAGATTGATTAAAAAAAAAAAAATCTTTTAAAATATCACAACAGCTGAACAACATCAGGGCCAAGATGAGTCAGGTGATCGATATGGCCCATGGGCATCTTGTAAATTTTACCTTTTTTCATAAAGTAATTATCTGTAACATTTAAGAGTTCAGTGAAATTGTTTTGAACTTTATGTGGCAGATATATTTTTGGAATCTCAACTTAATAGCATCATCAAAATCACTTGCACATGTATGTAAATGTGTGTTTAATTTTGATTGACTAATATTTAAATTACCTTTAAATCTCTTATGCATTACAAAAAGAGAATGATACTGACATCATAGGTACATACTATAAAAACTTGCAATGTAAGACAATTAGTTGTGCTGAAGCACAATGACTCCACTTGTTAAGGGGGGGGGGGTTGCATTTTAGGAACATCCGTAATAGTTCCTGTTACAGTTAGAACTGGTTTTTGTTAATTTATGGGACAGGTATAATGGCACAAATTGAAATCCCTCATGAACAAAAGAACGTAACTATAAAACCAAGGATCTGTGAAGCTTTATTTCTCCCAAACCCATGATGCTTTGATTCTGCATGATACTATTGTGATATACATATCATGTTATCAAACATCCTCTCTAGACAAGCTGGTGATGATCCAGATGGTGGGAAATGAAGTCCATTTTCATTTGTGAGTCTCAGCATTGATATTTTGCTAGAGTTATAATAATAAAACACATCAAACAAGTATAAATGTATGAATGAACTTCTGCTGTTAACAAATATTATGACATATTATTAATTGATGTATGCAGGTTATTGATGTTGAAGTGAACTCAAATCAAAATGTTGTTTTCAATATTTTCAAATTCAGTCATATGATAAAAGAAAGCATTTTTATTTTTTTTATTTTTTTTGATTTACAGGTCTTTTATAATTGGTTGATGACATTGTACTGTTGCTGGTCATGTTAACTGAAATTCTTTTCATCAGTATTAAGTTGATTGATTTTCATTCTGTGATGTACTTGGAGGTGTTGCCACATTTTCTTCCTTCTAATTTATCCATGAAAGTTTAAACACCCAAAGGTATCAAAATGTCAAACTTGAACTTAAAATTAGTTTAGAACATGGCTCTTGAATTGCTAAATTTGAGGTCAAGTGAAAAAAGCTAGTAATATTTCCAACACTGTAAAATGACTTAAGATATGCTTAAGACCCTTTGAAACTATCATTTTAATGAAATAATCTATTCAGAAACAATCTCATCTACAATAATGCTGTCTTTTATTAATAATAATTATTTGCTTTGACTGTGTATGGAGTTGCACTACCTCTTTTAACTAATACATTTTCAGTATATAATGATCTGTGGAGCAACAATGCATCCATTGTTATATTTTTTCCCAGACTATCAGTCAAAATGTAAGCAAAATCAGCCCATTGGTCTGTAGAATCCAGTAAATTGTTTTGCTTTTAAATACCAGGAATCAATAATAAGACTGTGAGTTGTGTATTATAAGGTTTTTATTTTCCATTTGAAGCTGCAGACATTGACTGGTAATAACCATTAGGACAATTACATTGTTAACTTGTGCACATTAGGAGTGTGGTAACTATAGCTTCTGATGTCACACATCAGTGGGTTGGCAAACATCAATATCCTAATGGTATAACAGAAACTCCAAATAAACACAGAGTACTCAATAGTTGTCAGATAAACAAGTAACTAGCATGCTTTAACTTGCTTTTTCTGCGATTGATTTAACCGATATTTGGCTTTAAAAAGACGCCATTATCGACATTTATCCTTCAAACTTTTTAAATCCCAGACTGCTCTTTTTAGAACATGTAATTTCAAGGATAATAACCAAGCAAGAGTTGCGTCATTTTTTCTTTTAACGCAGTTTTAGATGTTGATCAGAATGTAAGATAGGAAGATTAATGTGAAATAGAATCCCATTTAAATTGATAAGTGATGTCCCAGTGTCCTACTACTGTAATCAATGTTTATGTTTACTCAGTGTAGGAGCCACAGTTACAGCATATTAGGATATTAGTTGGCTATATCTTATATTTTAACTACCTGTATATGAACATAAATTGTGTAAAACATACAAAATAAAATGAAATTTACTCTAGTATTCAAAATTTATACCGTGTAGATGCAAGATTTTTTCAGTATCTGAGAAAATGACATCATAGAAGGAAATGCAGATACCTCTACTGATTATTCTCTATATAATATTGGTACAAACACACTGTCTGTTTCCCTGAAAATGCACCATTCCCGTCATCCAAGGACTGTTGCTCCCTGAGACTATTTTAATGTTTGAAATGCTTTGCTGCCTTGGGAAATGGTTCTTTTGATCAAAAGGATCCGGTGTCTGTTGTCGTCATTGACATTAACTTTTCACATTTTCATTCTGAATTCTTCTTCTTCAGAACCACTGGGCCAATTTCAATCACACTTGGCACAAATTATCCTCCAGTGAAGGGGATTCAAGTTTGTTAGTTGAAGGGTCATGCCCCTTCAATCAAGAAAAGGCAAAAATAGGGTGGGGTTCAGAAAAGGGAATCTTAGTTTTACATTGAGAATATGTAGGAAAAATCTTCTTCTCAAGAACCACTAGGCCAAAAAAAAAAGTGGAAATATACGTGAAAGCTTCCTGACATATAGAAGATTCCAGTTTGTTCAGATTAAGATTCCTGGAGGGTGGGGCCACAATAGGGGATCAATATACTGGTATACTGCTAAATTATTAATTAAAAGAAATTAAATTAAAAGTAGCAGGCTACACTAAATCAAATGTAAATGTTGTGTGTATTCAAGTTTTTTCTATGCTCCTGCAACTGTAGTCAAGGACATATTTTATCCTATCATTCTGTCTGTCCAAAAACTTAACTTTGCCTGTAACTTTGGAGTGGTAAAAGAGGCTTTCATATTTCTTATGCAACTTCCTTGTGATACAACCTTTTCTTTCATACCAAAGCTTTTAACTGTTGACTTTGACATTGGAGTTTAACCTACTTTGAAAAAAAAGAAATTTAAAAAAGAAAAGAAATAATTTTGTTTTAGAGTTTTCAGCCCCATTTCCAATGCTGAAAAATGGGTGTTTTCTCAAAACCACATCCAAATATTCCCAAAAGATGGTGTTTTTTTTTGGGGGGGGGGATCACAAATGAAAAGTTTTTGTTTAATTTTCATAAGAATGCATAACTTTCAATACTTTAGGAATTAACTATGTTCATTAACTATGGCATTCTAAAAATCTGTCAGTGTGACGAAAATATTGCATAACTCAAAGTGCTATTGACCTAAAGATAGATTAGAGGAATGATAAAAACAATATTTCTATATTTCAAAACTAAAGATAGATCTCAAAGTGAGGAACTCATGTCCTCTGACCATTCTGACAAGTGAACATATGGAAAATCAACTAGAGACTGGTTCTGAGATTTAACACAGTCATGATACCGACAGTGAAAACAGTCTTTCAATGGAAACAAATTACAAGGGCTATACTTCAATTTCAGCATGTGATAGACAAATGTTGATGATTTTAACCGTGTCTGGGTCATGGCTTTGCTAGAACATTTCCGTTTTTTCTTCTTCAGAAAATGAAAGTTTTCTTAAATCAATTAGTTTTGTTTTTTAAACTTTTTAAGGATTATAAATGTTTTCCTAATTTCATATATCATTGTTTTTCCTGATGTGAATGACCCAAGACCCTGAAATCCAAGGTTTAAAAAATCCCTGAGAAAATTTAACCTATATTCAATATTTTTTTAACTTAGATTTAAAGCAATATAAGCTGTCAAAATTGTTATTTTGGGGTCCCTAAAATTTAATCGAAATTTTGTAAACATCTACCTTCTAATACCTGATTTTATCGATTAAACTTTTGACATGTTGTATTTTTTGCATTAAATGTAAAAATTGTTCGACAGTTGAAATTAAGTCTTCCCGTACCTTAATTTTTCCGACATTATTTCCGTATGCAATGACCTAAAGTTGAACTCATTCGGCAAAATCAAATGCGCAAGCGCAATATTTCCGGTAAGCACGAAAGATGTCTGACACGAAAGGTTCGAAGCGAGGGAGAAAGCCAACTTTGACTGATTCGGGACGAAAAAGATATAAAAGCATATAACATCGTTAACAATGCCAAAATAATGATGGTAACTAGATTTTATCTCACCTCGCCGTCCATATTTTAATGACCCGGATACAACCCGATCCATCCCGATCAGCATGAGAATCATTCGTGTCAACATCGGTTATCTTCGGGATTGTCGCCGACGATTAATCAGCTGCCATTGTTAGGGTCAAACGGGATGTCGAGGAATATATTTTTCATCACGTAAAGGTGTGTAAACGATGCATAAGAGAGGAAATTCGATGCAGTTCTTTTTTTCAATCATATCAACGTTCATTTAACCTCTTTTAATGCCACTATAAAAAATTGCAATTTTGGCAGCTTATATTGCTTTAAGGTGGGCTTTTATAATTTGATAAAGATTCCTTATGGTAAGGCCTTACATTTCATGCATGATCTTTGACCTTGTGATCTTGACCTTGAAGTTTGGTCCATATTTCAAAAATTTAACCTTACTCTTTAACTTTTTAGTAAGTGATATTAACGAAATATTATTAACTTTGGCAGTATCACTCCCCAGAATAAATAAAGTACAAATCATTTTTGATTAAGTCAACTAAGTTTACTTAGGTAACCTTGTAGCTATTGCAGAATGATTTTGTCCGTTGTTCTATGTAGTGGCATGTCCTTTGAACATTCTCAATTTGAACTCATTCTTAAATGTATTATATACTAGGCTAATACTTATGACAATTCTAAAGCAACATTTTTAGGGTAAGAATTTTGAATTTCATGGTCACGGAACCTCTCAGGACTAAGAGATGGGACCAAACCCCTCAAAAATGCAATCTTTAAAAATCTTCACTACTTGGAAACATAGAGCAGACAAATTGTTGTATAATCACTGTCTCTAACAAAATCATGAAATTCATGACACACACACCCCCACCCCACCCCAACCCCTCCCCCCTTGGTAGGATTCTGGTGCTAGGGTGGGGTTTATAATGGCTCATATAAAGAAGATGTATGATAATAATTTAACAGTGCATGATAAATACTAAGAGATCCCCAGGCACATAAAGACTAACTACTTAGAAATTAATAACAGTAATTACATGGCTGTTCATGGCTTCATCTGTTTGCAAGTCGCCAATTAATGGATGAAAATGTTTGCATCAAGTTATATTCACAAGCGAGCCCAGATATAAACTTTATACATTTATTTGATATAATGATTATGACTGGCTCGCTGCAACAAATATTCAGAGATAGTGGTGCTAAGGATTCTCATATTTGTCATGCATTCAGATAAAATTTGGTTTGATAGTATTTTCTTCATATAATGTGCAGAGGCACAAGTGATGGTAAAAGACAGATATCTTTCGAGTTATGGATCAAAAGTCAAGGTAAAAAATAGCATTATTTTTATCAACATGAGCCTGTGGGATGTTTTAGTTTTGTAGTGATGTTGTCAGTTATATTAAGAAGACTCTTTGGCCCACACTTTATATTCTAGAGCCACTTCACATATTTTTCAGAGTTTTTACATCAGATGCACAAAAGATGGTGAGCCCACTTTCACCTGTCAGTGTAATGGGAACTGTGACATTGCCAAGCAAGGTCGTATTCGCTGCCAGTATTGTCGCTACCAGCGCTGTCTTATGGCAGGCATGTGCAGGAAAGGTAATTCATTTTAGTTTTTTAAGATTACTATGTAAGTAGATTGTGTGATTTATTTTGTGTATATTTTTTACCTTATGGCCTCTACTCTGGTTATTCCAAGTTTAAATTATATATCATCATAACTACAGCCATTATATTGCTTGAGATTAAAGAGTAATAGTAAATTTGAACACAAGAGATATAATTGCCTGTTATCATAACCAATATTGATATGCTTGTACATCCCAGTATCTGTGTTGGAGAGGGTGTCTCCATTCTCTCTGGGACTGGTAATGTCGTATTGAAGGGGTGCCTCCAATCCTATCTGGGACATTTAGTGTCCTACATACAAGTGGGTGTTTCTTATGTGAAACACATTATCTAAAGCCACATGTGTCATATTAAACAGTATTTTTGTAATGTTGGAAACCAGACCAATATTCTTTTCAGTATGATAGACTTTGAAAAAATAAAAATATAATCATACCTGAAAATGTTGACAAATCATAATCTGATATTAATGATATTAACGGAATAATGGTTTATTCAATGCAATGGGAAAATGGTGACTTTCAAATGCATATTTATGGAAAAATAATATTTATGGTGGATGTGCTCAAGCACACAGGGAAATTTGTTGTTAGAAACATCATGGGAGAAGATTTCATTTACAGGATGTAGTCATATTAATATGATTAATTTAACCCCCTTCCGTTGCTCGAAGTAGTTTTCTCTATCCCATTTCCTGTTTGATTGTATGTCTTTTATCACTGTATGTGTCACTTTCACCTTGCCATGTATTGTTTACTTTTTTAATTCAGACTGCAATGTTACATAATCACAAATATTTCAAAATGGGGTGTTTTTCATCTGTTGAAGAGGAGACTAAATATAGCGGTCCTTCGTATGATATTGCAAAAACCGAGACCCCTTGTCACAGCAGGTGGGGCACAATAGATCCCTTCCTGCCCAAAGGCCAAAAGTGCCAAGCATAGGCCTAAATTTTGCAGCCCTTCACCAGCAAAGGTGATGTCTCCATATAAGTGAAAAAATTCTCAAGAGGGACATTAAACAATATACAACCAACCATATGAGTGAAATATTTTTAAACAGGATGTTAAACAATATACAACCAGCCAATTTGAAGAAATAGCTAAATAGGAAATTAGCTTAATTAGTCTTTAATCTGATTGAGTTAAGTTGCATAAAGTATATAACTTACATAGCTTGATACATAAAAAGCACATGCTTTTATTCCTTCAATAATATCCAATTAATATACAATTGTATACCTTTAGGGAGTAATAATACATAATAATAATGGCTAATTACTTTTTAAATGAGAATGAAAATATAGATATCAGTAATACATGTATATTCCTTTTAAACATAATTGACAAGCTGGGTAGTTCAGTATGTTTATGTGTCGACTTCTGATTAGTTCTTAAGTTTGAGTCTGGGAGAGGCTTTAATTTTTTTTTTCAGATTAGTTCTACTAAAACTGCATTTATATTTTTTTTAACTAAATAAGGTAAATTTGAAATTTTTCAATTTCAAAACATTATTGTACCCATCCTTCACTTTCCATATTGGATTTTTCTGGTGTGTCATTCCTCCTTAAGAAATAAATGTCTTAGCTTTTGTATTTTATGAAGTATATTTACATTGCAACATTAACTAAGAAAGACATTTGACAACAGTTAACACTGACATCACAATGCCACTCTAAAAAAAATATAATGTTAAAGTGTCAATGCAAATCTGACCAATCATGTTGTAAGAAGCATTCTTGGTTATTCCAGCTTGTTGACAGACAAGCAAGGCAATTTGTTCTAGGAAATTTCAGGGATAGCAATGACAGCTTTAAAGAATCACATGTGAATATATTCATTAAATGTTTATTTTCGCATCTATTGTTTTGATAATAATGCAATGATGTGCAGGAAAATTTTTGAAGCATGCTAATGTGTTATTCAGTGTGTCAGCACATTATTGCATGCATATTTTCAACACATAATAGATGTCATAAAATAAACATTTCATGCTTAAATATACACATAAGCAAGGCCAATTATACAGAAATTATTCCCATGTTCTTCTGTTGTATGTAGCCTCAAACTTTAAGCTTGCACATTTTAATTTGAGATCAGAGTATAAATGGTTTCATTTCAGCTGTGTTAATATGAAGGTGCTTGAAAAATTGAGATGGTATCTTTCAAAATGATCAGATCCAATCATCTGATGGAATTTGTTTAGAGTTTGTCACTCCCACCAGATTCAATTCAATCAATAGAGTTTCTAGCTTGATAATTTTTTTTTTCTTCTGCACCCGTCATGAAATGGCTGGGGCATATAGTTCAGCATTCTGTCATTCCATCATATTCAGTGTCCATTTATTATTTCTGTTACAGATGTACATATTCAACTGAAATTTGGTATATTGATACATCATGAGAATATCTAGGCCAAGTTTTTTATTTAGTTCTGGTTGAATAGTTACATACCCCATGTAATGAGGAAAAAAAAATTTGAACTGTCACAGTCTTTGCTCCTTATCTGTCAACATACTTAACACTCATGTAGCAAGTGTATGTCAGATGCAGTATTGAATCATAAGTTATGTGCATCTATGAATGTAATGCATCAGCCATGCAATTGGAAGTTTGAGATTGATTCTAAGGCGTACTGTTATTTTTGCCTAACAAGATTAATGCTATTCAAAAGGAATGTGTTTTGTCAGATACTCTCAATGCATTAAGTGTGATTAGGTTAGAATACCCATTTGATCAAGGATATCATATAAATAAATTGCCATGATTTTTTTTTAATATTTACATTCCCGATGTTTTCACCTTATCTTTACCTTATCTGCAGTTATCAGTTATATTTTTACAGATAGTCCCTTACTGGGATGTGGTGCAAGTTTTGGGTCCCTATTGGTTCTAAAAAGAGATATTTCTGATTGTCTTAATGTACAAGAATGATTGATTGATTGTTTGTTTTATGTCCAGTTGAGAATTTTTCATTCATGTTGAGACATCACCAGTTGTTGGTGAAGTACCACAAATTTAGACCTATCCTTAGCATTCAGGGCCATAGCAGTGAGAGTTCTTCAACATGCCAATTCCTGCCAAGACACAGGACCTCCATTTTTAAGGTCATATTCAAAAGACCCTTCCTGTGATTCTCACATCTAAATGTTGAGTATTTGGCGAATAAGCAATCACTGCGTCTTATGTTTACATCTTAGGTTTGGTGCAGAAATGGCATGAGCTGGGCTTGAAGTCATAACCTCCTGGTTATGAAGCTAATGCTTCTAACCACTGACCTACCACAATCAGTCAATATATAAGAATGGCACCCCTTCAATTCAGTTGATATCCCAGATTAGAATGGAGACACCCATCCATAATTGATGCATTTCTTATCAATTCCAAGTTATAACTTCAGTGTTCACATTAGGAAATTTAAGCATTTTTTCTCCCAATTTCAATATGATTTTCATCAAGAAAATCATCCTAACTAGCAGACAGTACGATACCAGTATAATGTTCATCTTTATGAGACTGTTCTCATATGAATATATGTATTGTACTTCATTGGAAAAAAATTATCACAGCTGTATGAATGATTTCATTGTTGAATGTCCCTCCTAGGTTACTAGTTTCAAAAGCTATCTTGGTTCCTATGTTGCTAAAACTAATTCATTAAATTGCTATTGTACCAGAGGTCTGAATATATATACTATCCTGTGTTGCACTATCACACATGTATTATCATATATCTGGAGCTAACTAACATTTACAGAGAAGCCTGAAACAGTCCAGCCAGCAGATGGACAAGTTCTGTGCAAAGTCTGTGGGGATATTGCCAATGGAATCCATTTTGGAGTGAACACATGTGAAGGGTGCAAGGTAGTGTATCCATATTAGATTCATATGTGCTTAATTGGTTGTAAATTAAATTGTCTTAGATTGTATCATGCTTAATACTGATTTATATTGTGGTTTTTATACATACAATATGGTATGGCAATCATATCCATCTGTCTGTCCCATTTCATTTCAGACTCGTATCTTGAATACTATGAGGCCTAGAATCATCAAATTTTGTCAGTTGATACATTTTGGGTAGAGGGTGGGTTGCACTTTAAAGTTAGGTTACTGTGACCTTTAAAATGATATGGCCAAATATGGCAATATCTTGTTTGACTCATAACTGGACAATTATTTGGTCTAGAATCATCAAACTTGGTCAGTTAATGCATCTTAGGAAGGTGTATAGTGCCCTAAATCAAAGCCACTGTGACCTATAATTAAGATGATATGGCCATATGTGACATAACTTTTTTTCTCTCTCTCTCTTCTAGATCCTAGAATCAACAAACTTAGTAAATTTGTGCATCTGTAGAGAAATGTTCATTGCAGCATAAAATCAGGTCATTAAAACTTTTAAAATGGTCAGTATTTTAAAAAGTACTACATGTTAAGGGAGGTAATCCCTACCTATGTGAGAGAATAATGCAGTAACTATATTTAGTAATCATTACGTCAAGAAATACACATTTTTTTTCTGAAAGTGTAACTACATAACAATCAATATGAATAATTATTTTGTTTCCAACATTAATGATATAAATATATGCAGTATTGTATTGCAAAATTTGCACAGACAAACGTATCACACAAAAAATAGAGGAATTGTCTCATGGGAATAATGATTTAAGCCATGGTGTTTTGAGCAAGGAGTTCAGTTTTGATTAGACTGTCCAATTCTATTTGTCCCATGGGAGTGATGTTCTAAGCCATGGTGTTTCAATTTTGATAAAAGCTGAAAATTACATCTGTCCAGTGAAAGATTAATTAATGAGTGTAATGTAAGGAGACAATGGGAATAATTTGTCACTGTTTAATTATGGGGCATTTCTCTGTACAACCCAAAATAATTCACACCATGTGAACAAAATTTTCTAAATAAATCCAATATTAGTAGTTATTTGAACAATTCAAGAGATATTAAATGATTAAATATTGTTTAACGTCTCACTCGAGAATCCCTCACTCATATGGAAACATCACCATTGCCAGTGAAGGGCTACAAATTTAGGCCTATGCTCGGCGCTTATGGCCTTTGAGCAGGGAGGAGTCTTTTACATGCCACACCTGCTGTGACACGGGACCTCGGTTTTTGCGGTCTCATCGGAAGGACTGCCCATTTAGTCGCCTCTTTCGACAAGCAAGAGGTACTGAGGATCTATTCTAACAACCCGGATCCCCACGGGATTTCAAGATATATATTGACTTGTCAAATGCAATGTGCAATAGACACATACAAGGAATGATCTTGGTTTTATAGCAAAGATAATGGTGCAATCTTTGTACCAAGTAAGGTTGACATGATTTTGTGTCATGCATTATGATGAATTAACATTTGACGGGCATATCATGTGTCGTGGTGGTGCACTTTATTCCAGTTTTCAATTTGCTGTATGCATCATTTCTTTAAAAATCTTGATTCCTTGACATCTCACAACCAAATTGAGTACATGATGATCATCAGAGAAGCCTTTACAAACAGTTTTAACTTCATGGTCCCTGGATAAGGTGATAGGGTGAGGATTTATATTTCATGTAGCGAAATTCATGGTCTCCAGTTCTGGACATCAAATTGTTTAGCAAATGAGCAGGAAGCCTCTATTCAAGTTGTGAGAGTCATTGACCCTTGATCTTGAACATCTAGCACAGAGACATGTCACATAGATGTAAAGTTTGAGGCCTCTAACAATTTTGTGAAATTCCCAGACACTTACTGACTTATGCCATTTGATTCCACAAGAACAAAGGACTGCAGTAACACTCCTCCAACACACATAGTTCTGGCTGATCCTCCTCAGCATAGCCCAGATCATTCCGATGGCCTTCACCTCAGCATCAACACTTCTGTGCCATGTCTGCCTTGGTCAACACACTTTCTGTTTCCCTTGTGGATTTCATCCAGGGCCTGCCTGGTGATGTTTGATGCAGGCTTTTGTGACTTGACTGACCATACTGCCCAGGTAGACAAACTTTCAACTTCCTTGATGTCTTCTTGGTGGAGTCACACTGGAGCCTGCAGTTTGTTGTTCACTCTCATGACCTCTGTCTTTTCAATATTGATTTGGAGCCCAGTCTTCCCTGCATCTTCTGCAACATGACACAGCATATCTTGTGCATCTTGCTACTTGTGGGTGAGAAGGCTAATATCATCTGTGAAGGCCAGGTCCACCAGCTCTTTTGTGTCCACTGGATACCTGTTCTGCCTGCTTGTTGCCTGTTTCATGACCCAGTCAATCACCAAGATGAATATTGTTGATGAAAGGAGACAGCTCTGGTGAACACCAGTCTGTACAGTGAAGGGTTTTGTCAATTTCCCCTCATGGATGACTTGACAAGTGGCATCTTCATGCAGTTGTTGGATGATGGTGAAGAACGTAGGTGGAAAGCCATAGTAATACATCAGTCTCCAGATGATATCTCTGTTGATGCTATCAAAGGCCTTTTGGAAATGAATGAAGACTGTGTAGAGTGGGGTTTGCCATTCTAGGGACTGCTCAATTATGATCTGTAGTGTTGCAATGTTGTCTGTACATGATCGGATTGACGAAAGCCTGCTTGTTCAATTGAAGTGTTTGGTCAATGGTGGTCTTCAGCCTCTTGAGTATGATATTTGTCAAAACTTTCTCTGGAACAGATAGCAGAATAATTCCCCTCCAATTGTTACATGATGACAAATCTCCTTTCTTTGACAGCTTCACAAGGTGTCCTTTCTTCCAGTCTTTCAGTACTTTTTCCTGCTCCCAGATCTTGCATAGGAGTGGGTATCTAGCATCTTTGTTAAATGAAGTCTGGATGTCTGCCTTTAGTGCTTCTGGTGGTATTCCATCAGAACCTGCTGCTTACCAAACTTTAGCAATTTGATGACTTTAGTGATCTGTGCCTGGGGGAGGGGGTGCTGATGGTCAAGGAGCTGGGTTGGTGATGAGATGTCTGATGAAACTGATGTTGCAGGTCTGTCTTTGCAGTGTTCAGCCCATCTTCCTCTCTGGTCTTCTTCACCTGAGATGACACTTCATTCTTGTCCTTGACAGAGCAACTGGGCTTGTTGGTCTTACCAGAGAGTGTTCTGGGACCTCGTATAGCCTCTTCATGTTCTATTGTCCTGTTGCAGTTTCTGTTTCTTTCTCCTCTCTTTCAGTCTGAACACATTGAACTTGTGTGATGGTCTTCTTGCCTGGTCATTATAGGCTTTCAGATTTGTCTGAAGTGTTGCTACTACCAGATGGTGATCCAGTGCTACATCTTCCCCATGCTTCACCCTGACATCATATAGTCTTCTCCTCCACATTCTGCTGATGGTTGTCAGTTTGATTTTCGGTATTGCCATAAGGAGAAATCCATGTGATCTTGTGGATGGTCTTGTGAGGAAATAGAGTACCACCAATCACTAGGTTGTTGAAAGTGCAGACCGCTCTGTGTCTGCCCATGATATGGTTTGTGTTGCATTCAGATCTTCCATTAGGATTTTTAAGTCTCTCTTTGATACTTGGTCCAGTGTTGCTTGCACTTGCTCATAAGATTCTTTGTTTGTTTTCATTTCTGCTGTGTTTGTGGGAGCGTTGCACTGTAAGATGGCGAATTTCCTGCCCTTCAAGTTGAATTTTGCAATAAGGATCTTTGCTGACACTTGTTCCCAGGACAACAGCACTCACATTGTTTCATATGTCATCAGCCGTGCTACTCCATGCATGTGTGGCTGGCCATCTTCCATTCCAGAGTATATGATGGTGTCTCCACTTGTGAGTCTTGTGTATCCTCTTCCTGTCCACCAGATTTCAGATAGTCCCAAGTATTTTAAAGTTGTATCTATTCATCTCTATATTCACTTGTGCATTCTTTCTAGTCTTGTATAGAATTCTGATGTTCCCTGACTTTGGTCTAATGGGTTTCTGAAGACTTTCATCAGCTTGCATCATTGCACCAGAGAGGGACTCTTCTGTGACCATATTGTTTTCAGATGATGTTGTAGTTTCTGCAATGCCTTGGTTTTTACAGTATTGAGGTGTAAGCCCAATTCAAACCCCCAACCTGGAGGGCCAGTGAGTTTTATTAGTCTGGTCTCTACCCTTAAATTTGTCTGCCATGGGTTGCAATACCTGAAGACGAATCTCCTGCCAGCATAGCTCTTACGGTCATGAAGACACACAAGCCCCTCAAACATATCAAAGTTACACTCTTTGGGGAAGAAATTTCCAATGCCTGGGTAAATTAACAAAGTATAGGTAGTATGTAGGAAACACTGGCTGTTTGTCTCCCTGGCAATCTTCTGTCCTTCCATCATTCTTAATCTAAGAAAGATAATTTAGAATTATTTGTCAGGTCATAACTGGAGATATATTAGAAGGTCATACTTGGCACTAAGTTGCTGATGATCAGACAATATGTTTGTTTTTGTTTTACAATTCCATTTGAAAAAATGTTCACTTGTATAGAAATGTCATTAGCTGCAGTTGTATTGGTTCAGAACCAAGGATATAGCCATTTCTAGCTTTAAAAAATCAGAAATATCTGTTTGATGCACAAATTTCTTAACTACTACTTTATAATATTCTCATATTAATGATACAAAAATTTCTAATGACAAATAGTCTATTTAGTAAGGTCAAGGTTACAAGTTTTAAAGTTTAAAACGTTTCTATGGGCCATGATTTTATTGTGGAGGCCAGTATATTAGAAGTTACTGCTTGACACAAAAAGTGATTATGACCAAACAGTGTGTTGAGACCTTGTATTAAGATTGCTTTTCTTAGCTGCAAAGAATTTCTTAAACAGAGTTCATTAAAGTTCATTAATCTTTTGGAAAAACAGGGCATATGATTTTGTAAAGTAATTTCATAGGAAAATGAGATTTTGACAATACAGAGAATTTGAATATGAGCAGTTCTTGATTTAAAAACAAAATTGTGTAGCTAGTATAAAGAACATATCAATATTCAATAAACATATTTATAATTTAGTGCTGTATATAAGATTTGAAAACTATCTTACATTTTTAATGCTTACCTGAGCTGAAAGCTCAAGTGAGCTTTACTGATTGCTTGTCTGTCTGTAAACTTTTCACATTTTCATCTTCTTCTCCAGAACCTCAGGGCCAATGTGATCCAAATTTTGCACAAAGTGAGGGCTTCCAGTTTTTACATCTCAGGATCTGTTGCCTCCTTGCAAGAGGAGATAATATGCAATTTGTTAAAATAGGGTGGAACTATTGAAAAATCTTCTCAAGAACCATTGGCCAGAAAAGACAATACTTATAAAGCTGCCTTAAAAAGAGAAGATTTAAAATTGTTCAACTCAAGGCTCCCTGGGGGTAGGTTGGGGCCACAATAGGGGATCATAGTTTTAAATGGGGATATGTAAAGAAAAATCTTTTAAAATCATTTTCTCAGAAAAATGTGTCCTAGACTAGTCATATTAATCATGTTAATATGCAAGTATCCTCAGGTGATGTGGGTTCATGTTTGCTCAAATCATAGCCATGTGGGAGTGGGAGGTTGGAGCTACAATAGGGGAACAAGTTTTATATTAGATTATATGTGGGACAACTTTAAAAATCTTTTTCTTCATGAGTAGCAAGGCAATGATTACTCATTAATTCAAATGACCTTAAGCTGAAGTGAGCTTTTATGATCATCTGGTGTCTGTCAGTTTACACATTTTTTACTTCTGATGAACCAATAGGCCAATTTCAACCAAACTTGCCATAAGCATACTCAGGTAAAAGGGATTTATAATTGTTCAAATGAAGGGTCAAACTCTTCTAAGGAGAGATAATCAAGAAATAGTGAAATTATGGTGACATCTTCTTTAAATCTCAGGAATCGCTGCACCAAAAGCTTCTTTAAAGAATGTAGTTTCAAAATTGTTCAAATCATGGGTGGGGCCACAATAGTAAGATCAGTTTTAATTGGGGATATATGTTGGTCACCTGCTCGGACATGTGCGCTTCTTCAGGTACTCTGGTTTCCTCCCACATAATGACCCCCTAACGCCAACTTCCATGCATCAAAGGACCCCATGGGAAAATAATATAAGCTTTCGAGTTTTCATGGGTTATCCTTGGTATTATGTTTGTATCTCTGTATGTGTGTGTATACTGAATAAACATTTATTTTATCAACATTCTCAAAAGATTTTTTTTTTAATTTTTTTTTTTTGTAATTTACAGAAATTTTTTCGCCGTGGCTTAGTTGAGAACCAAAGTTACTTGTGCAAAAGTGAGAAGAAATGTACAATCAATCCACGAAATCGCAACAATTGCCGATATTGTCGCTACCAAAAATGCATCAGTGTTGGAATGTCCAGAGAAGGTAGATTAGGTTTTAATTTGGAAGGTCTTAAATTTCCGTTACATTTTAATGCTTTTTAAAACACTTATCTAGATAGTAAAACAGAATTACTGTGCAGTAATATTTAATTTATCAAAGTTGCTACAAAATCAGAAACATTGAAAAGTGAATCTTAGTATTTTTAGCTGATTTTGAATGGAGACTTATGTAGACTAATCCCATTGTACATCTGTATACATATGAAGGTTTGATATCTTATGTTCAAGATTGTATTTTTTATTTCAATTTAGCCATTAAGATGGGTCGTCCCAAGAAAGCCGAAATAGCAGAAATCAACAATTCTGCAAATGTTGCAGATGCCTTAGAATCTCCCTCCACTTCACCAGTACCATCCCCCACCATCAACTTCTCTCCAAGATCTTCCCCCTCTAGACACCAGGCCAATGACATGTTTGATCTATCCAAGGTGAAGGCTGAGCCCTCAAACTGTGATGTTACAAACCCTTCTGCTACATCTCTGAACAGCTCCACTGCAAATGTAACCTTGCCAAAGCCAACATACACTAGCAATGTTCAGTCCTTCTCTGTTCCACACACAGAGAGCTGGTCATCTTCATGTCCACACAACATGGACTGGTCTCAGAGGAATCCCCACATCAATTGGCATCAAGAAATTGCACAGTCTGTTGCGCAGCAGCAAATGGTAACAAGTGTTACAACTGCACAGACGGCCATTTCTATTAGCAACACTATGCCTGTCCAAAATCCTCCTGTTCAAAGCAGTAATGTAGTTTATGAAGAGGATGACATGGATGATATTTTGGCCTACCTTTCTCAAGAGCAGAACCCAGTGGAACATAAGAAAAACTGTAACAGTATGCAAAGTATTCCAGATCCTAATCAAAACTTTACATCAAACTCTGCATTACAACATCAGGCTTGCATGGTTGATACACAGCCTTGTGTGCCCAGTTTTCCCATTCCTTCACCAAAGCAGTTTAAACAACAGATAAATGATTTCAACAACCAAATGCTTCAAAGTGATAGCTACAATCAGCGGAACATTGATACATCACCACCCCATACAATTTGTACTAACACAGTTAACTACCAAAGTCCTGTCTACCAATATGGAAGTGGATCCCCAAATCATTACAGCCAGAATTCTCCTGAACATTCTTATGGCCCCCATTCCCCCCAATGCATGCCTCCATCCCCTCAGTATCAACAACAATCTCCATATTCCCAATGCCAATATCAGAACTCCCCTTCTGATGTCAACCAGTACCATGCTAATTCCCCACAGGCAGCCAGTCCAGGTTATCCCCCTTCTCCTTCGAACAATGGGTTCAACCCTGTCACACCATATCCCCAGAACACATATGCTCAGGGTCCTCCTGCTAGGGGCATGATGGGGGAAAACCATGCCAAAGCCATGCCCTATCTTGACATGAAAGGTCAGATGAAAATCAATCAGATGTTTATGAACTGTGATGGTAACCTACAGAATTATGTAGAGGACTGCAGTACAGATGGATTTATATCTAGAACTGATTTTGACAGAAATCTCATCTTGAAGACTCTGCAGCGTTACAGAGGCAGTGGACTGGACTATTACTCTAGTCCAGAGTCTTCACCACACAGTTACCATGACAGTAGTGATGACTCTAATGATGCCTTCTACACAAATGACTGTGGCCAGAAGCGTAAAAGTTGTGACACTGGACTGCACTATGGAAACATGGGAAATAGTGGTTTTTACTCTCAAAATGAGAAAGATTTCCAGTGTGAGAATTACAGCATGATGAAATCACAGACCTACTGGAATGAACCGCAAAGGCTAATAGCTCAGGGCCCACCAACAGAGGAAATGATGGCCTTCACCAATCATGTCATGTCAGGGTATTCCAAATATGTGGCATCCTGTGATGAAAGCAAGAAGAATTCACATGACAAAATCCTCAAAGTAAGTAGCAAGAATACTTTAGAACTTGTAATCTGTGTCTCATGTACTAGTCATGAATATTTTTTCAAATTGATGATTTTATGAAATACAATTTTTGTAGAGTCAGTGGCCTGCATTTGGAAAAGAAGAAAGCCACTGGAGTCATGTACAGCAAAGAGTTGTCAGAAACATCACTGCTTTCATGAACTTTGTGAGAACTATCCCAGGTAAGCATATTCAGTTTCTTCATAATATCCAGCTTGGTATCTCTGTCTCTTCCAAATTCAGTAAATTTATTACAAATATAAGAGTAGGAGACGTGATTATAATGGAGATAAAACTTAGTTGTATTTCCCTCATTTAGGATTTGAAAACATCAACAATGAGGATGCTGCTGAGTTGTGTGTACTGAACAGCTTTCATGTTACCATGATTTTGTCTGCCAACAATTACTATAACAAAGACCAAAAGAGATTCCAATATTTCTGGAACTGGACAATTTCCCCAAACAACCCATTGTACTTCTTCAGGCTTCGTCTTCTCCAATGTGGTGAACAGCTCAGTCAGCTCAACATGACACCTATGGAAGAGACCTTTCTATCCATTATCACTTTTTTGAGTACAGGTATCATAAATATTGTTTTTTATGTATCAAATAGTATTATTATAAAACCTTAACATTTCTGCTCACTGAACTAAGATCAAATAAGTCACTAGAGCTGAAAGTTGAAGTGAGATTTTCTTATCAAAGTGTTGCTATTGTCTGTCATCTGTGTACTTGTTACATTTTTTACTTTTCCAGAACTACATGGTCAATTTCAACCAAACTTGCCACAGACTATCCTTAATTGAAGGAGATGCAAATTCATTCAAATAAAGAATCATTCCCCCTTTCAAAGTCAGACAGTAAAAATGATATGGGATCATTACAGATCCTTCATTATTCAACTTGTGTGGGATATGAAAATTCCAACAGGCACAGTAGTTTCTGTCTAGGAGTAAGCTAAATCTCACCCTAGACTGCATTTTGTCCTGTCAGTGGAATTTCCAATTGCACACTCTTGTTGCATGTAATGAAGGGTTCTACTAATTCCATATTTTTATACTGTAATTCATCAGTCATCGTCTATCATCCATCATTCGTTAACAATTGAACATTTTTAACTTCTTGATAATTACCATTCCAATTCTTCTCAAATATGGTATAAAGTATTTTTCAGACGAGGGTGACATAAATTTTAAATTTCAGGACTCCTGCACCCCAGGGCCTTAACAGCAGGGCAAAAACTATCAAGAATTAACCCAATTTTCAAAAACCTATTTAGAACCAGTATCTTTGAGAAAAACTAAATGTATTTTGGTTCCAGGATGGGACCAAAATTATAGTGATTATTGTCTTTATAATTTGAATGACTTCTTTAAGTTTGCTGATATAAAGTACAAACTAAATGCATATTTAGGAAAAGCAGAAAAGGATTACCAAAATTGTGAATTTCACAACCCCAGGGTTTTGACTCAAGGACAGGTCCAAATTTGTTATATCATGTTAATGTTACATATATTATGTAAAGTTTTTCATCAGTGTAGGCACTTTGAGGGACATTAAAGTTTTAAGACTTCTTTTTGCTGACACAGTATGAAAACTAAATGCATATTTAGGAAAAACAGAAAAGGATGACCAAATTTGTAAATTTCCCAACCCCAGGGTTTGAACTCTAGGATGGGTCTAAATTAGTCATATATATATTTTATCATGTAAAGTCTTTCATCAGTATAGGCACTTTTGGGGGCAATTAAGTTTTAAGAACACACCTTGTTTTATACTTTTGATGACACCTTTCAGCTTAGATATGAACAACAGGATTTTTTTTTTCTAGATTCCATAGCCCTTGGAACTAGTGATATTCCTAACTAATATTCAGTAATATTCAGGTGATTGATAAGGCCTATGGGCCTCTTGTTGAGAAAAAGAGAGAGAATTATGAATCTTGTTGTGACTCAGGCAACCATATTACACATGAATTTGAAGTAAATCTACCTCCAGCAGCTATTGATTATCTACACTGTGATCGACAAATCTTTACAGTAAATTGGAACTTGTTTCTCAGTCCACTAATTGAATTTCATTACAGATTTATTGAACTTGAGAGATCCTGCCACTCTTGAATCACTGAGACAGAAGATGATTCAGATTTTCCAGGCACAGTTGTTTGGTAAGTGTCTATAGTTTACATTTACTAAACTTTCGTATTTTGTTTTACATCGTATTTGAGAATTGTATACTCTCACCCTAACCACAAGGCTGCTGTCACTGATATATTTCATTGTTTGCAATCCTTGATAAAGACACTTGACACCTTTCAGCCTGACATAGATATTAGTAATGAATATATGTGCTTTATTAAGGAATTAATGTCTAGGTTGTTTGTATTATTGGGGAATATAAAAAATGGAAGAATGCAGAAAGAATATTAGGGAATTGAAGATTTGTGGGGTATCTAGTTTTTGGCCCTGTCCATGGCAAAAAACTTCAATCTTGGTCATATCTTTTACATCATTATTGGTAGAATTTCATCTTTGGTTTGTATATTTCTTGTGATAAGACCTTTGCATTGACACTGAAATCTTTGACCTGGTAGCCTTTACATTAACCTACTTTTAGAAAAATTGAATATAAGATTGATTGATTTTATATTGTTTAATGTCTGTCTCGAGAATCTTTCACTCATATGGAGACATCACTATTGCCGGTGAAGGGCTGCAAAATTTAGGCCTTTGAGCAGGGAGGGATCTTTAACATGCCACACCTGCTTAGCATTGTTTGTGAGCTGATATATTGGAAAATTTTCTATCAAAATTTGGGGAAAATAGGCCAATTTTCAATGGAGAATAGACTGTTTTCTGGACCCACATAAATGTGATATTAAGCCCTGAAGGGACTGAATGCTGCCCTCTCTTTCCACAAGAGTCAGTGTTATGATACACCCATCAGTAGGGGCCATGTCAGGAGAGGGTCTGTATTGCATGTAACCACCCATGTAGTGCACTCAGTTTATGCTTTGAGGCTGCAGCAGTGGTGAATGCATGTGTTGGGTCCCAGTGAAAAGAGGATTCAATAAGACTGATTTTGGCTCATGGTAAATTAGAATCTAGAGTGGTTGGTAATATTCAGTAATGTCTCATATTTTGTAATTATTTTGGATAGCCAACATATAATAGCCATATGATTAAGGGTGTCTGAAGCACCTTTCTAAAACTACTTCTGAGGACTATGGTGAATAACTGCATATTTAATGTTACTGAATATAATTTATGGTAAAATATAAAAAGACTAAGAATAAAATAAAGTAGAGCAAATTTTTAATATTTCAAAAGTTATTTTAAAACAAAAATATTCTTGTGATGAAGAAAAGAAGAATTCCATGAAAAGCATTTATACTGACTTGTAAAATCTATACTAGTATTGCTCTCGATCGATAGATAGAAAGATATATCATACGTATATCATATGTATCTTTCAAACCAGTGCACTATTCCTCATAGCAAAAGAGTGACAAATAGACTTAACAATAATAAAATTAAAAATAGATGAAAAGTAAAAATATTTCAAGTAACCACTAATATAGAGACTGTCAGTATGTCTACACTTATGTACTGAATCTTCCCAGAACTGACCATGAGGAAGACCAGACTTCTGGGGTGCTACTCCAGAGTCGCAGATCACAAAGGGGTTTTCAACACCAAAGATATGTGATGGATTCCATAATCTCGCAAAATTGTATTTCCTCAATATCCAGATGTAGAAAACAACCCTTTGTTGCGGCTTCACTTGTATGGAGAGAAATACAGGAACCTTTTTTTGACAAGTTGGGTCAGGGTCCTCCTTTTACAAAATTATCTGGGTCAATAAGCTCTACAAGGCAGAGCATATCCCCTCACTCTGCAAGGCAGAGTATATCCCTTCACAATGAGTGTCTACAAGCTTTTCCTTCAAAGTCCATAGTGGTGTTGATATTTTGACCCCAAAATCCATAGTAGTTCAATGCTACATGTGAAGTATCAATCAAGCAAAAAATATGGCCTCTGGGGTGTTTACACTCATTGTGAAGGGATATACTCTGCCTTGCAGAGTGAGGGGATATGCTCTGCCTTGTAGAGCTTGCTGACCCAGATAATTTCATATGAAGTCATGTAGTGACCTTGACCCCAAAATAGAGATCTACCTCTTTTGATAACAAAGCTACTTGTTAAGTATCAATTCAATCAAGCAAAAATGAGGCCTGTAGAGTGTATACAAGCTCAGGCTTACATACATACTAACACACACATACTCAACCATACACAAAGGGTTCTTGCAACAAATTGTGAGGGGATAATAATCATTCTAATTAACATTAGCCTCATTGTGTTGATCAGTTGTGCACAGTTCTTTTTATCAAAATTAATTTAGGTACATAGTGCATCTTTTAAAAATGTTGATGAAGTGCAAAAAAAAAAACCAAATGGTATATGAAAATCCAGCTGATAACTATGCTTCCATTTATTTTGGTAGCAGAAACAAGTTGTTATTGACCTTTAACCCTACCATGAATAATGTTGTAAATGTGATGTACACTTTCATAACAGTATAACTTGGTGTTACAGTGTAAAACAATGTATTCATGTACTTTTTATAACAAACTTAATTTTTGTATGAATTTACCATGATTCATGTAATTGCAAGTTAACAGACTTGTTAATATTTTGATGTGTGTTGCATTAAGTACCACAATAATGTTACAGTATAATGTTTCTGTGCATATAAATAATAATGATAAATAAATAATCAAACATGAAGTATGATTTGGGTATCAGATGCAACACAGTGAAATAGAAGGTCAAACAATGTAACCCTCCATTAATTTTCCCTATACTCAATGTTAAATCAGTGGAGGCTACCATACTTCTGTCTTGTATTTTAAAGTTATGTTATTGTATTCTTCTTGAAAACAAATACAAAGCATAAAACTGCAAATGTTGGAAACTATGAAAATAAGTCTTCATTGTTATTGTTTACAAAAAACATGGGCCAAGAAGTATTCTTATTTTCTTCTTTGTGGGATAGTTGTAAATTCAGTGGTAGATACTGCTGCCAAATTGACTGATCTTTCGGTTAGTGTATGATCAGTTGCTGTGGCACCCTGAATTAGATTTTGGTATCAATATTAATCTTATTAGGGTGGGGGCCACAATACCAGTGGGGTTTGTGGGTAAAATGGAAGGCATGGCTCACAATACATAAGCTTCAGGGGTGTTCATCTATTAGTGTGGTATCTATCCATTGAGTTCTAGTATCAACTATGTAAATTAGAGTTGTCAAGTGTGCCTTGAGTAGCAAATTGTCTTGAGTTCATTCTAAAGCCAGTGTCTGACTTTCAATCAGTAGTCCCATCCAAATCATTCAATGCTCCAGAAAAGCAAGGGAAGCTGTGTGATGACACTGACTTTGAAAGGCCAGTTATTTAAGACTGGCCAGTCAGTCAATAGCAGTGTCAGCAGCTGAAGTGACTGCTCCCTCTGGCAGGTTAAAATCGAGGTCCACATCATGTCCAGCCAGCAATCGACAAGGTTATGAAGCATACCCCACCTGACATGCATGAAGAAGTGGGGCAACTCGTTGAGTATGCGCTAAATCCAATCTTGATTTTGGTGATTTCATCACATTGTAGCATTAGATTGACACCTTTGGGGCTCAACCTGTAAAGCAGCTGTTGTGGTGCATGCCCATGGTGTTTCAGGGGGAAGAGGAAGTACACTTTGACAAGATGTTCTCCTCTGGGGTCATTTAGAAAGATTGTAGCTTGCAGTGGTTTGCAGACTACCATGCTTTTAATATCAAGGTAACGTGTTGGGTACATCGAAGAGTGCATGGACACTCTAACTGGTAACATACTATTTTCCAAATTAGATGCTATCACGACCTACTGGCAGATTAAAATTTACCAAGATCATTGTAAGAAAACTGCATACATAATCATATTGAAATACTGTTCGAATCTAATCAGATGGGGTTTGAGCTTTACAATGCCCCATGCCACTTTTACACAGGCATCTGGTGTTGCATAGGATCGTATGAAATTTTGTGTTAGCCTTTCTAGATGATATCCTGGTAATGGGGAAAGATATGTAAATGCATCTGTGGAACCTCAGGCAAGTGTTTAATCACTTCCACCACTGGCTTAAAATTCAAACCTAGGAAATGCAAGTTAAGACCAAAGTCGAGTTCCTAGTGAAGTCAGTATAAATTATAGATATGATCTGTTTTTGAAGCCCAACCGATTTTGGCATATGTATTGTCCTTTGTTCTTACCTGCATGCTTCCATTGTTTATATATCACTATGTTATGAACAACTTGGACATTTAATCATTATATTTATACTATTTACACAACCTTTTTTTTTTTTTTAGAAGTGTAGGCTTTTTACATCAAGTTTAAGCTAGGTCACTTGCATGTCACACTTGCATATATCAAGAAATGTAATACAGTGAAACCACAAATGTGTTTTTTTAGTGATAAAACAATGGTAAATTATAGATATTAAAAAAGAAAAAAGTTCAATTACAAAATGTGAATATAGGGAATAAGTATCTAGATATTTTCATAGTGGCAGAGCCCATTTTTTTCATTTCAAAGTTGGAAGTAAACCCATTTTTGTAACCAGAAGTCAATGTAACTACTATAAGGAAAGCTATTGTCTCTGGCTTAGATCTTGCACTCTTCCTAATTTGCACTGCCCCCCAAAAATCTCTATATTGTTAAATGAGCCTAATTCTGTGAATTGCCAGTCATAAAGTATTGATGTTGCTACATGCATACAAAACTTTAGGTCACAAGTCAGAAAAATATCAATTAAGATATAATGTATATTGGATAATTTTGATGTTGAGAATATTTAGCAGATTTTTCTTAAGAGTTTTATGAAAGGATGTATTCGGAGTATCAAATGAATTGACCTATAGGAGAGAATGATTTCCAAGAAAAATTCACTTCAGAAAATCAATGTTCATTTGTTATTTTTTATCATATATATTCCTATATTTTTCAGATTTGCATTTTGAACTTAAATTTTGTATTAGCAACTTTTGAATGAACCTTGAAATTTGGCTAAAACAGCATTTTCTCAATAAAAACGTCTATTTTTACATGAATTTTGGCCTAGAAGTCCTTCAGGACAGGCCTACCCCTAATAAAAACTATTGTATTTTGATAGGTTTTGATCTAAGGAATAATTTAAAATATGATTTTTTTAGGAGTGCCCTGGGGTAAAATTTACAAAACAATCTAAAAAAAACAAACCCTATTTCTATCATTGTGGTTCATATTTATGCTGTTTATATTCATTCATAGTTAGTATAGCTGAAATGGTTAGACCACAGATAATCACAATCAACAATTTTAGTGTCGTGGTTCGAATCCATCTGTTGGCACAATTTTACTGTTTTAAAATTTTCGCCTGTATAAACACCATTTTAAATTTCTGGTATACAGGCTTGTGTATTTTACTTCAATATTCTTCCTTAAATGCATGTTTGCTCTTGATATAAAAGACATTTATGAGAATGCAAATCATAAATTCTCTGTAACTAAAAGCAGTCAACTGGAACTATACCTCAGTGTAAGCAAACTTTGTTTGAGGACAAGAATCATTCACTCTGTAACTTGATAAAAGAGTCACACAAAAAATCAAGCCAAGCAAATATTGCTGCATTTGCTTTTCAAGAACATCACTGGAAAATAGTTTTGTTGTGGGAGACAATACTCTATACCTTGATCAGGTTTTTAAGCTGTAGGGCTACATTTCAGTAACAATAGTTAATTTCTTGAATTTCATTTTCATAATTTGTATTTTTTACACCCATGACTTTTTGAAATATTATTTCCAAAGAAATGAGTTGCAAGTAAATGCATTTGAAGTAGTTGCATTGTTAAAAGTAAACTGAGAAATACAAAATGAAATTTCAAGATAAGGAATTAAAAATGTGTCCACAATTCATGCTACTCAGATAACAACTGTAAAATAGTTTCTTCTATCTTTATAAGCTTATCTTAGAACTAAAGTGATGCATGAGAAACAAATAACTACACACATGTGGCCTAAAGTCTTCAACCAGAATGGAAGTCAATAAGCTTTTTGTAAAGACTGAAACCAATACCAGCCCTATAGGTCAATGATATATTTACATAGAGGTGTTCCTTTTAGTGCATATTTATGCAATTTCATTTATCAAATGTATCATTTACATGAAGAGAAATTTTGGTGTTTTTATTTTGGATGAATTTTTCTCATCTGCGAAAGAAGCAAACATCAAAAATGACCTGATATATGATATGTTGCAAATTTTTGGAATTCTCCTTGTTATTGGTAACATTAAAATTTCTTCCACATTTTTACTTCCATCTACTGACATGAACTACTTCCAATGGCCATATGTGGTCAAGACATTGATGTTTGATGAAGGGGAATGCAGATTATCAGCAACTCATTATTTGCAGGCTGTTCTGTATTCAACTAATGATCTGTAATCCTGAGCCAATATTTGATATGATTCTATGTACAATTTTTTTCACAATTTTAGTTCAAGGCATAGACCCCATTAAGCGTATTCAAGAACTGTTTAGTGCTATGCCAGAGTGTCGTCACTGTTCCATGTGGCACAAACAGCTAATGAAGAAGATGAAGCTCAACATGGAAGTACAAGAGATGCACCAGTTATTTGACACATTGGATCTAGAAAGCCCGATGTCATAAACCTGGAAAGTTTCATTAAGATGGTGAATGGGTACATTTGACTGTCACAAATTTTATTTACTTGACTGAAATCCTGGTGATATGTTGTTTTATATTTACATATTGTTCTATTCACAGCTTTACATATGAACTCGACAATTGTCCAAACTTTGGACATGTATATTTAATAAGGTGTATATGGACAAGCTGTCAATTGAATGACATGTGTTATGGCCCTGGGAAACATGTACATACTTTAATATTGTTGTTAATTATCTCTTGTTGGACAAAGTTCCTTTGGAACTGATAATTATCCTATGAAATTAAATTAATTGCTTGTGTGTGTGTGTGTATGTGTGTGTGTGTGTGTGTGTAAGTTTGTAAGTAATGAAAAATGTTTGAAACTGTTAATCCCATGATTAGAGTAACTCTGATATGGGATAACTGTTTGAAATTCGAAAGTGAAAATTTCTCTCTTTATTTCCCCCTTTTTTTTTTCTTTTTTTAATTTTATTTTGGTTAGATTTTTGCATAATATAATATTTTCATTGTGTTTGCCAAAATTGAAATATAGTTGATGTGAACCTTTTATAATACTAACATGCACTGTGCAATTAAGACTCATCACCCAAACTGGGAGGTGAAATAACACACTGTTTACTAATTTTTAGATATTTTGTTAATGTACATGTAAATTAAAAACTTTCTGATATAATGGGGGAAGATTTTGAAGATAGCAAGCACATTCTTCATAGACATATGATAACTGAGCAGTGATGACAACAGTTTAGATGGTGCAACTGGTTTATTCATTTATTAATTAAAGGCATTGACCTACAATATAAGACAATATTCAAAATACACAAAAACAAACTTATGACATATAGAAAAATATATAATTGCGTTAGTTTACCCACAGTTTACGTTTCACATACTTTTAATTATAACCTTGTAAGTTTCTGTATTTCAATTACATTACAGAACTTATCATAAAAGACTAAAACTTTGAATGCAAAAATACAATAAAGTATAAACTTGCAATGAAAATAATTTCGTAACTTAAATCTTAAATTGACAATGAAACTTATAATTAAATATAAAAGTAACATACCATAAGATGCATTCAATATCGCCTGGATTTAAATGTGAAGGTCTTCTAACGTAGAACTGCTCTGATTTTAGATGGGTAAAACGCTATATTAAATACTCAAACTGATACTTTACTATTGGATAAAACATATATGGAAAAGCCAATCAAATGAAAGAACCAATGAAATTACAGGAAAAACTTTACTCAGCCTACTTAATCCAGTTGTGCAAAGAAACGGCTTAGAACAAATTATAATCAAAGTATTGCAAGTATTGACTGCCTGTAATTTATAGTTACGTAAATTTAAAATTGTATTTTACTAAACCAATATCAAAAATAAGATTGAAAATAGAAAAAAATCGAATAAATACATATAGAAATTAGATTTGTACTATCACACATAATTATGATTTTAAATACCTGTTACATTTGCACTGGTTTACTTGTGGACATGAAATCAAATTTTTTAATAGGCTGTAGTTAGATACAGGTCATCAATAAGTGATGTTATAAGATTGTTTTAAGTGTGTGCGTATGTGTGTGTGTGTATATGTATGTGTGTGTATATATGTATATATATATATATATATATATATATATATATTATTGAAATTAAAAGGATTTTTAAATCAAAGTTCATTTAAAATGTATATAAGGAATATACTGTGTACATCTATTGTAAACATCAGAGAGAAGCCCCTGGTAAAAATTCCCCCTTGATGTCACTCTTATGATAGAGCTGACAAATCATCATAGTACAATAGAAATAATTATCATGTTGCATGAATTGTTAAAGAGTGAAGATTATATATTGGAAAATAAAGTCCTGAGGGATTGGAATTTTTTCCCACAAGGAAATTCACATAAATATACCATCTTTACAGAATATAGTGCCATCAACAGAACAATCATGTACCTTGATTTGCTTGATGAATTTTATACAAGTGATAGTGTATTTGATTAGAATTACTCAAATCAATGTGATTGGATTCATTTTAACAACTTCATTGGGATGTGAAATGCAGTTGGACATGTGATTAAATCTTGTAAGAGCCAAAATTTAAACAATAAAATGTTGGGATTTTTGGGGGTTTTGTTTGGGTTTTTTTGTTTTGTTTGGTTTTTTATTGGGTGATGAAGGTAGCAAGCATTGTTTTTCGCAGAAAAATGTAGAACCTATGTTTATTGTGCATGCATTTTTAGAAATTTAAGTATTAGATACTGTTGATTCACTCATTACTTTAAACAGACCAGCCAATGCACCATTTAACCTTGAAGACACTTCACATTTGGTAATGATTATACTGACAGGCGGTACTAAAAATCTGGATCAAACTAGTTCTATATTCATTGTCACAGATCAAAGCAATGTCAATGATAGAAAAGATTCAGTGAATATAAATATAGTGGATTTCATTATTTTCCAACTGTATTTCAAATTGCAATGAAGTTTAAGAAATAATATCTAGATATTACTTCTTTTTACATTTGTGGCTGATATTGGAAAAAATATCTCATGTATAAGATGCATGGTTGTGATATCAAACTCAGAAAATGCTTTTTATTGCATATTGCTTGATTA
Source organism: Ostrea denselamellosa (assembly GCA_024699665.1). Lineage (NCBI taxonomy): Eukaryota > Metazoa > Mollusca > Bivalvia > Ostreida > Ostreidae > Ostrea > Ostrea denselamellosa. The sequence goes on from JAMZEH010000021.1 coordinate 1,637,716, forward strand.
TGACATCCAATCAAAATAATATCACTATTATGAGGCCACAAATTTGTGTAGCATGACAAGTTGTTTTTCATAAAAATTTGCCACTTCATATATGTAGTATCATTTCGTAAGGGAAGACATTTGCATTGTAAGAAATATGTAAAGGCATTGTGTGTATTTCTGTACAATGCTGGCAACTATCATCTCTCCCCAATAATGACAACAAAAGCACTCTTCATTGTTTATTTTTACATCAAAATCAAATGAGTGACTTTATTTATACGTTATCACCATTTACAACCATTTTGCATAAAGTACAAATACTTAAGGAACACCAAAGACAAGTGGTCACTTGATTGTTAGATTAGTGGAAAAGTCTAAAGATTTTTTCTTTTGGGTTTGTGTGATAATTCACTGCAAAATATGATAAGAAAATTTACTTGTGGCTTTTAATTTTATTTATGTATTTTTTTTATTTTTACATTGTTCAAAATGACAAACAAGGAAAATCAATGTCTGTCATTTTCAATGTTTCGGCAGTTGAGGCCCACCCAGATTATAGTTTGGCATTGTGTACGGTACTGCCAACTGCTTTACGCATTATTGACATGAAATGAACTCTACCACAGAGTTACTAAAGAAAAATCTATAAAGTGTAAATACTATTCCATTAATTGTTCATATAGTATTTATATCTGTTATTTTTATCATTATATCTTTGAATAGCACAGGCTTTTCAATATCTTCACTATAGTTGTAGATCTAGGCAACTCTGTCCCACTCAGCAGTTTAAAAGTCACTTAAATATCCAACATGAGTTGGTAACTCACAACTCAGGTATTGTAGGTTATTCTGTTGTGTAAATAAGAAATTGTGTAAAAATGCAATCATTTGTCAGTACTTATTATCTGGATTTTACTCTCTCTTCTTGTTTTTTTTTTGTTGTTTTTTTTGTTTTGTTTTATTTTTTTTTTATTTTGTTTGTTTGTTGTTTTTTTATTTTGATGCAGTAAACATCAAGAATATACATATCCGTCCATTACTTTATCAATTTATTAGGAATGCACTAGGGTATATGACAAACAAGACAACTATTGAGTGTAGTAAATCTCATCTGTAGCATACAAGAGCTTGGAGAATACTTTTATTATTCATTGAATGTAATGATACTCTTTTAACAAGACCCAAAATAATTGAATTAATATCAAATTTTTGTACAGCAAACAGAAGCTGTGTGGACTATGTGGAAGTTTTTTAAAGGTGTGTTCTTTCAGTAGCAGATATAAATTTGATGATAGGTGGTTTTTGGAACATTTTGTGTTGTTATTTCAATTCAAATGACTTTTATGCTAGGCTTACACAGACATTTTTGATCATCTTTTGGAAACATAAGTAAACCATGCCAGTTAACTTAGTTGAACAGTTATTTTTCACTGTCAGTTTTAATACTGGTTGTGTGCAGCTAGAATTCATGAAAGTGATCCATATATAATCATGTCTCTCTGAAAACTTTAATTGATTAGAGCACTATATGTGTCGTGTTTATGTGCAGTTTTGTTGTTACTTTGCTTGGATTTCATTTTTTGGAAGGGGGGGGGGGGGGGGGGGGGGGGTCACCTTAATTACAGTTCCTCACTCTTACATGTCTATTTTGAATGAATGAGCTGTATAGTTTAAATTAAAGAATTGGGACATTTTAACTCCGATGACCATCATGGCCCTTGGGCCACTTTTTAATTTCAAACACAATTAAAAATATGCTACATACAGCTTTGAATCCAGTCTTGGTAATTTTTACTAGATCTGTTTGCATGCAATGTTAAGTTCATGGTTTTAATATCCATTTGTATATAATGTTATTGTAAGATTATGTTTACACTTTTAAATTCATGGTTTAAGCAAAATTGAAAATAACAAATCATAAAAAGCAGCTGAAAGATTGCTGTATACAGCTTTAGTTGTAATTATCGACATTTTGATCTTGAAAACAGCCAAGCATTTTTGCTTTTTTCTTAAGAAATCCACAATAACATTCCTGTGTACCTCAGAGATGTAGAAACATACACATAATTTGCATATATCATACATTCTTCATATAATAAATTCTCAGTATTGTTATGACTGACAATGTTTTGAATGTACTATGTACTATTTTTCCTCTTCATTTTCAAACATTTGTTTAATATTACCGATAAGCTATATGTTTATGGTTGTTCAGTGTTGCTTACAGTCATCTAAGTTGAAAACAATAATAGAGAAGTTCCAAGTAAACATGATATACTTTCCAGACTTTTGCTGGATTGTATGAAATGTTGGTCACAACCATTTTAAAACTGCTGCTACTCACATATGTTATTCTGTTCATGAAGTCTCTATCCTGGTACAATGTTTGCATACCTCATCACAACACTTCTTATTGATATACGCATTTAATTAGAATGATTTTGTAGTAGATTTCATCATAGTGTCAGACTTGGTGTTGCTTTAGTGTATATGGTTTCTCTGCATCTTTTCAACATTCATCTCAGTCAAGTAGCAAATTGTAAAATTTATTCTGTTCTGTTGAAATACAATTTTTTAAAGAATTCTCTTTGACTTTAGAAGATATGATAGTGTTATCACAAGGACTAAGTACTTGGTAACAAATTTTGTTGGTTTTCTGAATTTTCAAAGCTTTTTGATAAAATATTTTCACAAAAAGTAGCTTTAGATGGAAGTTTTTATTTTCATAATCAGTTATTTAGAAAAAAACATTATGATGGTCAGAAATATTTTTTCTTTCCAACTTTAATCAAAAAGTGTGTTCTTATATTCTTGAGCTAAAGATTTTAAAATTTCAAGTGCATGGGTTCACTAGAACAAGTTTTTGTTATCAATCTACCATGTGTACATGAAACTAAGCTTAGAAAGACCAATTTACATGTTGGTAAAACAAAACTCATCGATTTATGTTGCTTTTTGTATGAGATGTCAATAAAAGCTATTTTTTGTGTGACAGTGTTGTTTTAAGTAATAAATCATACTTTTAAAACTTTACAGGATACCAATGGAAATGTACAAGACTTGGACATTGTTGATATTTATTATAAAGATCAGGGAAACATCTTTAAAATTTATATCAATAATAAAAGGCCATGATTGGTGATACCAATTTGCAAGCATTTTCAGGTAGTTTGAATTCAAGTTTGTTGAATTCAGGGATCAACCCAAAGGGTTTTGTCTGCCTTAAAATGGCTGAAATATTGCCAAGTCAGCGTAAAACCTCAATCAATCAATCAAAGGGTTTTGAAGCCTTAATTGAGTAGAGTAGAAAGTACATATTTTATTATTAATTACATGGGGGTTTATTTCTGATTGTTTTTTGTTTGAAAGTGAAATTGGAGACAGGATACTGTAGTCTGGTCCGATTTCATTTTTAAAAATTCTAACGAAATAATTATTATTTGGTCCAGCATGATTTAAATAGCGGTCTATTGACCTGCGTCTTCTAAATGGCTTTACAGATAATATAATAAAATATATGTGAACATACGATATACATGTGAATAGAATAAAATTTTAAAATAATTGCCATGCACAATAACATATAAAATAACCCTTAGGAATAATTAAATACATATAAAGGATTATAATCATTATACTAAACTGCAAGCTTTTTTTTTTTTTTTTTTCCTTCAGTAAAGTAATTCATTTGAGTAAAACAATCGAATTAAAAGCTAATCTAAAAAGATACGTTTTGAAATTAACTTTAAAACTTGACAGTGAAGTACACTGTCTGAGTTTGAAAGGCAAAGAGTTCCAAAGACCCGATGCGGCCATATCCAAGCGTCGATCCCCATATGTTTTTGTACGTGTTCGAGGTACCTAGAGAAGATGCAGAGATTCGGATCTTAATGATTGTTTGGGATGATAAACTTTAAGGATGTCCTTTATGTCAACTGGAGATAGGTTGTTGATAGATCTGAAGGTATGATGAAGGATTTTATTTTGAATTCAACTGGGAGCCAGTGAAGATCCTTTAAAATAGGAGCGTGTTATTAATCTTGCAGTTATGTTTTGTGCTCTCTGGAGTTTGCTGGTGTGTTGAGAATGAACACCATAAAGTAATGCATTTCCATAATCTAATCTGGATGTAATTAACGAGTTTACCAGAGTTTCACATGCATCATCGTTGATAAATGGACGGATACAGCCAATTCTGCGAATGTTCGTATATGCTGAGCGAGAAATAGAGAGACGGTGTTTTTCCATGGTAAGTGATTTGTCAAAGAATACGCCTAAATTTCTTATAACACAGTTACCAAATTCAAGATCAAAACTGTTAATATCTTTATGTCTGTGTTTTGGTGCGAAGAGTGTAAGTTCAGTTTTCCCTTCATTGATTTTTAGGAGGTTGATACTCATCCACATACGTATGTCCGATAAACAACTTGTGAGTCTTTGAGACATATTATTCCAAAGGTCAACAGGTTCAACGATGATATAGATCTGAGTATCGTCAGCGTATATTAGATACGTCAAAGCATGACGTCTGCATACTTCCTCTAGGGGTTTTGAGAATAGACAGTAGAGTCTCGGACCCGGGACTGAGCCTTGCGGTACACCACTTTCGAGGGAACAAGCATTGGATAACGATGAACCGACGGCAACATGTTTATATATATCACTAAGATAAGGTTTAATCCATTTTAATGCAAAACCAGTGATACCAAACATGTTGTCCACCCCTTGAAATAGGATATTGTGGTCTATGACATCGACAGCCACAGAGAGATCGAGCAATACAAGGATAGCGAAACTATTATTGTCAAGTGCACATCGATGTCATGATGGACCTTCATTAGTGCAGTTTCTGTGGAGTGTCCTGTTCTGTGCGCGGACTGAAAATTGTCATGCAGTTGATGAATTTCCAGATGAGCATCGATTCGTTTTATAATAACCTTTTAAAAGAATCTTTGAAACGAACGAGAAGTTTGACACAACAAAAGATTCCAACAGCGACTTGTTTATGATTGAAGTGATGGTTGGCAAGAAACTCTCAATACATTGTTTCAATAGAAACAATCTGATTTATCACTACAAGCTGTCATTCGGTCAAATGCTGCCTGACGTTTTTCAGACACTAATTTTGACTACAGATTACTCCGTTTACCTGATCAATATATACTGGTAGGGCTCACGGCGGGGGTGACCAGTCATCAGGAGATGCCTACTCCTCCTAGGCATCTGGTCCCACCTCTGGTATGTCCAGGGTCCTTGTTTACCCAACTCATAATTTTTTATTCTTTGAAGGAGCTTCCAATTTTCAAACAAAAATACGTACACACAGAATAAATTCAATGCATGTTTGACATGTCTTTTTGGTCATTAGGAATAAATTCATTATTTTGTAAACTGTATTAAAAATGCATAAGCAGGTATATAGTACGTTTATTATGAGTCGAAGAATTGGATCACGTCAGACGCGGATCATGAAATCAAACGAGATGAACCGCGCCTGTCAACTACTGTAAACACACACACACACATATATATATATATATATATAATTCAGACATGTTTAGGCTGTCTAACAAGAGATACACACACCTCATTGTAGCTTTACAATGACTTTTGTCCGGGTATAATAGATAAATTCGTAGAAGTCAGAAAACTCACATAAAGTTCCCCTTTCCATGCTTCCCATTTTTAAAAAAAAATTTCTTACTGTGATCGCTTCCACAGCAAGGTAATAGCAGAAGTTTCCCATTCGTGTGGATCAGATTTCAGTGATGTTTATACAGTCTTGTGACTGTATAAAATTTACACATTTTTCAGTCGAGTATGAAATTGATTCTGCTGTGGACAAGTTGTGGATCTTATTGAAAATGAAAATGGGTATGTAATTTGTGACAACTATTTACAAGCAAATAAAACCTCTATTGGTGAAAGCAGAAAAATATCCCTCAAATAATATAGTTAAATAAATTGCATTTTGCATGTTTAATTCAAATAAACTACTGAATTTTAAAAAGTTACGTTGTTGTTATCCATTATGTATTTGGGGGGCCTCTGTGTCCGAGTGGTTAGAGCATTGCCCTCAAAATCACAAAGCCTCTCGCCTCTGGTCGGCGCGAGTTCGATTCTCGCTCGCGCCGATATATGTGAGAACGTTTGCCAGTTTACTTTTGGAAGGTCGGTGGTCTCTTCCAGGGTACATTGCATCTGGGTTCCCTCCACCACCTACAAAAACTGGACGCCACCAGATAACTAAAAAATTGTTGAGTGTGGCGAAAAACAACAATCAATCATAATGTATTTAGTACAGTTATTAGTACAATAAGAGAAACTAGTGGGAATAGTTAATTTGTGCTCATTGAAGAATAAACACATCCTTTTGACATGAAAAATTTGACTATATATTCTGCAGTAGAGCATTACTCAGAATATCTAAGATACTACACCTAATATAACTTCTAAATATTATTTCATAAATAACTATTCAACACACATAAGCCAGTCACCAACATATCTTTTATTAACAAAATTATTTCCACAGGCAGATAGTCAGAGACAAATGGATTGATGATTCCATTAAAATCATTCCCCTTAACTTATACACTAATCTCTGAGAGAACATATAGTTATAAATTCTAAAAGAAAATTATAAGTCAATGTAGTTAAAAACAAAAAAAAACAAAAACATGTAAAATGAAAATATCTATAACTTTCTTAGATATGAAAGAATCTCAATAAAAATGGCAGGTGCACAAGTTCATCATATATATCAACACAAAGTTTGAATCAAATCTGTTTCCTGGTTTTTATGTTATACTCTGGATAATGACAACGCCAAATCAAAGTGGAAAAAATTCCTATGTTAAAAAAAAATCTCAATCAAGGTCCACAACTTCATTATTCATATAAGATGAATCTGTTAATCGGTGTTAAAGATGTCCACTGGATGGACAGGGTGATTCCAATGCACCCACAACTTTGTTTGTGGGGGTGGGGGTATAATAAAAAGTAAAAATTTGTCCCCAACCCCGCACCAGTTTGAAAATATTGTAAAAGAAATCTGAATTTTTTTCTTTATGGTCTTATGATCCATAGGTTTGTTTTGCATCAAAGCTTAGGTTATTTTTCTTACGATTTGTCTTAACACATTTTTGAAGATTTGTTATAGACAACTTACTATATTATATCTCAATGCTCACCTATTTACGAGACTTGTATCCAGCCTTTTACGAGACTTTTACAGTCAACGGCATTCTCTACCCAGAGTTCCGTGCGCTACTCTCATTATACCTCTGTCAATGGCTTTTTATAAAAATCTTGTCAAACTCTTTAATATGCATTATCTGTGTTTTGGACTAAGTATTTTAGTCACAATATGAAGTGCTATTGGTGCAGTTAAATTGATGTTAACCGTAGATTGTTTAAAATCGCTGCTTTTTATATCCTGAATTTGGAACTACTTTGAATTATGCTTATGAATGTGGACATTCGCGTCGTGGAAATTTGATGTAGACAAATAAAAAGGATGTAAAAATACGATAAAACTTGGAATATAAGAAACAAACAGCTAAATCATGAAAATGTACTTATTAGGGTGCCAGTGAACTTTGAAAAGAGCCTGATGTATCACCTGTTGCCAGAACTTTTAAAGGGAATGACTGTTGATATCGTCACGTCACGTGGTTCTAAGCGATGAGAGAGATGTAACAGAAACTTGCGTAACTCGCCCTTTGGTGAGAGAATGAGTCAACGGCCAACTTGGACATTTAAACCTGCGTATTGTATAAAAGCAGGATATTGTTAATTTACATGTAATATCTGATTGCTGGTATATATGATTAAGGTAGGCCTGTTGCGTTTTAAACCATCTGAACTTCTTTTATATATCTGACATATCAAAATAAAGATGTAAAGCTACTAATTCATTTCATTTTGCATGCATACCAAGGTGTAAAATTTTAATTCGCACAGAAACCTTGATTCGTGTTTAAATTTTACATAAAAAGTCATTGCATCATGACATCAAAATCTAATGCAAGATTATTATGCAGGAGCTGTGCGTTTTCTTTTATTATAAAAAGGTATAAAGTTGTTATACAGCTTTTTTCAATCAAACCCACACAGGTACAACACAAAGTATATTATGCGTACTGACAATTCTGAATTACATATCAATCTATATTAGCAGCAAAATAAAAAAAAATCCTAACATATTTTCCCAACATACTTGTGTCCACACGTGTGAACCGAAATTCACAGCTTCAAATGATTCGTTTACAGAGTTGGGTAGCAGTTCGAACCCCTTTTATTTTTATATTTATTCATTCTATTCGATTTGAAGTACGTATTCGGTTTTCATTAATAATAAACACGAACACTTGACATAAAAAATAGTATTGAAATGTAATTCTGGTACGTTATGAAAACAGAGTCTTGTCCCCGCCCCGATCAATCCGTTTTCAATACTGTCCTTCATCGCAAGCCACATCTGAAAAGTACACTCCTCTCCCTTTTCACCCGTAGCTCTCTGCGTTTCTCATAAATATGCATGACGCAATTCGGCCAATCGCTGACCTTCCGAGCACAGATTAGTCGGAGATTTAAACTGTTTATAGAATGAGAGCAAATTACTCTTGACCATTTGGAACTCTTATTTTTCCACCTCTTCTCTTAGCTAACCAAAATAGCACCCGTATGTATACAGATATGGCGATTTCAACACTGAACAGTTAACAAATGAACAAACAGACGTGTTGGGGTTTATAGTTTCTTGTCAAAGATAGTTTCGTTTCGACTAAAGCAACACCAATAGTTTTCAAAAGCAATGACGTTGTCTATAGTGTTTTCACTCTCGCACACAGGATTGGTTTTTACATACATGTATTATTATATTGAATTATTGGGATCGAACACAACTTCTATAGCTTAGAAAGCCATCTCCCTATTCATATCAAAGGAATCTAAAACACCAGTAGAAATATTAGCGAGTTGTTATACACATTTTACCTCGATTTTTAGAAGAACTGGTAGAAGATACACCCTACAGTCAAACGATGTGAATGAAAGAACCTAGAAATTTTAAATCACGGGCACCAACTTCGTGAACCCCTCACGTGTATATTATTGATGTCTTTGGGCACTTACATAATGTTTTGTGTCAGTAGCTTCTTTGATTACAATTGAAGTGCCATTTTAAAGATGTTTATTCGCTCTTTCTCTCTCTCTCTCTCTCTCTCTCTGTGTGTGTGTGCAAATCAAAAGTATGAGTTATAAACACATAAATATGAAATTACCTAGGTAAATGTACCTTATTTTGGTACATTTCAGCTTTGATGATAAGGCTAAACTCCTGGAGGGAACCTTCCTTATTTATCCCCTAGTCTGATTCCGGAATGTAATTTTGTTTGAAGCAGCAAAACTTTCTGGCCAATGCCTTAATTGAGCCTGTATTACCTTCAGGTCCCAGAAACAGCATTAAGGAAGTGAAAGCAAACAAAGAGAATAACAAGGATGTGCATATAGTAACCATGACGAATATCCCAAATTCGTATATAAATTGAATTTGGGCACCCAACATAAATGCAGCTGCCCCGAACGTGGTAAAGGCGCCAGATATAACGGAAAGACCCATCTTCTCTAACATGTCCCGTGTTTTGTCCTGTCGTCTGGCATAATGCGACACGTTATAGGCTTCTGCCAAATGAACGACATAATCCACAGCCAACCCCACCACCATACATAGGTTAAGTGATTCCAATACCTAAAAATAAACATTGATAAACTTCAAGCACCACAAATGAACTGGTACATAGCCCTACAAAATAAACAAGATGTGATTATAACCTGCAGTCCCGCAAACGAAGTACTCGCTATATAAAAGAGGACTATTTCCCCCACATTAATTAATTTCCTTCCCAAAAATCCGTGCCAATTTTAATTTTACTTTAATCATCTGATTTCTAATTTCAAAAATGCCTTTGTTTATTTTAGTAATACTAGTGTTATTTGTAGGCCCCAATACCCTCTCATCATTTCTGAAGATCCCAGTCGCTGTTCCAAAGTTATACAGTCCCTGAAAAGTTCTATTTTCCCACTTGAATGGTGAGTGAACGGTGTATGAACGCTGAACGTAATTTGGTAAGAGGTAAGCGAACGCAGAAAAAGAACGAAGAGCAAACGCGAATGCAAAGTGAATGGTGAGCGGTAATGAACACGAGTTCAAAGATTTATTCGGAAAGTCTTGGATGTTTTCCCTGCATTGCACTTATTTCATTATAGTAAAATTAAATGTATTGCTAACATCACCAGACTACAGTAAACGCTATATAGCTTTCCCAGAAAGAAGTAAATAAAGACGCGTGCAACATCTTGAGAAGTGTGATAAATTGGTACAAGTATATATCGGTACATGCACATTTCATATTATTAGTCAGCCCGTGGGCTGACTATTTATAATGGGTTAAAACTTAAAATGCGCTTGAGTGTATTGGAATTCTAGGGGGAAATGAGACACAAAAAGTGGGTAATTCTTCAGAAATAGACCCGTAATAAAATTTTTATTAAGAATTTCATTTGTGCAAACCTTTTAAAATAAGATGTATGAAAATGAGCAAGAATCTATGCACCGAAAATTTCGCATAAAATGATTACCGATTCTTGAGATTAGGGTATCCATTGCATAGCAGTTAGAGGTAAAAAAAAAAAAAATCGATAAGACGTGCATTCTATAATTAGATGTCGCGTCACAGGGCACACAGAACACAGATGAGGATTTAGAAAAGTGTTTTAAAGTATATTTTGCACGTAAATCAAAGAAGATTTTCTCTGCGTTCATAATTTCGAATGTCGTTTTCTAGTATATTATTTAGTCCTCACTTACATCATTTTCTTCCTCTCTTTATCATGTTTAACTTCTCTATTTCTCTCTTAAGGTAAGGAGGGGTCGGTCTACATCATCCTAATTTTAACTTAGATACAGAACACGCTGTTTCTAGCACGTTTTTGTGGTGTATCACAAAGGAAAGTGTTGCTGTCATCACTGAATGGAAAAACTTCACAATTGTTATTGTTTTTATTTCAAGTCAAGCCCGATGTGTTTGGAGAATTTTGAATGATTTACTTCTTTTGGGAAAATCGTACATGTGAAACAGTAATATGTAAGTTTATGTTTTAAGAGGAATTCATATTTATGAACTTTAAGCTGTGGTAACTGTTTTAAAACGAATTCTGTGTTTCCCTTTCCCTTACCCATGCCGCCATAGTGAGCATCTACTCACCAGTGAACCAGCATACAGTGTCCTAGTATATGTGTACCTTGTTTGTATCTGTTTATGACAGTGCACCTTCCTGACAGTGATTATTATGTATCATCATGGCATTGGCAGCATACTTGCAAAGCTTTTTATTTTGTGATTTTGTAAGCTGTGAAGTATAAAGACACTACATTCAATCATGGGTGGTCATGGTCGTGGTAAGTCGCATCTGCAGAAATTTGAGGGACATTCTAGACAAAATAGGTCACAGCCTGCTAAACGTTTAAGACCCTCTTCGGTTTTAGACGTTTCCCAAAACTGATCTCATAATCTGCAGGAACTTAACGATCTACTTGATAACTTATCACAGAATGAAAACCTTGCTGAAGAAGCTGCTAATCTTATTCTTATAAAAACTACAATTAAGAATTGTATTCTGGACAAATTGGTCTCTGACATGAACGACCTTCAAAATCGAACTCGGGATATAGAGGATCGTCTAGATAATTTAGAACAGTACTCTAGGAAGTTATGCCTAAAGATTACCGGAATTCCCAAGAACGAAGGTGAAGATACTGATACTATTGTTATAAATACTGTGAACAAGTACATTCTTCCCTCGTACATGAGAAACTTGACAAATTCTCTATTTGTAACTCCCATCGCTTGGGTCGACCTTGACAGAGTAGACCACGAGACATCACTGTCCGATTCATTCGTTACCGGGACAGAGCAGCTGTATATAACAATTAAAAGAATCTTAAGGGTTTAAACGAAAATCCTATAAAGGATATACAATATATATTAATGAAGCTTTGACTCAACGCCGCACAGCTTTATTTTCCAAATCCAGACAATTAGTGCGCTCTAAAAAAGCCAAGGGATGCTGGACGTATGATGGTAAAATCTACCTCCGTCGTAATGATGGGGGAAAAAAATCGCCATACGCTGCCAGGAGGACTTGGATGAGTTTCTCGATGCGACGCGAATACGAACAGGACATGATCAAATCAGCTCGGACACTGAAGACATCGACGTTGACCCTGATCCCGAGATTGCTACCTGTGACGACGATGATTCTACCCAGTCAAAACAGCAATAGTCCGTTCAGTTGTCGGTGGTAGTGTATCACTAGGTGTGGTGATAAGTTATGAAGTGTACATATTTTTGTGGCACATTTCTGCATATACACACGTTTAAATATTTATGAATACATGTAAATTTTCCAGTGAATGTATCATTGTATTAGTTGCGGAGTCACTCCTATCTACTTTGTTGAAAATCACGTAAAATGCTGTTTATAATGTCACGTGACATGTTCTTTTTTTATCACTCTCTGTTCATTCAAAATATTGGTGGACCAATCATCATCAGTGATTAGTGTCTCAACTTTTAGCACCAAATAGTGTATGTACCATGAAATAATTGTGCATAATCTTTACATACAATATGCTCTCAGTCAGTTTATATTTTTTGTTGTTCATTGTTGTATCATTTATTCATACATGTATATCCTTTTTATGCTTACATGTACAGTAAATTTGATTTATCTATATTTTTCATCCAAGATGTTGTTCATTTGGCATATATTGATTGTCATAATATCAGTGTACTCACGAATTGTGTTCTTATATCACATGTTAAACCTGCCTGTTTTCCTATTTGTGGTCAAAACTTTTCTTTGTTCAAAATTAACATCATTACCTTAGATAATGGGTAATACGGTTGCTCAATATCGTGTCGCAATAGGAAATTGTTTACAGTTCTGGTAGGTGTACAACTAAAACACGTATGTTCACAATTCTAAACTTCAAATGTCTCTTATTAGACTATTTTTACAGAAGCCTTAAACTTTTTAAAAGTAACCTAAAATTTACTGCCGAATTTTCAGCTAATTTGAATTTTGTCACACAAATTGTATTTTTCACTTTACTTTTACCTGGTGACGTTGAGATAAATCCTGGGCCCTTTAGTACACATGAAAGTGTCCTTGATATTTTTCATCTGATTATAAGAAGCATTAGAAATAAGATAGACAATTTGTTCACAATTATTCAACATGATGATATTTTGTGCTTTACTGAGACACACTCAGATCAAGATATTAACAATGATATGCTACTTATGGAGGGTTACAATGCTGTATTTCGTAAAGATAGAAATTCATTTGGCGGCGGGGTTCTGATATATTTGTAAGATTCAGTACGCGCTTGTCGTCGCGCTGATTTAGAAACACTTGATATAGAATGCTTGAGATTACCAAGGCCCCACACAGCATTTTCTGATGCTGTGTTTATCGTCCCCCTCATGCTAATGCTAATTTTTGGAGGAACTTTTCCTGGCCATTAGAGTCAATGAAATAACAGATAATATCATAATTGTTGGAGAGCTTGATGTCGATTTTTTTTAGATATTACTCATTCTTATGACATTTTACATAATGTAAACCTTGTCAATAGAATACATGCCCCAACCAGAGTAACCCAGTTTACTCAATCGCTTATAGATCCAATTCTCACATCATGTAACTTAAACGTAGTGGAGTCCGATACTCTAAATATAGATTCACGTCTTAGTGACCATAGAGCCACTTGTACATTGCTGCCATTGAACTATAGTGTCAATCATGCATATAAACGCCAAGTTTGGCAATACAAAGATGCCTATGTTGAAAAGCTTAATTTATTTATTGATACGTACAACTGGACTGAACTTTTAAACAATGCAGACTCAACTGAAACAGCTACTCAACAATTTACTACCCAGTATCCCAGTTTAATAAAAGAATGTGTACCAGAGAAGACAAACCATTCGCCGCAAGGACAAACCCTGGTTTGATTCCATGTTAAGAAAATGTATTAGAATAAGGAATAGATTACGAACTAAAGCATTGCGCTCCAATAATGATTCAGACTGGGCTAGAAACAAGAAGCGAAGTTAATAATATGAAAAAATACGCTTTATCAAATTATTACGACAATATAGATGCATAGATTAATTATGCAAATAAGAATAACAGTAAACTATATTGGAAACTGTTAAAGGAGACATTTAACGTTAAACCATCCAATGAAACCCCACTTATTTAATGTGTATCTGAAGAAAATGATAATAAATTTATCTTTAGCGATGTTGAAAAAGTTGAAGTACTTAATGAGTATTTTTCTTCAATATCAAATGTCGATGATACAAATGTTAAATTACCTGATAAGTATTTGTTGTGTGACGATACTCTTGATGATATTGTAATCAAAGAACAAAATATTATAGACGTTATTTCTAATATTTCAGTCAACAAAGAATTGGTCCCAATTCAATTTGCCATAAAATGTTGAAACTTACAGTAAAGACCGTATCCAAACCACTATGCATATGATTTAAACGATCTCTATCCGTAAAAAGCTTTCCAAAATCTTTGAAAAACTAGCTCGTGTTTTACCATTGTTTAAAAAGGACGATCCATCTATTGTGTCCAATTGTAGACCAGTCTCACTTTTGAGTTGTTTCAGCAAAATTATGGAAAGGGTTATTTTCAAATACGTTTACAATTTTATTCACAAAAATAATTTATTTTACAAATATCAAGCAGAATTTTTACCTGGGCACTCTACTGTATACCAAATGATAGAAACTTATCATAGCATTGTCAAAAATACTGACGAGGAGAATTGTGTTGTATGGTTTTCTGTGACCTCTCTAAAGCCTTTGATAGCGTTTGGCACAAAAGCCTTCTTTTTAAACTACAAACATATGGTTTACATGGTAATATACTTGAATGATTCACAAGCTACTTGTGCAACAGGGAACAAAAAGTAATGTACAGAAATATTTTTCTTCAACCTAATTTATACACGCTGGTGTTCCCCAGGGCTCAGTTCTTGGACCTTTGCTTTTCAATTTAAGTTAATTATGTGTTCGATGTTCTATGTAGATGATATTTCTTGTCAATGCTTGTCGAATAGTGTCCATGTGATGGAGCAAAATGTTAATCATGATCTTAAAGTCTTGGACAAATGGTCCAAGCAATGGCTACTTCAATTTAATCCTAAAAAAACAAAAGCAATGTTTTTTAGCACGAAAAATTCTGTTGATCCCCCAAATTTAGTGTTTCAACAATGTCAGATTTAATTCTTAAAAATTCTAAAGAACTTTTATTGAATTTGAAATCACAAAACATTTCTCGAATTCACAACATTATAACGTATGATTTTACAACTCTTTACACGACCATACCTCACGACAAATTAAAGACTAGACTTTTCGACATCATAGACAGTTGTTTCGTGAACAAAAATGGTAAAAGAAAATATTCATATTTAGTGATTGGTCATCCCAAAAATTATTTTGTTAAACACCACTCTGACTCCACGCACAAGTACTGTGGAGTTGATATTAAAAAGATGCTAGAATTCCTCATTGACAATATTTTCGTAGTCTTTGGTAATCAGGTCTTCCAACAGTCTGTTGGAATTCCCATGAGCACGAATTGTGCTCCTTTGTTAGCTGACCTATTTTTATATTCCTACAAAGCAGAATTCATTCAAAAACTTCTACACGAGAAGAAAAAATATCTTGCTGTGGCCTTCAATTTGACATTTAGATATATTAGATATATCGACGACGTTTTGTCTATTAACAATGATCATTTTCATTCATATGTCAATTCGATATATCCCAGTGAGCTTGAAATAAAAGGCACCACAGAGTCTTCCACTTCTGCTTCGTACTGAGATATTTTACTGAAAATAGATGCAAATTGTATGGTCGTTATAACGATCTAATTTGCCAGTACAATTTGTCATTAAGTCAAATGCTGTTTGATGTGTTTCATACCAATTGTTAGGCCGTTCTTGGCACACTGATTCTGACTACGGATTGCGCCCTTTTACCTGATCGGAATATAGGGCTCACGGCGGGTGTGACCGGTCTACAGGGGATGCTTACTCCTCCTAGGCACCTGATCACACATCTGGTATGACCATGGGTCCTTGTTTGACCATCTCTCTGATTTGTATTTTTATTACGAGATTGAATACTGTTGAATATGTTTCTGTACACAATCATCTAGGGCTAATGTTTTCCAAAGATTTTACATTAATAGCATATTAAGATGTAGACTTGAAGTGTTTAGGAAATCATTTATATCCGACACTGTCAGAAAATGGAATTGTTTGAGCTCGGGAGTTAGGGGATTAACTTCAATTGATAAATTTAAAATACACATTAGAAAAATCCCATCAAAACCTCCTTTATACTACTCATATGGTCAATGATAACTCAATATTATTCACACCAAATTAAGACATTCTTGCGTATTAAATATTGATATTATCGCAAAAATATTATTGCTTCTCCAAATTGTTTACTTGATCATATTGGAAATGTACATCATTTCTTCTTTGAATGCAAGAGATACACTCGAGCAAGAAACTGTCTTTTTGGTGAACTACTTAGATTAGATGCTATTAATGTTGTTGATACTCATTTATTGTTATGGGGAAACTTTTTTCAAATGATGTTGATTTTACAATATTTAATGCATTTCATAAGTTCATAAAGAATTCTGAACGATTTTAATTATAATCGGATATACCCAATTTATCTATACTTTTGTATTCACGTTTATCTTAAAACGTTTAACTTTTTTTCTACTTTTTTTTAAATATTGGTTATTATCATCATCATACTTTAACTTGTTGTTAGTGATTTCTCAATACTTAAGGCAGTTTACAAATTCATTAAGAACACTGAATGATTTAAATTGCCCTATTTAATTCAATTTATCTATATGATACGTATGTATATGCATTATATGCTATTTTTACTATTACTATAATCATTGTTTATCACACGGTTATTTGTATTTATGTGCTATGACAATCTTTACTTGTACAGGAACAACACATTATTATCTATTGATTAATTGATTATGTATTGTTTAACGTCCCGCTCGAGAATTTTTCACTCATATGGATTGATTGATTGATTATTTATTGCTTTCCGCCACACACAACAATTTTTCAGTTATCTGGTGGTGTCCACTTTTTGTTGGTGGAGGAGAGAACCCAGATACAAATGTACCTGGGAAGAGACCACCGACCTTCCGCAAGTAAACTCGCAAACTTGCTCACATAACGCCGCGGTCGAGATTCGAACACACGCCGATAGAGGTGAGAGGCTTTGTGATTTTGAGCCCGACGCTCTAACCACTCGGCCACGGAGGCCCCCTCATTCATATGGAGACGTCACTATTGCCGGTGAAGGGCTGCAAAATTTAGGCGCTCAGGGCCTTTGAGCAGTGAGGGATCTTTATCGTGCCACACCTGCTGTTACACAGTCTCTTTTGCGGTCTCATCCGAAGGACCGACAAGCTAGGGGTACTGAGGATCTATTCTAACAACCCGGATCCCCTCGGGGCCATTCTTTATTGTATACGGGAAAGGTATTATTAAGTTGATAGAACTTGTTACCAATTCTTCCACACAAGTTCCATTTTTTCAGTGTTTATTGATAAAAATACATGTAAAATATATGTATCATGCTACTTTTGTCTTTTCTTGATTTTCTCTTGTAGGAAAGGAAATTGGTCTTTTATTTGAACAAAACTTGAATCCCCTTCAACCAAAGATACTCTGTTCTAAGTTTGGTTGAAATTGGCTTTGATAGTTCTAATGGTTCTCGACAAGAAGATGAGACTGCAAAAAGTTTAAAACGATATCTACGCCACACAGACTCTGAAAAAAAAAACACGGCAGAAATGGACAAATTTTGATCAGATAAACTCAAATGATACGACTACATCACCTACAAAACTAACTAGACCTGTTCTAACAGGACCAATATCCCATAGTCACCAAATTGAATATTTAAAACATCAGTCTTAATTATTGAACTTCAAACTTTCTAATTAATAAGTGTTTCTCAAAACTAGACATCTTACATGACGTTAACAATATCTCAACAACAGAGAGATGAACGAAAAGAAGACAGACATGTGATTGCATGAAACCAGACAACTGTCCCAATAAGAGTAATAGGAAAACATACAGATGGCGAGACTAATATACTACCAATGTTGTTTGACGGAAAAGAGACTGGCAGAGTCTTCAGATATATCATGAAAAATAATCTCAACGTTGAACAAATCAATTTAAAATACCAGGTACACAGATATACATAGTATACAACTTTTTTTGATAAAAAGTAAAAGTAACGTCAGTGGCCTAGTGGTTAGGCTGTTAGACTCTCAACCGAAAGGTTGTGGGTTCGCGTTCCGGCCGCAGCAGGACCGACGTTGTGCCTTTTCAGAGAATCTCCAGACAAAATGCGTCTATGGATGGACAAGCGGAGGAACAGAGTTAAAACCAATATACTTTTTGGTGAGGCAGGAGACTACTAACTACTATATGAGTACAACTATTTTAGTGGGATTCAAATTTTAGTAGCTGTGGAGCTGAAGCAAGAACGCTGATTTATAGTTCCGCTAAAATATGAAAATCTCTATTTATTCATTTTCGTACATGAAAAGTGAAAATAACGAACTCAATTCCATAGAAGAAACACTAAATCTTGATTAAGCCTTATAGTGCATTAACTCTGACTGAGCCAAATTTTAGATACGCCAAAATAAATAATCATACAGTAAATAAACATTTGATCTTCAACTCTAAGATGTATATAAAATTGAAATGTACCCCCAGTTTCCAGCCAAGGAGAGGTATAGATCCCACAACACACACAGTCACCAGCACTATAATGATCCATGATAGCAATCCGATGATGATGTTCAATGTAGTGAACACAAGGACAGGGAGAGCTACACACAAACCGATGATTATCCCCGTGATTGCTGATTCTGAAAGCACCTGAAGAGAAATTGACAAATGAAAGTGGACTCTAAAGTATTTTATTCCTGAAATTGTATACACCCCCCCCCCCCCCCCCCCCCCATAGTTCATCTTTTTATGTCAAGACTTTTGGTAACATCCTTTTAAGCAAAATAATTATCGGTATCTAGCAGTCACCTGGATATCACAAATCAAAATAAGAGGCCCATGGGCCACATTGCTCACCAGAGTCACCCTGGCCCTGATGTTACTCAACTGTTGTGATTTTTAATGATTTTTTAAAACAATTTTTATTCCATTGAAACACCGTGACCCCATATTGTATCCCCAAAGGATCACAAACATAACTGAAAATGACTTCACATAACACAGAGATGCCTCAACACTAATATGACTAACATGACCTTGCTGTTCTGGATAAGACCAAAGCCACAAGATCATAGTATGAAATGAAAGGTCTTGCCATAAGAAATTTATATACAAAATATAAAATCTCTATCTTAAATAGTTCAGGAAATATTGAATAGATAAGATTTTTATTCAAAGTAGGTCAATCTTCTAGGTCAATGTTACAAGGTCACACACCAAGATATAACAAGATCTTGTCATAAAGAATATACACAAAACATGAAAGCTCTACTTTGAAGAGCTAAGATGTTGATTAGGTCAGGTTATTTAAAAAGTAGGTCAATGTCACAAGATAAAAAAAACAATTGTATTACATTGTCATAAAAACTGGACGCCACCAGATAACTGAAAAATTGTTGAGCGTGGCGGAAAACAACAATCAATCAATCATAAAGAATTTCTATACAAAATTTGAAGCCCGACTTTGAATAATTCCGAATATATTTGCCAGGTTAAATAGGTCAAATTCCAAGGTCAAATGTCATAGCATGGAATGAAAGGACTTGCTATAAGAAATCTATATACAAAATATGAAATCAGGGGACACTGAATACGTCAGATTTTTTAAAACTATGTCTAATTCCAAGGTCACATGGTCAAAGGAATAAAGAGGTCTTAGCATAAAAACGTCTTTATACAAAATACTATAGCCCTATTTAAATATTTCAGGAGACATCGAATAGGTATTTTTTTAAAAAGTAGGTCAAATTCCAAGGTCAAAAGATCAAACACCATTGTTGTCAAAAGGTATTGCCATAAAGAATCTATATACAAATATGTATGCCCTACCTACAATAGTTCCAGATATATTTAATACAATATCTTTTCTTGAAAGTAGGTCACACTCCGAATTCTAGGTCACAAACTCAAAGATTATGATTTGAAATGAAAGTTCTTGCAATAAGAAATATATATAAAAGATATCAAAGATCTACCTTGAATACCTTGAATAGTTTAGGACATATTGAATAGTTCAGATTTTTATTAAAAGCAGGTCAAACTTCCGGGTCAATGTCACAAGATAATATACCATTGCATCACATGAAAGATCTGGCTGTAAAGAATGTATATACAAAATATGATAGCTCTAAATTAATCAAGTTTTTTTCCTATATATCAGCATATGAAATTTTGATCCCCTATGATGGCCCCACCCTACCCTTGGGAATCATGATTTGAACAAACTTGAATATACTCAATATCAAGAAACTTTCATATCAATTTCCTCTTTTCTGGCCCAGTAGATCTTGAAAAGATTATTTGAATATTTTTTTTCTATATGTCAGTATATAGTAGTCCCACCTCACTCCCGAGGACCATGATTAAAAAAAATTATATTGCATCCACTTTATGTTACGAAACTTTAAAGGCTGTATAAAATAAAAGTCGAAACTGGTTCCGGATTTGATTGAACGTTTTAAAGGCCATCTAAATTTATATATGCGTTTATCAAATAGATAGTTCATACAGGAATGAAACAAAACAACAAATGAATATTTATTTGTGAATATCTAATCGTTGTAAAATAGCTTTGTTGGAGATCGGGGCCTCAGTGGCCGAGTGGTTAGAGCATTGCGCTCAAAATCACAAGGCCTCTCTCCTACTTGGCGCGGGTTCGATTCTCGCTCGCGCCGATATATTTGAGAAAGTTTGCCAGTTTACTTCCGGAAGGTCGGTGGTCTCTTCCCGGGTACATTGTATCTACGTTCTCTACTCTACCAATAAAAACTGGACGCCACCAGATAACTTATTGAGTGTGGCAGAAAACAACAAACAATCAATCAATTGTTGGAAATCACCTTAACTTTATAAATAATAAGCTTTAATAAGATTTTACCACAATGTGATTTGTAATTAGTTTACGGATTTAGTAAGCGTTTAACAAATCAGGTTGAATTGCGATACCAAACACACCGATATTTCAGTATCATTACAGAGTATGTTAAATCTGTATGACTTCAGTTTGATCGTTTTTATACTTTAATTTTTTCTCATCTTCACAAAATAGACCATGTGTGAATAATTCTATACAAAATGTATGTTCAATCATTGTTATCTATGATAATAGTGATAAAGTTCCATATGAAATGTATGGAAATATGCATTTAGGTATTATATGTATAAACCGGTCCCCTCTGTGCAATATCCATTTCTCTAACTTGACAACCATCTATTGGTTCATTGCCCCCTATCGCTGAACAGTTTTCTCCTGTATTTATCGCTGCTAATAAAAGTACCTAATAAAATTACCCCACACCTTTTCCCAATGACACAATTTATTTATCCTTTTTGAGGACACCCCCCCCCCCCCCCCCCAACAAACGAACTTTTTGCTGGTAGAGTTTTTCGAGAACAAGCACAACAAATCTTGTATGGCATCATTATTAAAACGTGGCGTCTGTGTCGAATAACACAGTTAAAATGATACGTGGCCTTGTGCTATACATTGAATAAAAAACCCGTTTCATTTGAGTGAATCTACTGTTAGATTTCTTGTTTCATTTACTGATTATGTTTTTGTACTAATCTTCAATTTGATAATGGAGAAAAAAAAACGTTAAGTATAATAATTATCGTTAATAAAACGAGTAATGAATAAATAAATAAATGAATAAATAAATAAATAAAAACCATCACCGTCGATGGGACTTGAACTCGCGCAAAAAAGGTCCCATATTGGTGAAAACATTTTCACGCTACCTTTTTCGCCACGGAGGACACGATATTTTTCAATTAAATTTGGGACAGACGTTATAACAATAATTTTCGGGGACTCAGGTTTTTTTTCTCGACATTTTCACTCTCACGGCATTGGTGCCCACAAAAATTTCCTTGTGATAATGAATCTACAATTCACAACAAATCTGAAAATGTTTAATTTGTCCATGGGCACGACTGCCATCATGCTCTTTGAGAAGGAAAGTACTGTCAAAATTGACCACAAAAATGACAAAACAGTGTTATTTGCCAAATAGATCATCTAATCAAAAAAAACCAAAAAACTACAACCCCGTTGTTTATGAAATTCAGAAACTTTATGATCTGGAGATATTTGAGTGCATATAGACAAAACTTGACCTCAAATTGAGAACCCCCCCCCCCCCCCCCAACATGTATGTAGACAAAAAGGTGACCTCATACTAATAACGTTTTTGCCGGATTCTGAATCTCGCTGTGGGTCGATTCCTCGAGCAAATTCACATCATTCTTTTCACTTTTCTGGCTCAATGATTCTTAAGAAGATTTATAAAAGATTTTCCAAATGTATCTGAATGTAAAGCTTTGATCTCCTATTGTGACCCCACATTATCCCCTGGAGCCACCATTTAAGAAATTGGAATCTAATGTTTGTCAGGAAGCTTTTATGTATATTTCAACTTTTCTGACCGAGCGGTTAATGAGAAAAATGTTAAATATACCGATATTCTCATGGAAAACTTATCCCTGTTCTGATGCCAACCTATATGTAACTCCTGGGACCATGATTTGAATAAACTCGAATCTACTCTATGTCAGGAAGTTTCCATGTTTTCTAATTTTCTTGAGAAGAAAATTTTTCCCCACCCCACTTTTGCATTTTCTTGATTTTCTCCCTTTTCCATGAGGTATGTTCCTCCTTTGAACAAACTTGAATCTCCTTTACTCAAGGTGCTTTATGGCAAATTTGATTGAAATTGGCCCAGCGTTTATAGAGAAAATCGAAAACATTAAAAGTTTATGAACAGACGGACGACGGACAAAATATCATCGGAAAAAAGCTCACTTGAGCCTTCGGCTCTCTTATAGCAGAGACTTTAATGCATTGTGTGCATCTTTCAATTTCCGAGACCTGAAGGTCGTCAGTATTTGTGACACCAGCGAACTTTTTAATAAATCTCTGCATCTTTCGTCATTGCTTACCTCTTGAACACGTATCCAGTGCCATGTATTCCTCGTACACTGGAATCCATTTTTGAGAGATTTTGGCATTTTTTCTTTCTAATAAAAATGTGTATGATTTCTAAGAAGTAAGAATCGCACAACAATTAAGAAAAATCAATATTTGTTATTACGTAAATTCAAATATACCTCATTTATAATTAGCTGTTCCCAAGCCCGATATAACTGCTTTCCCTCGCTGTACCCCAGCGTATACACACTAACTGTTAAATTGACTTGAATTCCAATGTATCTAAGTTTTGTACCATAATATAGTCCTGGATTAAAACATTATATGTTATATGTTAGATAATGTGGTGTGTGTTTGACGATAATAAATAACCAAGACTAGGGTACTTGATTTTAAATATTCTGTACCTAAGTGTGTATTCTGGGCAACTTTAGTTTCTCCTGCGACATATTCCTCGCCAATTAAGTGGTTATACAGGAAATAATCGTCGTGTATTAAGCCCGTGTATCTGTTAGTTATCCAGTATCCAAGTCCAATCTGTAAATAGATAAGAGTCTAGTTACAGACTCAAAGTACAGATTAACTGCTAACTCCTGTCTTTCCTGACTCTTACCTCCAGCCATCTGTTGAAGTTCTTCGGAAGAGAAACTTGGATGTTATAAATCTGATGGTTAGAAGTCATAAATTTCGTCATGTTCGGTTGATTCAAAGGCACATCCACATTCAGGTCTGATGGGTACCAGTCTCCAGCCTTTTGGACTTCCATCTGTTATATTAATGACAGAAGATTTACCATAAAATACATGTTAAGTACTTCTGATAATATTACTCTGAATGTTTTCATAAACATGCGTATTTTGAATACCTGAAGAAATCGTTCCATGGCTGTCAAATAACAATTGACTTCCGGTTTCTTTGTTACAGCATTTCTCCTGATTCTCAGTCGATTTAGTTCCGATTGTGTGATATTTTCCAATCGTTGACACAGACTCTATCAAAAGAGGGATACGCATATCTACATGTATTATGATTAAACAACTGTACATATATTATTTTTAGTAGACATGAAAGGTGAATTATGAACATTAAAAGTTGTTCTAGAGGAGTTCAGTGCTTTTAATTACATAGATAGCAGTCTGAGCCTCTGGTGACGAGGCATCAAACGTGTGGTCCCACACCATTGTTCCGCTGCAGATGTCGGATTTCTTACGATTGCATATACTAGTATCCTTCTCCATCATTCCCCATGCCAAGAACACGCTGGTATATTCTTCCTCAAAGTTTCTTTGGAATGTGTAGTAATGGTGAGACGTTGCTTTGCCGTGATTATGCGAGGAGCGAAATATCTGTACCTTAAATAAGAACGTCGGTTATTTGTTAATGTTGCATGACAATTGAGTTTCGACAAAATAAATTTCTGTCGAGAAAGAACCTATTGTACCTGTTTACTGTCAGGCTCCAGTCTAGTAGCACTGTATATGAAAAATGACGAAATTCCAACAAACAACATAGGTATAACAAATCGGACAACCCTAAGAGAGATGAAAGAGAAGAATCTGTGACGGAGAAATCGAACAATCAACATTCGTTCTTCAAATTCTTTCCTAATCGTTTTTCTCTCCTTGGTAAACCGTTTTAGTTCGGAACTTTTGTGCATTTCAGGTGCTTTTGAATCTTGTAATTGTTCAAAACTTGCACCTATAGTAATAGGCGGTAATTTCGGAAAGAGACGAGATGCATCTTCCTTTGCTTTCCGACGTGGGTAGCACAGAAACGATATGGATGATGTAGAAGATCCTGATCGATTTTCCAGCAAGTCTGTACTTTTCTCACGTAATTTAAATTTCAACCTTTTAAGAGAGCAAATATTTCCAAACAGCCAAGAATAAAATCTAGTAGTTTTAGGTCTTATTTTCTCAGAATGTAAAATAATGGCAGTTGGAAAATATACTAAGTCACATATATAGTTGACACCTACTAAGATGCCCGAAAAAATGCCAAAGGACGCAACCGGAAGAAGAGGAGACATTCCGCTGACTAAAAAAGCTGCCATTGTTGTCAGTGAAGTGACGAAGGTAGTCTTTGCGGCTCTGCCATAACAATCGGTCAGGCGATGAGCTAGGGACGGATACTTGCCATCAGCGGTTAGACGCCATGAATCATAAAACACAAATACATCATCTGCACCAATGCCCAGTATAATGAACATGGAAATGATATGAAAAAATCCAAAATATTCGTAATGAAATATATATCGATATACTAAATTTGCAAGTAAAAAACTTGTTAAAATACTAAATATTCCAAACGACGTTATGAAGAACGATTTTGTTTGAATCCACATAACAAGAAAAATGAACAGAAAACTCCCGACTGCGAATAGCATGTCGTTGAAAGCCTGTTGTGTGACGTCA
Source organism: Ostrea denselamellosa (assembly GCA_024699665.1). Taxonomy (NCBI): domain Eukaryota; kingdom Metazoa; phylum Mollusca; class Bivalvia; order Ostreida; family Ostreidae; genus Ostrea; species Ostrea denselamellosa. The sequence goes on from JAMZEH010000021.1 coordinate 1,663,502, forward strand.
TTATCAAATATCATTTTACTTGTATAGTATAAATTCATTCTGTCCCCAAGTATGTTGTCGCGGATGTGAATGATATTCGGTTTCATGTCATTGATTAAGAAAGTATTAATCCGGTTTTTACTGTTTCCTCCAATCAGTGGATACCCCATCATCAGAAATATTCTAGTAACAGTGGCCACGCTCCCAGGGTGACAAGGCTCATATCCTTTGGGGAATATCAACTGAACATATTCCTTTGTTTCTTTAAAACGAGTTGCACTACATAATACGTCTTTTGGTTTATCGAAACCTGAATTGTTGAAACTTGAATTCACACTTTTGTACGTACCATCAAAAAGGCGAGTAACTGACCAAGGTTTTATACAATGAAAAAAAGCATCTCTTTGACAATAGGTGGATCTATAATCTTTGAAATTGTACATCAAATTTTCTATCTGCTGAAGTATGAGAAGGTTATTTTTGCTGAATATATCCCCATTGTCGACTTCCAAAATGACTTCTACAATGTCCTTGACTTGTCCTGCCACCCAAGTAGGATAATACACTCCATACACAGGCCGGGTTACTCTCATGGCGAAAGCGTCACGGCTTCGCCAAGCTAGATCCTGTTTCCTGGAACTGTCATCATATAGGATCAATGGTAGCTTCTTAAAATCCGTGGGAAACACATTGTGGCCAGTAACAACCAGGGACACCGTTGTCACTATGGCGAATACATGTATTGTCGACGACAGCACTAAAATGACACAAGGATATGTTTATTGAAAAGATGATAAAGTACATATTTAAGTTGACCGCCCCGCTCACTCACAAGGAGATACCTCCATTGCTGGTGAACGGCTGAAAAAGTTAGGCCTATACTCGGCACTTACAGCTTTTGAGCAGATAGGGGTCCTTATCGTACCACACCTACTTTGAAGCAGAACCTCAGTTTTTGCAGTCTCATCCAAAGGACCGCCCCGCACCATTTAGTTTATGTTATTAACAACTTTTTTTTCGAGATTTTTAATAATTGTAAACGACTAGATTCGGAAGTGATCAGAGTTCATATAACAGTACGAGGGTTGTTAGGTATGTAATGTGTATTGTACGATACCTTAAAAGCATTCGACTCAAATAGTTAAATGAATATTACATCCTTTCAAAGTATTCTCCGCGGTTTGAAATGCATAATTTCAATCTCTAAATCCATTTCTGAAACACGTCATGGTACGTTGAATTAGGTAGACCTCTGAGGCACTACTAACTGATGGCTGAGTCAAGGGCTTGTCGGGACTTGTAACGACGAGCAGATAAGAATTTTTCAGGTTTTGGAAAAAGAAAAAAGTCGCATGGGGCTAGATCTGTGGAGTATGGTGGGTGTAGAAAGACGGTAACCTTCTCCGACTTCAAAAATTGCTTCACACGCTCAGATGTGTGATGGAGCATTATCATGAATTAGTCGAACATGCCTAAATCCTGACACGGGGCGTCGTTTATGATATTTCTTGAGCTTTCTTAGTATAACATTTCGGTAATACCGACCTGTAACACCTTTACCCTTCGGCACCGAAATTTGTACGGCTACACCGTCACATGAGAAGAACATGCAATAAAGAACCTTCTTTGTGCTTATGGTTCTTTTGGCAACTACAGACCTTCTACTTTGTTTAGTTAGCCATATTTTGTTTCCAATTTTTCTTACTGGTTCGAAATAATTAACCCATGTTTCGTCACCAGTAACAATGTTTGCAAATTGTCTGTGATTGAATTTGGGAAACATTTTGAGCAATTGCTTAGCGGTATGTACTCGTACCCGTTTTGGTCATCTGTCAATATATGCTGTATTCATCTGGTACTTTCGTACTTTCAAAATACATTTCAAAATGAAATGCATCTGCTAAAGCGATAAGCCAAACAGACTTGGCAATATCACATATCGTGCACCTGTCATCACTTTCAATTATTTCCCTGACTTTTGAGACATTTGCCTTGCCTCTTACAGTCACAGGTCAGTAAGATTTTGCTGCATCTTTGACGGACTCTGTGCCAGTCAGAAATTTCCACCTACGAACTGTCTCATAAGATACCTTATCAGACACATAAACTTCCCCAATTCAGTAAAAATCTGCATTACCGAATGACCGATATAAGCTCCAATTTCTTCAATATCCTCAACCCGTTTCCCAACCATTTTTACAACAGTGGTCAACGACTGGCTCTATTGAATAGACTATAATTATGTGGAGCTGAAGGCTCATCTTTATACTGTTGGGAAAATATTGAATAGAGCTATTCAAGAGTAACGTCATCCACAAAATCGTGCAAAGAGTTATCGCGCTGTGGTACACATTACATATCGACCAGTCCTCGTATGTATCAGGATGTATTAGCATCAACGTTGGCAACAAAGCGACAAAGCGAAGGTAGGATCAGGTGCCATGGAGGAGTAAGCATCCTCTGCTGACCGGTCACACCAGCCGTGAGCCCTTAGTCGAAATTAGGATCTGGTTTAACCTCAATTATATATTTTCTATGTGGACCCCAGGGTCCATGCAATAAAAATAACTCAAATTTCTTAATTTTCTGCTGCAAATTTCCGCCGCTAGTGACACCTATACAGTTACGCCCACAGGTCAAAAAAAGCGATCGCATAAGACAGTGGCTATTTAGATTGATTGATTGTTGTTTTCTGCCATATTCAACATTTTTTCAGTTATCTGGTGACGTCCAGTTTTTTATTGGTGGAAGAAATAAGGCCAGATACAATGAACCAGGGAAGAGACCACCGACCCTCCGAAAATAACTGGCAAACTTTCTCACATATATCGTCGCGAGCGAGAACCCGCGCCAACTAGAGGTGAGAGGCCTTGTGATTTTGTACACGATGCTCTAACCACTCGGCCACGTGTGGCTATAAGCCGATTGGATCGGCAATGCGAAATCTTTATTAGGCTGACTGGTTAAAGTGTGGTTAAACTTCAAATGCGCTTGCACGTCAGGCAATTCTGGAGGTGAAGTTTGTTCCTAATATTGTCGTTTTCGGTGAAACAAGTCTTTGTATCATATATAAGATTTTGTGGTAAACCATTAAAAGAACTGAAAAAGACTTTTAGAACGCTACATTTTTATGCCTTATTTTTAGTCAGCTTCTGAACAACTGTATACCGAAATAGTTATGTCACTGTTTTAAACTGGTTCACGTCTGTCATTATTCTCCACCCAGAGTTATCGTTCTTTTTCGAGAACGGTCTAACTTGTACCTGTGTTTTATGCTGGAACTATTCTTTCAAGAAACAGATCATTCGTCTGAAATAAAGTGTTGTTCAGTTGTTCATTCGTGCAAACTTTTAAAATATATATATGTTTCTAAAGAAAATTTAAAAAATCTGCATGTAAAGTGAAACCATCGTACAGATTGGAGATTATGGCTTACGACTATAAATAGATGTCAAGAAAATCACTAAGAACGTATGCCCTATAGCTTTTGCATTGCGATGTATTCTATAATTTGAATACAAGAAAATCAATAAGAGGTCATTTCATCAAGCTATACATGGGTAGCACGTGAACTCGAAACAGTTGAATAAAGAATTCAATATAAGATCCTTCTTCATACCTTCAGATCTCTCAACAGCTCATCTCCAGTCTACATGAAAGATATTCTGCCTGTTTACAACCGACATGATCACTATAATCAGAATCCCTACGTCTTCTCCAAGTACCACGGACACGTACAAAAACAGACGGGGGGTCAAAGTTAGAGGGGGAGTAATACTTTAATACCCCATCCAGTCTGATGGAGATCGATACCCCTTGCCCGCTTGGAATATAATGATTACATAATCTTCAGTTTTAGCATGTGCGTATGTTCGTGTAGGTGAACTTCAGGTTTAAAAATTTTCTTTTCCATTATCGAAATGCCAATGGCTAACTCTATAAGTATTTTTTTTCAAAAGCTAAACTTGCATACCACTAATTGTGTGGATTTTTTTTTTTTTTTTGTTTATACAGAGAGAGAGAGAGAGAGAGAGAGAGAGAGAGAGAGAGAGAGAGAGAAACTTGTAAGGTGAGGACAAATTTTAACCATTTGACAGAAGTTGTGAGGACAAACTGCACTATGAAAACAAAAATTCTGACCTCACAATTACGTCTTCATAAAAGTGAAAGAGTATTAGATAAACTTTTATAGGTGTCGCTAGAGTTATAACTAACAGTGCTTTTTGCCTTTGAAATAACGTATGTGTGTATTTTCATCTATAAATTGTGAAGACCTACTCACTTCACAGGTTTGGTCTGAGAGAGAGAGAGAGAGAGAGAGAGAGAGAGAGAGAGAGAGAGTGTGTGTGTGTGTGTGTGTGTGTGTGTGTGTGTGTCACTAATCAGCAGAACATTTGGTCGGTTTCTTGACAAAATGTTCATTATTCGGTTTTAGAAGACCTGATAATGCTAAGCATTAAAGTTTTAAGTTAAATATTTACACTGTGTTTATTTCCAACCTTTAACTAAGTAGGAATTTTCTTTTTCCTGAGATGACATGCCCGATAAAAATTAAATTGCTAAATATATTTCTTAACAAAGCAATAACAGACGAAGGCCTACTTACAAAACGCTATTATTGGAAATTTCACAATAAATCTGCAGTAGAAGAAACATGTAGAATCCCTTTCGCTTGGCTTTGACAAATCCGTGTCCCCTGGTGAATTCCTGTCGCTCGATTCAGACACATCTCTCTTGTTTTTGTCATTATTAATCGAACTGTTTCCTACCGATTCCGAATATTCTGTTTTGGAGAGATAATCCTTTGCAATTCCAACTTTGGAAGACAGCTGTTTTAAGTATCTCTTTTTTTTCCTTTTCTTTGGCACTGTTTGGAGGGGTTCTAAGCGCCGAGGGGCTGTGATCTCTACACGCTCTAATGTCCGACTCAGCGAGTCCATCTTGTCGAGAATAGCATTGTCATTTAGCTCATTTTGACCATTTTCACGGTTTGTTAATTTGGTTTCTTTTTCTATAACTTCTGTTGAATATTTTGATTTTTCCTCACTTTGATTTTCCATCGGATGCAGTCCTTTGGATCAGTTCACCGGTTATTTCTATCATCTATGTTTACATGGTGTGTTATGGTCTGTAACGGCTCTGTAATTACTTCGTTTAAACTTGCTAGATCTTTAAAATCGTGTCAGTAATTATTAAACACTTTTCATTTCGGTTTATACCAATAATAATGACGACTGGCAAACACATTTTAAAACCTCTTAACTCACAGTGTGTGATATTGTGATATAACCAACCTATTTATGCGTTTCTTTTCCTTTAAGTTGTAATTCTCGGTATCCATACCTAAATTATTCTTCTCAGTCATACATTATGTTGTAAATTATTATAGACTGTAAAACATATTATTAATCTATATTATATTGCTGTTAACAATACAGTTTCATTGCTATTATACAAACATGTTATTAAATATTTCTCTATCTACATGACATTAGCCCCGTGGGGATCCGGGTTGTTAGAATAGATCCTCAGTACCCCTTGCTTGTCGTAAGAGGCGACTAAATGGGGCGGTCCTTCGGATGAGACCGCAAAAACCGAGGCCCTGTGTCACAGTAGGTGTGGCACGTAAAAGATATCTCCCTGCTTAAAGGCCATAAGCGCCGAGCATAGGCCTAAATTTGCAGCCCTTCACCAGCAATGGTGGTGTCTCCACATGAGTGAAAAATTCTCGAGCGGGACATTAAACAATAAACATTAATCAATCAATCAATCTACATGTATTGACCATGTACTTTGTATGGCTATATAAAGCCAATGCCTGTTGTCCAATTCAATTATGTTTTCAGCATAATAAAATATTGTCTAAATTAAATCAATTGTTTTGGGTAAAGTCGTTCTGTTAAAATTAATTCATAACACATTGTGCAGATCCCTAACAGTACCAAAAGTTTCAAACAGAATTTAGGTATATGTTATAAACTTTTCTCAAATACCAAGAGATTTTGGTACCGAGCGAAGCGAGGGGCCAGATCGAGTGGCTAGAGAAACGTTTTACAACACACGTAGTACATGTTTTACAGGGGAAGTTAAACTCTGTGTTTTTCTGTTAAATGTGCTATTACCCTTCCATATTTTTCATATTTTAATCAAGATTATCAGTATTAATCTTGATTGGTACAATTTTTTTTTAATTTACTTACTGGATTTGATAATCAGTACCTTCTGGGGACTTTACCCGTATTCTACAGCCAGGTGAGGGTCCACAGTGAGCATTTTTCAAGAGATTTGTCAGATCTTTTCAAATGATTCTAAGAACCTATTCTTTCGGACATTTTCTGCCTTGATGGGAAGGACTTCCATGCATTTTTTAAAATGATCTTGAAAACAAAGAATATGTGAATAACCTGTGCGACCAACAAAAACACATCAGGCAAGCTGATTAGCTGGTGATAAAAAAAGAAAAAATGCCCTTGCGTCTTTTATTTTTGTTCTTTTCAAATGACGAATTATATTGCTAGATGTGTTGCTTTGTGGTCGATGCCCGAAAACAGATGGTGATTACTATTTTAAGAAGTTTTAGGGATGGGGCTACACGAGAGAGAGAGAGGGGGGGAGAGAGAGAGACATTTGTACCCTTCTATCACCCTATACTTTTTCTGTTGATCACTCAAGCCACCTAAACCTTTAAGACAGCTTACAGTGTACAATTCTAAATGATACTTTCTTGTATAGCAGGTATGTTTGATAAAACATTGAATATTACAAAACAATGCAATTTATTGACATATTCCTTCCTTTATTAGTCAGTCCGCGGGCTGACTAATTGAAGTGAGTTAAACTTCAAATGCGTCAGGGAATTCTGAGAGGTGGAGTTTGAGTAATATTCATTCATGATATTGTCGTTTTGGTGAAACGGGAACCTGTATATCTTTGTTGTGTAACAGGAAGGGAGAAAATACAACGGACCAAACGGGGATTTGAACCCAGGCCCCTGAATCTCTAGTCAGGTACTCTACCAACTGAGCTGTCTGGCCATCGGCGATTGAACCCGGCTGACCACCACATTCCCCACTCCTTAAATTGTTTTTGTCCTCGAAGACACACAACCCAGGTTGTTTTGCCCCCTGGCAGGACTTTCACCTGCAATTCCAAGGGTTGTAAAGGCACCTAATGTAACAGGAAGGGAGAAAATGCAACGGACCAGACCCGGGTCCGGTCCGTTGCGTTTTCTCCCTTCCTGTTACAGTTGTAAATCGTTAAAAAAAAACAACTGAGAAACACTTTTATGCCTTATTTTTTGTCAGCTTCTAGACAACTGTATAATGGAATATTATATCACTTTTTAAACTGGTTCCCTTCTAGCTAAACTTGTTACAGAACATTGGTTGTGTCATGTCTAAATAGACCCGTACGTTTTCCACTATTAGTTTGCGAATCGCAGATGGATGTATGGAAATAATTTAATGCATTGGTAATTTGTAAAGTTTGTTCTTTCAAATAAGCATTCAAATACATATGTCATATCATATTAATTGACAAAATATATTTTCTATAATAAGATTCTGAAAAAGTGAATATTGTGAATTCGCCGGCGAATATTGTTTGCATGATGTACTATTTGACATCACGTGATCATTTGGAAACTAGTATGACTTGAAAAAGGAAAAGAAACAGAGAGAAAAAATACTTGGTTTTAACAAATATGTATGCAATATAGAAAATTAGGGATTTATAGCGTGATTGACAATCATGCTGGGCATTACATTAGAAGACATTCGAGCTGGCAAAGGGTGTCTGTGCTAATTAAAAATCCTGCTAGAAAAAAATATGATTTCTTAAATAAAAGTTGAAGATAGATTACGCTAATGTACTAAGAAAATCTAGATATATTGTTCATTGTACACTTTATGCATCAATTCATAAAAATGAGTGCCGAATTAACTAAAAAGTGCCGAATTAAGGATGTATTCTACAGCGTCATAATGGCCGATCTCCCTTTGAACCATCGATGAAAATATGAATATCAGCAATATTTGTCCATTCATTCCAAATTTTATTCCCAAGCTAAGTAGCTCAGCAGGTAATCACGTCGAGTGCTGAACTGTAGATCGCGGGTTCGTGTCTAGCAGGGGTTTTAATTTTTTTTTTTCAAAACTGCTTTCTACTAACACTGCATTTTTGACTAAACAAACTTAATTTGAAAATTTCAGTTTCAAAATGTTCTTCATATCCTCCATTGTTCATCCATTGATTGATTGATTGATTGATTATTGTTTTCCGCCACACTCAACAATTTTTCAGTTATCTGGTGGCGTCCAGTTTTTTGGTGGAGGAAAGAACCCAGATACAATGTACCCGGGAAGAGATCACCGACCTTCCGAAAGAAAACTTCCAAACTTTCTCACATATATCGTCGCGAGCGAGAATCGAACCCGCGCCGACTAGAGGTGAGAGGCCTTGTGATTTTGAGCGCAATGTTCTAACCACTCGGACACGGAGACCCCTTCCACTGTTCATCCACATTGAATTTCTTTGGTGTAGCATTCCCCTTTAAAGAGGCACTGCAGTTCATTTTCCACATTTTAATCGAATGTTTGTTTTAAAACCTGTATCGATAAAATAATAAAAATCATAACAATACTGACAATTTTGAACATTTGGAATGCATTAACTTCCTCTCATCTGCGTTTTAAAGATCATCCGGAATTCAATGGTTTCTTCATTCTGACTCGGGACATTTTACATCACGTGATTCGGTATGACAACACACGTGTTGTGTAAAAAACTTATTTAAATATCCCTTAAAGGGGTCCACACTCGCTTCTCGAGTATGGGATAATTTCCTGCTTCTTATAATTAAGTAATTATAAATCATTATTATAACAGAAAACCGTTCATGTCCTTATAACCAAATAGGGGGGGGGGGGGGGAGGGGGAGTTAAGCAACGCTACATGTTTTTGATAAAAATAGCATTTGCTTTTAAAGCCCTGTGTGTGTGTCTCGAAGCTTGAGGGTCATAGCGATATCTCCACGTAAAATCTAGTTTGCGTATGAGTTGTATCTCGTTCTATTTTAACCTTTTCTCGCATAACCTGTCAAAATTATGGGTTTAGCCATGGTACATTTCCTCTCACTGGATTGTTTACTGTCCGTACGTATGCGTCCGAAGACCGAAAGAGGAATTCTCAATGTTGTTTAAAAGGGGACTTCAAAAACTATTAATTTCTGCATTAAACGAGAATTTGGAACTTAAGAAATGTTATAATTGCAAAGTTTATACATGCAACAAAAGTAGAGAAAGCTCTGGGGAAAATTGTCATTTTACGATTTTTGAGCAAAATGACTTGTAGTGTCTCTAAAACTCTCCCTGGTACCGAGTTCACCAGATGCCGAGTTTACCAAGGGCCGAGTTGACTAGTATTCTTTTGATGTGGGGATATCGAAGCCCTTGTGTTGATGGGTCTTTATAATTCTTGCCTTGTGTATTGGGGAATATACCGCTCCTGCCATCTTGTTGTTTTAACGATTTAACGAAGGGAACTTTGTAGGAACACACACTTCTAATTTTTAATTTATTGGTCACTCCAAATTTAAAAGCATTGTACTTTATCGACCAACGATCATAAGGTGGAAAAGGTGAAATACGACCATATATAACAACAAAATATTCACGCATCAAAAAAGGTGCTAAGTCAATCAAAAGAAGTGCCGAGTTGACCAGATTCTGATGCCAAATTCACCAGGTGCCAATTTAATCATATGCCGCATTCTCTACCCAGAGTTCCGTGTGCTACTATCACCACAAAGTAGCACACCGGTAATTGTCCAGTCGAAATGAACTTAGCCCAGAGTGTCGTGCGCTACTATCACTACAAGGTATCACACCGGTAATTGTCCAATCAAAATGACTTAGTCCAGAGTGTCGTGTGCTACTATCACTACAAGGTATCACACCGGTAATTGTCCAGTCAAAATGACTTAGTCCAGAGTGTCGTGTGCTACTATCACTACAAGGTATCACACCGGTAATTGTCCAATCAAAATGACTTAGTCCAGAGTGTCGTGTGCTACTATCACTACAAGGTATCACACCGGTAATTGTCCAATCAAAATGACTTAGTCCAGAGTGTCGTGTGCTACTATCACTACAAGGTATCACACCGGTAATTGTCCAATCAAAATGACTTAGTCCAGAGTGTCGTGCGCTACTATCACTACAAGGTATCACACCGGTAATTGTCCAATCAAAATGACTTAGTCCAGAGTGTCGTGCGCTACTATCACTACAAGGTATCACACCGGTAATTGTCCAGTCAAAATGACTTAGTCCAGAGTGTCGTGTGCTACTATCACTACAAGGTATCACACCGGTAATTGTCCAATCAAAATGACTTAGTCCAGAGTGTCGTGTGCTACTATCACTACAAGGTATCACACCGGTAATTGTCCAGTCAAAATGACTTAGTCCAGAGTGTCGTGTGCTACTATCACTACAAGGTATCACACCGGTAATTGTCCAGTCAAAATGACTTAGTCCAGAGTGTCGTGTGCTACTATCACTACAAGGTATCACACCGGTAATTGTCCAATCAAAATGAACTTAGCGTCAATTGTAGTTCCGTATATTTAAAAGAATAATTTTCTAATGCGTGATTTTTCTCATTACACCCCCCCCCTTTTTTTTTTCTTTTTTTTTTGTTTTTTGTTGTTGTTGTTGTTGTTGTACCCTGATTAGGAAATTTTGTGTATTTGTAGAAATAAACAATGGTTTACAGTGGAACTATCTGATGTTGGTAGCTGAGGCTACTTCCTGAGGAGCACTCGGGCTGTTTACACACATGTGAATAACACGTGAATTTTAGGGTAATCTTGTTTGCGGATAAAATTATTTAGAAAATTTAGAAAATGCCGTGTAGAGTGTCTTTTTTCTGGTGTCAGCAGACGAGAGAGGTAACATAGAAAATTTTTGAGTGCGTTATTTGGCATTAATTTTGTAAACTGATTTTTAATTATTTTTTCCCTCTATAGTAATATATAGTGAAAATAATTACCGGTGTGATACCTACAAGTGAAATGCGCCGTCTGTTGAGAGAATGCATATGGTTAAGTGTCGAAATTACCGGGTTACAAGTTCACTGGTACCCGAATTGTGTAGGCACCGACATGAATCGCTTACATCAATTAATTTCTTTTCGAATACCTCGAGCAGTCAGCATACATGAAGGTAGTGATATAAAGTAGCAACTTTATATATATATGTCTGTGTGTGTTATCACACATCAGTAGATTAACGCATTCATAACCATATGTGTTATTTCAGTGTAATACTATATTGATATAAGCGATAGTAGCGTGACTAAACGAAAAACCATTAATCATGGACACGGTTGAAGAAAGGAAAGCTGAGATCACTGAAAAGCTACAAAAAAGAGAAGAAGCGCGTCTTGCGGGATTACAGAGAAAAAAAGAAGAGAGAGGAAATGAAATGACAGCACTTGAAGGCGCCAAATATTTTATAGAAAATTTTAACAAAGAAAAGTCCAACATACTGGGCACACTCGAGAAAATTGACACTCTCGGAAAAAGTGAGACTATAATTGAACTTGACAGAGCAACGGAAAGACTGCAAAGTTTGCAAAAGTTCCACGCAGATTCCACTATGTTTTTACCTTCATATGATGTTAGACAAAGCCAAGAAGTTTTAAACAATTTACAGGCCCGTATTCAAGAGAAAAGAGATAAGCTCTATCCCAAAAAGAAATTTGCATTTTCTTCTAAAAGGAAATCCACCAAACAAGAAGAAATCAAGAAAGAATTCAGTAAGATGATGTCAAGTGCAGAAGGTTATGGCGTACAACTGTCTGAGTGTACAATTCAAAAGAAATGTCATGAATCTATAGAAATGACAGATACTGCACTGGTAAGGAAAGATGTAGCTTTATTTGATAACAGTTTTTGCACCATCAGATTATTTGGCGCCCCTTCAACTGTTCACATGAGGAATTTAACAGATTGTGTCATTATGTCTGGCCCTGTGTCGAGCTCCATCTTTGTTAGCGATTGTAAAAACTGCACATTTGTGATAGCTTGTCAGCAACTGAGAACGCATTCAACAACAAAGTCAAAGTTTTATCTGCATGTCACAAGTCGAGCAATTATAGAGGACTGTTCACAACTAGAATTTGCACCATACACACTCAGCTACAGGAAGTTGGAGGATCATTTTGTTGCTGCAGGACTAGACAAACTGAAAAACAATTGGAATGATGTTGACGATTTTAACTGGCTTGCCAGTGATGTACCCTCTCCAAATTGGGGTGTCATTGGTGAAGAAGAAAGAGAACAATTTCATTATTAAGATAAAAGTATTTGTTCCCATAGTGAATAATGTATTGACATTGAAGAAATGCATCAGTCGAGTGTGGAAGATTTTTTAGCAGGTTTGATTAATATTGAATAAAATATGAAGAGGTTCATTCATTTTTTTGATTTGGAGGTGGATTTTATGACTTCCAGTTGGGCTTGGGGTCTTCTGGTATTGCAAGCATTGCTCCGTCTCTTTTCCTGTGTATGCTAAAGGCGAGCAGACATGTTTTATGTAGAATCGAGCACTGTAGCCTTGACATCCATATGATCTCAGCAGGTTGATCCATTAATGTATGTATTTCAAAATGTTTTTCTGGTGTTGTGTAGTTGATAGAAAATCACTGTAATGTCCTTTACCAAATAATAATTGAATTGTTTGAACTTGCTGCATCAAGATTTTTGATAATTATAAAAAATATTTTTAGCTATTTGCATCCCCAAAAAACCTGAAAAAGTAATTTTGTAAATTTTCTATCCAAATTTTCAAAAGAATCCAAACTTTAAACTTTTATTTGATTGACCGAGTATACATTGTAAAATGTCAGAAAGGTCTTGTTGGTGTCAAAACTCATGATATGATGGTAGGTTGATGGTGCACTTGTAAAACAAAACTAACAATGACAGGCACACATTGTGAACATGTGTAACTGAATTTCTGTGGAAAGAAGGTTTAATTTACATTTGGATTTCCCCCTCATTTCCACACAAATTATGTGTAACTTATATATAAAGTAATTTAAAGGTTAACCAAGTAATTTATAGGTTGGTTGTATATTGTTTAATGTCCCGCTGGAGATTTTTTGAGGTATAGAGACAATACCATTGCTGTTGAAGGGCTGCAAAATTTAGGCCTGTGCTCAGGGCTTACAGCCTTTGAACAGGGAAGGATCTTTATTGTACCACACCTGCAGTGACATTGGTCCTTGGGTTTCATGTTCTAATTCGAAGGACCACCCGATTTAGTTACCTCTTATGACAAGCAAGAAGGACCTATTCTAACCCAGTTCCCTGCTCTAATTTTTTTATTGGATGTCGATAAAGGTATAGATACTACAGTATTCTCTGAGTAAAATGAAACAAATGAAACAAAACGCTCTATCAAATATACATTCAAAAACCTAAGATTATAGAGATATAAATGAAAATAGTTTTAAAAAAACAGCCTGTCTTTTTACAGATTTCCAAAGTGAGTGGAGTGCTGACCATATGACTGTCTTATTAGCATACCACATGCTATTTTCCCAGTAACATCTTGGATCTAGCATAATGAATTTAGTATGATAGGTATTCCTATATTTATAGAGGTCATCGTTTTGTTTTTCCAACCATGCACAATGTATATATTATACAAATAGGGTCAACCGAATATGTCTGAGAGTTAAAGTAATCAAGAATGAACTAAACATTTTGATCTATATATTTTTTCATTTGGGATGAATTCAAATAGCTTGTTGTACAAGTTACTACACATCACTATTATAGATGCATTAACCATGTTAGTTTGGAAGCAAAATATTTGAATTATTAGTACAATGTACCTTTTCGATACTCCTGAAGAATGAAAGTAGTTGAATATATATTTAATCAGTATTGTGATTATTATCATCTATATTTCTGGATTATATATGAACTGGTGAATTAGAACAAAACTATATATGTTAAATGCCGTAGGTTTCATTTGACATGGTGCTGGTACAGAGAATCAAAGCAAGTGCCCTACCCACAAGACTACTATGACCAGTTCTCTAAAATACAGAGAAAAATGGGGCTAAACAAGAGTCAAGGTATGTCTGTTTCGTGGCACAAGTATTACAATTGCACATGTTTATCAACACAGCAGTATGAGATCACTTTCCCCATCTTTGTATTCTGGTTGTATCCATGTATTACAAAACTAGTTTGCAGAGCAGCCATTTATAAATAATATTAATATCATTTTTAAATTGTAATTGGTAAAACCTTTACAAAACTGAACTTTTACTATTAGATGATGTAAAAGAAACCAAACTGATGGAAATGACAAAAAAGATGCTGCGATTTTGTTGGATATTTCATTTATAGTGGATTACATAATGGTCTGATGAGCCTGACTTTTTGATAGTGACATTCGTCAAGGGTTGGTGCATGGTTACGAATCAATAACCCTAGACTTGTGAAGATGAGGGAATTCAAGTTTGTTCAAATTAAGAGTGACATCCTTTTCTAAGGGGAGATAATAACAAAAAATTAAAAGTCTTCTCCAGAACCACTGGGTCAATTATAAAACTTAGCATTGGGTGAAAAGGATTCAGATTTGTTTAAATGAAGGGCCATGTCCCCTTCAAAGGGGAGATAATCACAATAATGCAAGAATATGGTGGGGTCATTTAAAAATCTTCTAAAGAACCACTGGCCCAATCAAGTTCAAATTACATGGAAGCTTCCTGACATAGTGCAGACTCAGGTTTGTTAAAATCATGGCCCATAGGAGTAGGGTGGAGCCACTGTAAAGGATTGAAGTTTTACATGCAAAAATATAGGAAAAATATTTTAAAATCTTTTCCAGAACCACTTGGTCAGTTTCAATCAAACTTGGTACAAATCGTTCTTTGGTAAAGGGAATTTAGGTTTGTTAAAATGAAGGGCCATACTCCCATCAAAGGGGAGCTAATCACAAAAATAGGGTGCAGTCAATTAAAAATCTTCTCAAGAACCATTTGGTGAGAAGAGCTCAAATTTACATGGAAGCTTCCTGATAAAGTGCATATTCAAATTTGATAAAATCATGGCCTCCAGGGGTAGGGAGGTAACACGATAGGGAATCAGAGTTTTAAATGCAAAAATATAGGAAAAAATCTCCCCATGAACCACTGAGCCAGAAAAGTTCAAGTTTACACGGCCCAGGGGTGTAGGGTGGGGCCACAGAAGGGATCAATATTTGCATGCAAATATATAATGAAAATCATTAAATATGGGTCAAGGTCACACACGTGAGCGATGTGGCTTCTTGTTCTCCCAACACCATAGATGCTTCATATCAAATTTGGTAAGAGATGCCTAATAGTATGAGTTGTATGTAGTGCCAAATTAACATAGTCAAATAATTGAAGATATCTTTAATTATATGAAGATTTATGCGTGCAATGATTCAATTAAAGATCTCTTCAGATAATTAATACGTTCAATTCTGAATTATTACATGCATGAATTGAATAGATCATAGCATTTTTTATTCTGCTGAATTGATGCGCACTATAATTGAGTTGTTCTCCTCTTCAAATCAGTTGATGATACCAACAATTGGATTTTTGCGCGCTACAATTCAGTTGAAGAGGACAATTATTCAATTAATACGCGCAGTAATAATTATTGAATTATTGTCATCTTTAATTGAATTGATGGTATCATTAATTCAATTGGTACGCGCAGTAATTGAATTATTACTCTCTTCAATTGAATTGATGATATCATTAATTCAATTGATGCCCGCAATAATTCTTTTAGAGAGAGTAACAATATCTTCAATATATCCACAATTGAATTAATGATCTCTTTAATAGATCCACAGTAACCCTTGCTTGTCGAAAGAGGCGACTAAATGGGGCGATCCTTCAGATGAGACCGCAAAAACCGAGGCCCCTTAGGTGTGGCACGTTAAAAATCCCTCCCAGCTCAAAGGTCGCGGGCGCCAGCATAAGTCTAAATTTTGCAGTCCTTCACCGGCAATGGTGACGTCTCCACATGAATGTAAAGCCCCGTGGGGATCTGGGATGTAAAATAGGTCCTCAGTTCTCCTTTGCTTGTCGTCAAATCATTTATTAATCTATGTGAGCAATATTTCCACTTCATTGATTCTCTTATCAATTGAATTAATGAAAGCAATAATTGAATTGAATTAAGCACGCATCAAATCAATTATTGCTCTCATCAAATGATTAATTCAGTTAATGAGAGCATTGATTGAAATGAAGTACGCATTAATCCAGTTGATGAGAGTAGTAATTGATTTGATGCGCGCATTAATTGATAAGAACATTTGAATTGATGGTATCTTCAAATAATAAAAGATATCTTTAATTATTTGAATTTATGTTAATTTTGCGTTCCAAAGAGTTGATGATAGATAAATTTAGATGCTATCATGAAGACAATATCTACACACTGCATGGCGTTTACTTTCAGCATAATGCAAGTTTATTTCAAATAAGACATTTTATTAATTGCCATATTGTTGTTGAAGATGAACATAATTTTTTGTGTTTTTATGTCTTCTTTATAACCAACTGCGAAGTGAATATTGTACACTTTTTAACAATACATGTATATATTATAACATAATCAATCCTGCATATGTTAGATTAACAAGAAATATTGCAACTCATGCGTGGTGCGTTTAACATACTGAAATCTATGTGACTATATTTGTATACTGTATGTATGACTTGCGCTACATGTGGATTTTGTCAATATTATAAATACATGTAATACCACACATGAAGCTAGTCTGGCTGTGCACACTAAGAAGTCATCATGATGGCATGGGGCCTCCGTGGCCGAGTGGTTAGAGCATCGGGCTCAAAATCACAAGGCCTCTCACCTCTGTCGGCGCGTGTTCGAATCTTGGCCGCGGCGTTATGTGAGAAAGTTTGCCAGTTTACTTGCGGAAGGTTCCCAGGTACATTGTATCTGGGTTCTCTCCTCCACCAACAAAAACTGGACGCCACCAGATAACTGAAAAATTGTTAAGTGTGTCGGAAAGCAATAAATAATCAATCAATCAATCTTTTACAACTTTAATTGGAGTACCATCTAATTCCAACTGCGAATCATCGTGCTGTTTCCGTTTAGAACAAAAATGCATGCAGGCCGTTTTAGTTCTAGAAATCAATCATCATGATGGCATGAACTGCGACGCTTTAGCGCTTTATGAAAAGAATGGTGGCATGAAGTGTTGATCATACCCTCATGTATTTTCAAAAATGATTTATTTTTAATATTTACATTTTACTTCCATTTTTGTGAGAACATTTCTAGCCATTAAACGATTTGACGAGATGGTTGTCAAAATCGAAGAGATCGTATGTGTTTTAGTTTGTCAGAAGGTGTGTCGACCGGCGATGTGTTCGTCATCTTTTAGGAAAATCATCGCTGTAGCGAATCGTGCCACGATAATCTAATAAATTGTTAGTCTAAAGTACAGAAATGGTTGTTGAACTGAGCGGGTGCATTTTCTCTAAGATGGCGACTTTTGTTCCTTGTATTGATACGAAAGTAGGGATTTTTTAAAACGATATATGAACTACCAAAACATTGTTTTCAGAACGGTTCCAAAGGATTTTTTAAGGGATTCATATTTTCTACTATCCAGAAGACAATAGTAACTAATATTATATATTAATCAAGATCCATACGCACTTTGTTCACATTCATGATGAAATGGCTATAATTATAATTGGTAGATATTGAAGTAGAAATATTGCAAATGCAACTATTTAAGAAATAATTCATTTTTGAAAATACATCATGGCAACATGATCCAACATGTCGCATTAGCATATACAAGTGTATGTACTTGCACTTTTAATAGGCTAGTATTCCAAGGTATAACACCGGTAGTTATTTTCACTATCTATTACTATAAAGGATAGAGAAATAATCCCTAAAATCAGTTTGCAAAATTGATGCCAAATAACACAGTCGAAAATGTTCTATGTTACCTGTCTCGTCTGCCGACACCAGAAAAACAACACCTTACACGGATTTTTCTTAAAAAAAAAAAAATAAATAAATAAATAAATAATTACCCGCAAACAAGACAACCACATGTTATTCACATGTGTGTAAACAGCCCGAGTGCACATCAGGAAGTAGCTCAGGTACCAAAATCAAACAATTCCTTTGTAAACAATTGATTATTTCCACAAATAGCACAGAATTTCCTTATCAAGGATACAAAAATTAACAGAAAAGAGAAATGACAAAAATCGCACATAAAAGATTATTCTTTTAAATATATGGAACTACAATTGTTCAAGTTCATTTTAAATGGACAATTTCCGGTGTGATACCTTGAAACATTGCAGTTCATCCCTCATGTATTTTCAGAAATGAAATTTATTTCTTATATTTACATTCTACTTTCATTTCTGTTGGAAAAAAATTCCCTGTGGAGCGCTAAAAAATAAACTGAAATAATTGAAAATATCTTTATTTATTTGAAGATATCATCAATTCATTTTATGCACGCAATAATTAAATTAAAGATCTCTGTAAATAATAAATAATATCTCCAATTCTGAATTATTTCGCGCATTAATTGAATTTATAATAGTTTTAATTATTCTGCTAAACTGATGCGCGGTATAATGGAATTGTTGCTCTTTTCAAATGAACTGATGATATCAACAATTGAATTGATGCGCGCTACAGTTCAATTAAAGAGAGCGATAGCTCAATTAATATGTGCATCAATTCAGTTAATGCGCACAATAAATGAATTATTGCTGTCTTCTGTTGATGATATCATTAATTCAGTTGATGCGCGTAATAATTGAATTATTGTTATTTTCATTTGAATTAATGATATCATTAATTCATTTGATGCATGTAATTTTTTTTTTATTTTTTTTTAGCGAGAGCAACTATATAATTCAACATATCCACAATTGAATTAGTGACCTCTTTAATTGAACTGTTGATCTCTTTAAAAGAATTCATGCGTGCATTAATTCCTAGTACAAAAGCATTGTAAATTAATTAAAGATATCTTGAACTGAATTAACGAAATCATCAAATCATTTATACCAAACTCTAAATTAATTTTTATTCTTCTGAATTGAATTGATAAGAGCAATAATTGAATTGGGATCTTCAAATAATTAAAGATATCTTTAATTATCTGAGTTTAAGTTAATTTGGCGCTTTATAATATGGACAATTAAACTAAACAACTTCATACGCAACATTTTTTACAGCTACTTTGCATTCATAAGGAAATGACTATCATTACAATTAGTAAAGATGTTGAAGGCAAAAACATTGGAAATTCAATATTCAAGTTATTCTCAGTGATTCCACCCTCCCGCGATGTTATCAGAGTATGCAAAATTAGTGATTTATTTAGTTATATGCATGATAGAAGCATAACTCTATTATACTTAAAAAAATTTCAAAACTGTACGTTATAAATGAATGTTTTGAAATACTCATTTTTATCAATTTCTTTGTAAAGTCCTGTATGCATTAAATTTCCTTTATTTTTCACCGATATTTTGTATATTTTTGTAATGAAAAAGTTTAATCAAATTGTTATGTGTACTATTCTATCGTTATAACCAGTTTTTGTTAAGATTTGGTAGTTGCTATTTAAGGAAAAATGCATTATTTTAAACGTTGATGCATGTCTCGCATCTTACAATATATTTTATTTGATAATTTATTAGTTTTATCAAATGGAAATAAATACACTTTCCTAACCTTTATGAGATAAAACTGTGAGTATGAAGGTATCTTAAATGTTTTATCGATGCAATCTCATCTCTAGAATTTCTAGGAGGTTGCTTTCATCTTGTTTTACGCCTACTTGGGGATAGTTCAATAACAAAAACTGATAAAACTGCATGGACCAGATTTTTGAGTCCCTGTAGTATTTTACAACGAGACTACTCCGTTTTTGAACAACAAAAAGACATTTTACAGGCCAAAGGGTCGAATCCTCTCCACAAAATTTAACTTGATCACTCATTCAGAGTCAATTGCAGCACCTGAAGCAAGTTTGTAAAGTATTCTTACAAGTATACTTTTGAAAGTTTCATTATACTGGAACACATAGTTATTTGGGATTTTAATTATTATAATTACGTCACTCATCCCGAAATTATAGCTCATTTGTAACTGACACTATGTTGCTTATATATATATATATATATATATATATATATATATATATATATATATATGTTAAACCATTCTATCACAAAGTTACAATCTGTATACATGTCAGAAGCATTCATAGGAATTTGACCCTATTTGTTATTATTTGGACCTCTAGATTTCAAAAAACATCAGTGAGAAGAAAATTTGAAGACATCAAGGACAACAACAATATACCCAAATTTTCTTTAGAAATGTTAGGGTTTTATAATAATTATTATTATTATTATTATGTACCAAATTTCTTGAGCACTTTTATCATGTATAAAACACGTTCAAAAGTACTTTACATCATAATAAAATGCCACATCATATAAAAAATACCAAACATATAAAACAGATTTTTTTTTTAGATAAGTAAGATTAAATGAGTCCATAAATTACACTATAATCTAAAACAGTTTAAAATTGTTAAACACAGTGCTTGATATTACATGTAGTAAAATCAGTCTGAATAAAATTTTAGGAACAAGCGAGTTTTTAGGGCTCTCTTAAACACAGGGAGTTTCTTAGTGTGTTTGGTAGGGCATTCCAGAGTTTTGGTGCAGTTTTTAAATTTTATAATTTAATGTGTCAAATTTATGAACATAAAAATGTTATATTGTAGTAAATATTTGTAGTAGTCCATCCGCAAACACACACTTCTCCATTTTTTTCATTTTATATCATTTTCATTATGCCTCTGTGGTAATGGTACAATTGTTTTATATAGTACCTCTATTTGATGGATTGTTTGTTTTCCGCCACACTCAACAATTTTTCAGTTATCTGGTGGCGTCCAGTTTTTTGTTTTGTAGGTGGAGGAGAGAACCCAGATACAATGTATCCGGGAAGAGACCACCGACCTTCCGAAAGTAAATTGGCATACTTTCTCACATTTATCGGCGCGAGCGAGATTCGAACCCGCACCGACTGGAGGTGAGAGGCCTTGTGATTTTGAGCGCAATGCTTTAAGCACTTGGCCACAGAGGCCCTCTATTTCATTGAATGTGGATTAGATGAATCGAAAAACTTCAACTTTGGTTACAACTGAAAATTATTTTTAAAAAATAAAATTTGCTAAATCAATTGATTTACGAATAAAGCAAGAAATTGAATATTTGAAAATTTTTAAAAAATATCAAACTGACATCTTACAGGATTATATTCTTATAACAATAATCAAATTTTCCAAAACTTTCACAAATAGTCAGTTATACTTCAGGTTTAACATACCCAAAATATAAAATAAAATTAATATATTTTTGGGTTATTACTAGAGCAATTTTTAATGCTTTGCTTCAAAGACCCCTTCATGCAATCAGTGATAGTTGTTTTATCCTGTACCGAAGGATAATACATTTCCCGTCTGATGATGGGCATATAAAAATGAATGCGATATGTAAAACCTCTCTGCATCATGCTATAATAATTAGATGTGTATTCATCGACATTTCTGTATACTGTATAAAGTATGTTGACCCTTAATGACTCCCAGAGATGATGTATAAATACGTTTGGCTCCTTCGTTTCCATTTTGTTACTAAACCAATATTGCTCCGCATTATTCAAAATAAGTTAATATTTTCTTTAGAATTATTCATCAATGCACATTAATAATTTTATGTTATAACAAATGAAAGTAATTTCTACTCGTTTTATACAATATAAAATAGGTTGGGACAGTTACGTTCTTTTATAAACTACTTTGAAATGCGTTAACTGCCCCAACTTGCTTTATATCATATATAATGAGTAGAAATTTAACTTAATTTTTCAAATGGATGCAAGTTGAAGTTTATTTATCAATGGCCTATACAAGGTCGGTAAAGCTGCATACCTACTAGGACATCTACTTTCAGTGGTAGAGCGTTTGCTTCGTAACCAGGAGGTTGTGAGTTTTAGCCCCGCTCGTGCCATGAACGCGTCAAACCTATATATGAATGAAAATGTCTTACCTTAAAAATACAGGAGGCCTATTGCCCTTCACGGTTACCTCAGTATCAAGCCCATACAGTGAGTCTCAATTTCCATATAAGCCTAAATATGAAATCTTCTGTGCGCATATTTATGATCTTTCAAAATACATACATTCCTATTAAATTACAGAAAAAGGAAAAATGGACGTTTGAAGCATATAAATCATTTTAACATTCCCTAATTATTTTTATACATGTTTATTATGTGGCCATATTGGCCCTGCATAGGGGCCTGAACCCCTGACCCAGGAGCACTAATTTCACAATTTTGTTAGAAAGATTCATGGACATCATAATCATGCATTTAGTTTTACTCAAATATATATAGTAGTAGAAAAGATTTTCTATAATTCAATGCATTTTCATGATATGGCCATATTGACCCCACCGAGAAAGTTTGCCAGTTCACTTTCGGAAGGTCGGCGGTCTCTTCCCGGGTACATTGTATCTGGGTTCTTTCTTCTACCAATAAAAAACTGGACGCCACCAGACAACTGACAAAATGACGAGTGTAGCGGAAAACAACAATAAATCAATCAAACATAGTAGTAGAAAAGATTTTCTATAATTTAATACATTTTCATTATATGGCCATATTGACCCAGCCCTAGTGCCTGAACCCCTGACCCAGAAGTCATGAATTTCACAACTGAGGAGAAAACTTCATGACCATCATAATCATGCATTAAGTTTTTCTCAACTATATGTGGAAGTAGAGTACATTCAATATATTTTCAATATATGGCCAAATTGACCACACCCTAGGGCCTGAACCCCTGACCCATGAATTTCTCAACTTTGATAGAGAGCTTCATGGACATCATATCCATGCATTTAGTTTTCTCTCATATTTGTGAAAGTAGATAAGTAGACTTTTGAAAGTACAGCCTATTTTAGCATATTTTGCCCCAGGTCATAAATTCCACAATTAAAATTCTTCTCATCATAGAAATGCTTCACACCAACATTGGTAACAATTGGCCTTGTAAGGGCCATGATTTTAACAAACTTGAATCTGCACTATGTCCTGCATATTTTGTTTAACAAGCACTTGAACTGTTATATTTCGCTTTCCTTTTGTCGTTCGCGTATATTTTCATTTTATGCTTTTGTTTGCGGTCGTAGTTGCTGATTTTCTTATTTGGGGACGTTTGGATTATTTCTGGTACGCGAGTCCTTAAGTTTCTTCCTAGTAATAGCTCGGCTGGCGTTGAGTATCTTGTGGCATGAGGTGTTGCTCTATATTTTCGTAGGAAGCTGAACATTTCTTGCTTCCAACTACGACGTTCAGCGTGTGCTGCACGGATGACTTTAGCTATTGTTCTCATGAAACGTTAAATTTCTCCGTTTGCTTGAGGCCACAAAGGAGTTATTTTCCGATGATGAAAACAAGATGCTTTGCGAATTCTTGGAATTCTCTTCCGTGGAATGGTGGTCCATTGTCGGTTTTCAAGACGTCAGGTATTCCAAATAGAGTAAATACACTATCCAGTTTGGGAATTACTGATTTGGCTGAAAGCTTAGATCGCACTTCAACGACTGGATATCTTCGGACCATGGTGATCTACGTAGCTCTGACATCTTGAGTGGTTCGCGGTGTCCTCCTGGCACAGACGCTTGACACGGGATACATTGTTTACAGAATTCATCCACTGTTTTGTCAATGTTAACAAACCATACCTTTTCTCTAAGAAGCTGTTTTGACTCCACTATTCCTTGATGATCTTCGTGTGCTAATTCAATTGCACTTTTCTGTAATGATTTTGGAATGACAAGCCTGTTTTCCACAAGTAACACACAATTCCCTTCATCCCTGAACGCCATAACTCGATTTGCCTGCGTATGAATGTGTCTATCGTGCTGTCACTGCACTTATCTTTTGACATTTTTGATCTTCAAATAATTAAAGAGTTTGCCGGACAAATTATACCACTGAATTTAAAGATGCAAATAAATATGGAGCACCAAATTAACATAAACTTAAAAAAATTAAAGAGATCTTTAATTATTTGATTAATTGATTGTTTTACGTCCCATCGAGAATTTTTCCCTCATATTGAGACGTCACCAACTGTAGGTGAAGTTCCACAAATTTAGACCTATGCTTAGCGCTCAGGGCCGTAGGAGTGAGGGTTCTTTAACGTGCCAACGCCTACCGTGACACGGGTCTTTCGGATATGATCTTAAAAACGGTTTTTAAGGTCATATCCTAAAAACCCTTGATTCTCACTTCTAAATGCCGAGCGTTTGGCGAAGGAGCAATCACTATCTATTTTTCGTCTTAGGTTTGACGTGGCCATGGCACGAGCGGGGCTCGAACTTACGACCTCCCTTTTACGAAGCTAACGCTCTAACCACTGAGCTACCGCGACCGGTTTTAATTATTTGAAGATATCACCAATTCACTTTATACATGCAACAATTCAATTAAAGAGCCATTCAAATGATTTATGATACCTTCAATTCTGAATTATTGCGTACATTGAATTGATGATAGCATGAAGTATTCTGGTGAAATAATGCGCGCTACAAATGATTTGATGCTCTCTTCAAATCAATTGATGATATCCACAATTAAATTGATGCGCGCTACAATTCAATTGAAGAGAGCAATAATTCAATTAATTTAAAAAATGAATTATTGCTCTCTGCAGTTGAATTAATGATATCATTAATTTAATTGATGCGAGAAATAATAGAATTATTGCTCTCTTCAACTGAATAATTCTTATAGAGAGAGCAACTATATATCAGAGATATCTTCAAATCAACTTATCCACAATTGAATTAATGATATCTTTAATTGAATTGTTGTTTAAAAGAATTGATGTGCGCATTAATTCCTTATACAAAAGAATTGTAAATTAATTAGAAATATCTTCAATCTTACATTTGTAAAATAATCACTATAAAAATAATCAATATAAAAAACACTGAAATTACATTTTTTTTTTTTTAAATGATTTTCCTTTAATGTTAATAAGAAACCGTCACAGTTTATTCTGGCTAGAATCTAAAAAGCTAATTTGTAAAATGAGATTTAAGAAGTTTTAAAAAAAATTCTCGAGATTTTGATTTCTTGATATCCTCTGGAAGGTCGTTCCAGAGATATGCCGCAGCCCAGTTGAGTTGGCATTCTCCATATTTTTTCGTTCTGATATTTAGGGCCACCAGTTTCGACTTTGATTCTGACCGTAATGCTCGACTTGGTTTGTATTCCTTTAAGAGGCTTACGATGTAAGACGGGGCAAATCTGTGGAAGGAACAATGTACATAATTTAAAATCTTGAATCGGGGTCGGTACTAAATGGGAAGCCAATGGAATACCGCCAATATTGGAGACATGTGTTCCCTTTTCAGCGACGTCGTAACAAGGTTAGCGGCAGTACTTTGCATCCATTGCAGCCTGTCCAATGTTGGGTTTTTTTTAAATTCCAAAATATAAACAATTTCCATAGTCGAGTTTGGATGTTACAAAGGCGTTTACCAGAGTTTTGCAAGCTTCATTTGTTAAGTAGCGTCTTATCCGCCCGATGTTAAAAATCTGATGGCAACATGATTTGACGACTGATGACACTTGCTTTTCCATTGTACAATTTTGATTGAAAAATACGCCTAATCTTTTCACATATGTACTCTTGATTGTATGGTCCCCCCACTTTGAGATGTAACGTAGGGGCGCAGTGCAGACTTTGTTTCGTTGAACTTACAATTAGTTCAGTCTTGTCCCCATTTAATTTAAGAAGGTTCGATGTCATCCTAGCTCCTGTTAGCGATACATCATTCCAAGCGAGATAAGTAGTTGAAGTGATATCGCTATGAACTTTAACGAGTGCTGTTTCCGTAGAATGGTGAGCACGGTATGCTGATTGTATAGAATCTCGTAAAGAACACGAGTCAAGGTGATTATCTATTCTACTAGCCACAACTTTCTCCAGAATTTTGGAAATAAAAGATAGATTGGAGACTGGATGATAATTTTTCAAAATCTCTTTGCCAAGTCCTGGTTTCTTTAGAAGAGGTCGAACAAGCGCTTCCTTAAAGAGGGAGGGAAACATATTCTGGTCAATAGAGGGGTTGACTATCATGATGTTCACGATGATACAATGAATGAGAACAATAATTGAACTGACCATCGCATTAATTCAATTAATAAGAGAATAATTGATTTGATGCGTGCATTAATTCTATTACTGAGAGCAATATTTGAATTGATGATATCTTCAAATAATTAATCCCGCGGGGATCCGGTTTGTTAGAATAGATCCTCAGTTCCCCTTGCTTGTCGTAAGAGGCGACTAAATGGGGCGGTCCTTCGGATGAGACCATGAAAAAACGAGATCCCGTATCACAGCAGGTGGCACGTAAAAGATCTGTCCCTGCTCAAAGGCCATTAGCGCCGAGCATAGGCCTAAATTTGCAGCCGTTCACCGGCAAACGTCTCCATATGAGTGAAAGATTCTTGAGCGGGACGTTAAACAATATATAATCAATCAATCACAATAAAATGGCTGAAATATTGTCAAAATGGCGTAAAACAGCAAACAATCAATAGATCTACATCCCCACTCTATATTTTTTAAACAGGCAACGACACATGGAGATCCATTACAAAAAGCCTATATGAATAATCAAATTGTTATGATTATTTGACGAAGTTAGTGAAGTTGCATGGTGTTGCTTATTTCCCCTTCACATCATATACGTGCATGTTGTGCTAAACTAGCCTTTAACACAAGACAAAATGTAGAAAGGAGGGGTGTCATCACCGGTCTAGATACACCTCACAGATACTTGTTTCTGTAAATAAGTTATGACGTCTGTACAGCCTCGAGCCGTTGCTATTTTTTTCAAGAGCAAAAACCAGAGTTTTGATTGTTGCACAAAAGATTTTGTTTAAATTGACTCTAGATGTATAAATATACAAGCAAAGAAATACCTCAATTCATTTTAATGGGAATAAAAGGGGGTAGGTATATCTTAGTAAAATTTTGATTTTTATTAAGGATGTCGGATTCACGGCGGGTGTGATCGGTCGACAGGGGATTCTTACTCCTCCAAGCCACCTGATCCCACCTCTAGTATGTCC
Organism: Ostrea denselamellosa; assembly: GCA_024699665.1. Taxonomy (NCBI): domain Eukaryota; kingdom Metazoa; phylum Mollusca; class Bivalvia; order Ostreida; family Ostreidae; genus Ostrea; species Ostrea denselamellosa. The sequence goes on from JAMZEH010000021.1 coordinate 1,690,806, forward strand.
AGGGGTCCGTGTTTGCCCATCTCTCTGATTTGTATTTGTTGTAGGAATACTGTTAGTAATCTTCACCTTTACATGTACATGTAGAACGTATACCTGAATTGGGAAAAATTATAAGTAAAATGTGATTTATGTGTTAATTAACGTAAAAAATAATAATAACGTTTATATAGCGCTTTATCGTAAAAGAAACTCTAAAGCGCTTTACAAGCTATGGCAAATCACATGATAAAACAAGACAAATTAACATTGGACATTTTAATATTCAAAAAAAAAAAAATAAATAAATAAAAAAAATCTTAAAATCTTAAAATTATAACTCCAACTATAAAAATGTGAGAAACTTAAAAGCACTATAAATCCTGTTGATATTAATAAACTTAAAGAAAGGCCTTTCTAAAAAGATGAGTTTTTAGTTGTGATTTAAAAATGTTTAAACTGGCGGCTGTTCGAAGCTCTACGGGAAGCTGATTCCAAAGTGTTGGTGCGACCATGTCGAATCTACGATCGCCGTACGTTTTCGATCGGACTCGTGGCACAGTTAGTTGGTTTGTACACTCTGAACGAAGAGACCTTGCGGGTTTGTATTGGCAAACTAGCTCGGATAGATACGCCGGTGCTAGACTATGTAGCGATTTGTATACATATACGCAAAGTTTGTACTGCACTCTGTATGTGACAGGTAGCCAATGTAAATCAGCCAAAATCGGCTGAATATGTTCACGCTTACCTCTCCTTGCAATGAGTCGTGCGGCTGTGTTTTGAACCCTCTGCAGCTTGCTCAAATGGGTGCTATTTATGTTGTATAAAAGCGCATTACCATAGTCCAGCCTAGATGTTACCAGAGAGTGGACAAGTGTTTTGCATGCTCCATCCGGGAGAAAATGCCGAATGCGTCCTATCTTTCGAATCTGTGCGTAACAAGACCTTGAGACAGCAATGCACTGTTTTTCAAAAGAAAGGAGTTGATCAAAAACTGCTCAAAGATTTCTTACACTAGGAACACAATGAATTATGTTCTCGCCAAAGTGTAAGCTAGTTTCTGTCAAGTTTTTTTATACGACTTCTTTGAGCAAATATAATCATTTCAGTTTTCTCCTCATTTAATTTCAGCATGTTGTTCGACATCCACTTCTTCATATCATTCAAGCAGCGTGTTAACCTTGAAGACACATCTTGCCAATTGTCGGACGGCTCAACGACAAGGTATACTTGTGTATCATCGGCGTATACATGATAGCGCATACCGTGGTGTAAGCAAATCTCAGTAAGAGGACGGGAAAAAATGCAATAAATTTTTGGTCCCAACACTGAGCCTTGGGGCACTCCAATATCAAGCGGCAACGACTTTGAATTTTCGGAACCGATAGATATACGTTGCGTTCTTTGACTCATGTAAGACTTGATCCACAAAAGAGCGTTATCCGTGATACCAAACGTGTGCTCAAGTCGTTTGTGCAGGATGTCATGGTCCAGTACATCAAAAGCTGCCGAAAGATCCAACATAACGAGAACTGCGCAACTGTTGTTGTCTAATGCAACAGCAATGTCATGATGAACTCGAAGAAGGGCTGTCTCGGTGGAATGGTATTTCCTGTAGGCAGATTGATGGTCATCATTGAGATGGTTTTGTTCTAGATGACGATCAATCCGAATGGCAACAACCTTTTCCAAAACTTTAGATAAGAACGGCAAGTTAGACACAGGCCGATAATTTTTGAAATTTTCTTTATCCAAACCAGGTTTTTTCAGCAAAGGTTTCACAACTGCCTCCTTAAAACTCAGTGGAACAGAACATTCGGATATGGATCTGTTGATGATATTAGTAATATGGGAACTAACACCGAGCTTTCACATTCTTTGAGTAGATTGGTTGGTAACGGGTCTAAGCAACATGTTTTAGATGACGAATTTGATAAAATTTTCAGAACTTCCTCACAAGAGGTACGATCGAAATTTGCCAGGGGTTGACCTTCAAACGGTTTATCAAATGTCATGACATCCGTTTTGTTGCCACCACTCTCACTGACCAGCCTAGTCCGTATATTATTGATCTTATTGCTGAAATATGATCCAAAATAATTCGCCAATTCCAGATCAGATGAGCAATCTGAAAGAGTTGGAACACCGGAATCTCCAAGCAATGAATTTGCAATTTTGAAAAACTGTCCTTGATTTTTACCACAAGACATTACTTTGGACAAAAAGTAGTCTCGCTTGCTTTCAAAGAGCAGGTTCGTGCTTGTTAAGCACTTTTCTTTGAAAATTAAATAATGCACTGTTAGATTTGTGCGTCTCCAGACCCTTTCAGCCTTCTTTTCTCACGCTTTGCATTACGTAGGTCTGGGGAGTACCATTTTTTATATAATAAATTGTTGTTGATCTCCAAATTAAAATGCATTATTTATTAACTAACAACGGCTATATTACAGTTCAAACAAACCCGCGTTCTTAGTCTCACTGAACAGAAGGGAACCCATGTTCTAGCATGCCATAACACAATTTCTTTCACCCGTTGTTATAAAAATATAAATCATGAGATATAAAATCACTACTATCGCTCAGATGATTGTTCAATTTATTTCTGTTGTGAACATCGCATGCAATCACTGAGAGTGAATATTATGTACTTATCTAAAAACGGCACTTTAAATCTACCCGGTTCTTAGTATTCGAATAACGACGCGAAGTTTCAGAATGAGATGAAAATTAAGACAGAAAATCCCAAATCGACAGACATTGCTGTACCATAATATGTCCAGTCTAAAGACGATCATATTACGGTATCCCCATCCTCATGTGATTTAGCAATATTGATGGTTAAAAGTGGGGAAAGTGTAATAATTTCCACTCAATATAGTTTGATTTATTAAATAAACAAAGAAAATATATATGTTGCCACCTTTTTTTTTTTTAAAGATGTCCGACATGCATAAACAAATGTATATGTCAACATCAGAAAATAGCACATTTTTGTAAAACAAATAATAAAAATAGATAAATACTTCCTAACATGACAATATTTTAATGTCAATAGGTTAGAAAAAATGCTAAATTATAAATATGTTTATTTGCATATATCACGGAAATCATTGAATAATGTACACAATGTAAAGGAAAAACCAGCATAGGAGTTATTGCCTTTGACAACATTTTTAAAATTATAAATAATTGAATATCTATAGGAAATAAACTTTTTCATTATCTGTATTTTACCAAATTTTTCCTTTTATCCATGCGTAAAATTCCTCTGAAAGATATATTTCTAATATGTGCAAAGTTAATTTGATAAAGATTTTTGCAAAACCTATGACATCACATGAGGATCGATCTACTTTAAACGTTATAAACTTGCTTCCTTTGGTAGATTTGATTTATTTATCTTTATATAAAAGGAGTCTTATAATTGACTATCATATGGGTACAGTAGTACGTGCATTTTAATTGAGGATTGATGTATATATACAATATTCATTTAGACTATGTATGCTTTGACCATGTATGTCATGAAACAATAACTTCATCTCTCGTGTTCTGTTAATCCGGAAACTATGGTGATGAAGGAATGACATTGGTAATTAATTCTGTCTCTGTGTTTACTCCCGACTAATCTCACTATCCTCCACTTCCTCTTTCATCTTTTTGTCTCCTGTATAAGTAGATAAACACAAAAGAGACCCATGAGCCACACTGCTCACCTTGGTGATAGCATTTTGTCATGTAAATATCATGACCCCAGAATACTTGCAAATCAATTTTACATTCTACCCCTGCGAAACGATGTCCTAGAATTGTTCTGGTATGGCTAGAACAGTTCTAGAACTGTCCCATTGAATCAACTTGAACCATTATCCTACAACTGTTCTAAAAGGCACTTCTAGGATTTTTATGGAATTTTTCTAGGACTTTTAAGATCCGTATAAAATTACAGAACTGTAACAGAATGTTTTCCATACAGTTCTGGAACTATGAAATGGTAACAATCCTTCTACAACCTTTCTTCAAGCTCTTATCATTTCATTACTTCATATGCGTTTACTTACATCTCAGTTCTTTGGAAATAATATTTAAAAAGCCATTGGTGGAAGAAATACAAATAACGAAATTCAAGAAATTAACTGTCGTGACTAAAATGTAGCTCTAAAGCTCAAAACCTGATCAGGGTATAGAGTATTGTCTTCAAGGTATACAATTTTTTTCATAACACTTGTATCGAGTAACACAGAGTGAATGATTCTTGTCCTCGAACAAAGTGTGCTTAAACTGAGGTATAGTTCCGGTTGATTGCTTTTAGTTACCTAGAATTTATGATCTGCATTCTCCTAAACGTCTTTTATATCAAGAGCAAACATGCATTTAAAGAAGAAAACTGAAGTAAAATACACAAGCCTGTATACAAATTAAAAAAATAAAATAAAATTAAAATGGTGTTATACAGGTGGAAATTTTAAAACCGTAAAAGTGTGCCAACAGGTGGATTCGAAACCAGGACACAAAAGATATAGACTGTGAGTGTCTGCGGTCTAACCATCTGGGATGTACAAACTGGCAGTAGCTCAGTGGTTAGAGCGTTCGCTTCGTAACTGGGAGATCGTGAGCTGAGCCCCGCTCGTGCCATGACCACCTCAAACCTAAAATGTTAAAATAGTTAGTGATTGTTTTTTCGCCAAACGCTCGGCATTTAGAAGTGAGAATCACGGATCTTTCGGATACAACTTTAAAAACGGAGGTTCCGGTAGGCGTTGGCAAGTTAAAGAACCCTCACTGCTACGGTCCTGAGCGCTAAGCATAGGTCTAAATTTGTGGTTATTCACCTACAGCTGGTGACGTCTCCATATGAGTAAAAAATTCTAAACAGGACGTAAAACAAACCATCAAGCATAAATATGAACCACGATGATAGAAATAGGTTTTCGCATTTTTTTTTAAAATCCAGACCCCAGGGCAGGGGTGCCTCTAAAATATCCTATTTTAAATTATCCCTTAAATCAAAATCCATCAAAATACCATAGTTTGTATATGGGGCATGCCTTTCCTGAAGGACTTCTAGGCCAAACTTCATGCAAAAACAGATGTTTTTACTGAGAAAATGCTGTTTTAGCCTACTTTGAAGTTAATTTAAAAACTGCTTATACGAAATTTTAGGTTCAAAATGCAAATTTGAAAAATTTGGAAATATATATGGTAAAAAATAACAAATGTACATTGATTTTCAAAAGTGAATTTTTCCGGGAAATTGTTCTCCTCTATAGGTCTATAATTCTTTTGATATTCCCAATACATCCTTTACACTCAGTTCGGCCGACTCTAGCAATTAATATGCACTTATGTGATCCTGCTGTTCGCTTCAAATAAGTAATTCAACTATTACACAACTCTCTATCACTATTTTTAGAAAGCTAAGAAATTTGAATTTTCAAGATTTACCCTATCAAAACTTGCACATGAAATTCATTTTTGAAATTATATCGATAAAATATATTGAAATAACTGATGTTTCATCAAAAATGATATAAAACGTTTTCGTAAAAAAAATTTCATGCACCTCTATACCAGTCCTTTTATAACAAAACTTTAAATATTAATAAGTTATTTTGGAGCCACATTTACAAAAACAAAATTGTTGATATATATGAAAAAAAGGTTGCAGAATTTAATTTTAAACTATTCAACAATATTCTGTATAACAGAATTTTTCTCAACAAAATGAAGAAAACTGGCGTGTGAATTATGTAAAAAGAATATTGAAAACAATCTATTTTTGTGAAAATGTAAATCATATATGGGAAATAACTTCAAACATTGTCAAATTTGAAATCAAATGGAAACATATTATTGGTTTTTATGTAGAATACCATCAAAGAATTCATTGACTACGAGAAAGCATTTGACAGTGTGGATCAAGAGACACTGCGGAAGCTACTGAGACACTACAGAGTAACCAAAAATTCGTTTCCCCCGATTCGTGGCACCAACCAAGGCATGACATACAGGGTCACCTCCACTGGCCAGGCTTCGGGGCCATCAACGCCGAGATTTTCTTAAATCTGAGATTTCTCAGAAAACTTTTCTCACCTAACTGTACCACCAAATACTTTCTCAAACTCAGATGCATTTTTGATTTTTTTCCTCACATTTGAGAATTTTCTCAAATATGCGAGCCAGCAAAATAATTCTGAACTCAGATGAGAAAAATATTTGAGATTTCTCAAAAAATCCTGAGATTGGTAAATAGCAACCTAGAATAAAATCTCAAGGGTATTTACTCACAAAAAAAAAAAAAAAAAAAAAAAAAAAAAACAACAACAAAAAAACAGGGCTGCTAGACAACTTCGTCAACGCAGATGTCGTAGGAATATATGACTAATCTCAGCTGAGATTCGGCTCGGAAGAGATTAGAATCTATAACGATTGTGAGGACAAGGACGATCCTTGACAGGTTTAATCCTTTGGATGGGTTGAATGGAGATATTTTTGACATATTTCGCTTTTTCTTCGTCATCATTTTTCAAATCTGCTACAAATTAATCGTGAATAAATCCTTTAACACCTTTCCCCATCCTTTCAAGTCTTGGTTTATGAAATGGGGTCTTTTTATATTACGACGGGACAACACTCTCGATGTTGAAAAGCGCAAGGAACTAGCAAATATCAAGAGAGCATTTCACAAGATAGCCGGCAAAGAAATTCCACTTCAAAAGAAAATGTTGTCTGCTACACTCAAATTGCATCTAGTGACCATCACCCTTACATTGATAAGTATCTTGAGCCCGAATTCAGTAACACCCTACTGTAGATCTACGCAATATAATCCAATACAAAAATAGTCTCAGTGACAGTCTCATTACATTTAATTTCTCTATAAATGATGAAAATATTATTTTAAAAAAACAACTCTACGCGATAAATGATAACTGTGTCATCGTGGTTAATGGGAAATTCAGAAGTGGATCTAACTTTTCCTACTCTGTGAAACACAAATCACTACGGAAAAGATCACTAAAATTCAACCCCAATCAGTTACAGTAAATGTAGCCTATCATAGGCATATCAATAAATGACTGTTCTAATTTGCATCATTTGCGATATCCAGAGGGACCTCGTAATCTGATGACATTGTGGATAGTGAAACTGCAGATGACTTTTACATATGATGTCATTGAATGATAAAAAAAATAATATGTGAAGTAGATTCTAAAGCGTTTCAAATAATGTAAACAACAAAGTGAAAGTGGATTTTATCTAAAGTATGGCCCCTTGCAATATGAAAACATGTCGAGTTTTTTCTCAAATCTTAACTCGCGTGAGGCGATTCTGAGGAAGTTTGGTGGCACGGTATTTTAGCAAAATCTCTGCTGAGGTGAAAAACGTAAGTTCAGATTTTTATATGTTGGTGGCCCCAAAGCCAGACGTCCTAGAGTTTCAAGATAAAAACAGGAGTTTGACAAGGATGATTGATTGATTGATTGATTGATTGGGGTTTTCCGCCGTGTTGGCAATATTTCAGCCATTTTACGGCGATTGAACAACTGAAACATGGTTGGTTATGAAAAATTGAAGTTTCCCTGACGGCCCTCAGTGAGCCTACTCTTTTTCGAAAATCAAGGAAACGATCTTTAACGTGCCAAGGGGGTTGTAATCCTTGACACGGGGCACCCTTTAACGTCCCATCCGACGGACTTAAAAGTTAAAAATCGTAAACAGGTAAAAATACATATCACTTTGTGTATATGAATAGGTTATATTGTAAAGGATCAAATTTTTCTGTAAAAGTCGCATTCTTGTAAATATTTTATAATAAGATGATAGTCAATATTTGTAAAAAGTTGATACATTGATTGTACATTATTAAAAAATCTATTTCGTTTGGAATGTGTTGTATAGTTAACGGACAGTCACAAGATATACATTGAGGTTGAAGTTCTCTGTTTAATAAATAAGAGTGTGTCAATTTTGAATGTCCGATGCGAATTCTTGAAATAATAACTTCGTCCTGGCGTTTCATTACAATGTTACACGATTTGTTTACTTTGTTTTGAATAGAATATAGTTTACTTCTGTCACAGAAATCCCAATATATTTGCCAAAGATCATTTACATATAGTTTTATGTTATATTTCAAATCTGTGTAAAGAATTTTAAAATGTACAATATCGTTTTGTAGTGCATTCTTTGCCTCTTTGTCTGCTTTGTTGTTACCATGGATACCAATATGACTAGGAATCCAGCAGAACTCAACTATTTTATTTTGTTTAGTTAGAAGATAATACTGGTTTAAAATGTCTAAAACATATGGATGATCAATATTCAAATTACTTATAGACTGTAGACAAGATAGGGAGTCTGAGAATATAGTGAAGTATTTGTCCTTAGAAATTTTAATGTACTCTAACGCAAGTTGGATAGCCTTTGCTTCGGCGGTAAAAATTGTTGCTTCATTTGGGAGTCGTGCTGAGAAAACATTGGATGAACCCTGTTGCCATTCCTTTTCCTCCTCATCATTGATCGGATCATTGAGGACCACCAGAACACACAGCAACAATGGCGTAGTCAGATGTCACAGAGTTTCAAGGTAAAAACAGGAGTTTGACAAGGATGTTTGCTGTTACTATTCCTTTTCACCTGATCATTGATTGGATCACGAGGACCACCAAAACAGACAGCAACAATGGTGTACAGTCGTTCGGTCATCTCATTTTACAATATATATATATATATATATATATATACGGTTTACAATATATATATATATATATATATATATATATATATATATATATATATACGGTTTGTGGTTGTCACAGTTCGGAAATACAGAGCACCTTGCAAGTATATATCAAAGTGTTCACGTGCCCAGAAAATATCGAGGATCTCATGTTCGGTCTGGCTGTAGCGAGACTGTAGGACTTTTATGATCTACTGGCATACGCAACAGCCTAGTTCTCCTGAATGAGAATTGCACCCAAGCAACTGGATTAGTGTCCACTATTAGTTTGACTGTTTTGTTTGGGTTACAGAATGCAATCAAGGTGTCATTTGACTGGAACGATTTCAGCTCATTGAATGTGACATCTTGTACAGTAGTTCATGACCATGATAAATCTGCATATTAGAACAAACTTGGAGCAATAGAAAGTCATGCTAAGAAAACACAACAGCTCATGAATGTTAGATGGCTTCTGCGCATCGCATATGGCTGATACCTTTCCAGCGTCAAACAATTTTCCAGATTTATTGAATACTAAGTCAAAGAATATGATATAGTCACGGTTGAACTCAAACTTGGATTGGTTAAGTTTCATACCATTGTCATTCAATGCCTTAAGAGTGTTTGAGAGCTTTGTTATGCTCTTCCTACATTTTGCTAAATACCAATATATCATCCGAGATATTCCTCGCATCTATCAGTCTGTGTCACATTTCATACAACCTCCTAAAATATTTCGGATGCCAAAATTTAGGAACTTGTACCTGAAGATTCCTACTTGTGTGTTTAAAGTGGTGATGGAATGACTTGCCTGGTCTGACTCACGCTGGTGTATCCTTGCCAAAGATCAAGCTTGCTGAAAACTGATGCAGCACTAAGGTCATGAATGAGCTCTGCATCTACAGTAGGCATCAAATGTCATTTACGAATGATTGCTTTATTTCCCTTGCACATGTCTACATACTTGTATCTCATTCAGATTTTTTTTGGAACACAAATGAAATGATGGGTGACATCCAAGGTGTTGACCTGTTTTCCTATACACTTTATGATGTCATCATCTATCAAGGTTTGTAGCTCCACCTCGACTTTCAGACACAGATGAAACAGTGTACATCTGCTGCATTGCGCAATGGGCTTCATTGAGGTGTCAGTATGAATGTGGACATTCTTGTTCAAAAGTTTACCAATTCCATTAAACACATCTTGGTACTTCAAAGTGACATCTCTGTGAGCCTGTTGATTCATGATTTGTACTAAATCCAAGCAATGGCACATGGGATGACTTAATAATGCTCCACTGTTACCAGGAACAACGTAGAACTTGTGTGTCTATGTGGCCTCCTATCCACTGTACTGCGAGTAAACAAGTTCCAATAACGTCCAATGGTGTATCACTTACATACAGTATGGGCCTAGCATCATTCATCTCTAGTCTAGGCTGACCAATTTTGAGGCAAGACACTTTGTCCAAATGTTTATTGACACACCAGTGTCCAACAAAAAACCACAGTAAGTTCCATTATCTGTTTGGGTCCACTACAACATGGTGTACAAGAATTCATCATCTGTTGACAACTGGTCATGATCTCCTGCTAATTCACTCATGACATTGGTCTCGAGTAGCTTCCCTTACCTCCTTCACATTTCTTCAATTTACACAGTCTCTCGAAGTGACTTAGTTTCTTACAATAATAGCATTACTTACTTTTAGCCAGGCAATCGTTATATACAAATACTGTCCCCTGTAGTTTCTACATGTGTTGTTTGCAATAGCACTAGCTTTGTTCTTACACTGACCTTTTGGTTTCTCTGTTCATCTGTGTTTAAAGTTTATCTTTAGTTTGTTTACAGCATTCACAGCACACTCACACTCCTTTTACATTGTCTATGCCTGTGACTTGGCTACTTCCATACCACGACAGATCCACAAGATTCTCTAATGTCATACTGGTTTATGTAGTGCTCACCTTTGCAGACAATCTTAAATCACACAACACTTATGGTTTGAGGTAAGATTTCTTTGTGTACATCATTAAACTCACAATCTTTAGAGAGTTTGCTAAGTTCAGTAACATTGGTCAGAGTACCCGATTGTTTAGTTTCTGAATTTATTCACAGCCATTTGTATGTTTTTCCTCTGAGAAAAATAAGTGCACTACCTGTTTTGTTGCTTGGTAAGAGGTTGGATTGTCTCCTCTTTTGGGTGTATAAATGCCATATACATGATCTCCAGCATAGTGCAACAATAGCACTTTTTTCCAGCCATTATCATCTATGTCCATTCCTGTGAATAGAAGTTCTAAGTGCTCTAACCATTTTTCCCACTTTGGTCCATCATCCACTTTGCCTGTATATTCGAACGGGGGGCCCCGTGGGGATCCAGGTTGCTAGAATAGATCCTCAGTACCCCTTGCTTGCCATAAGAGGCAACTAAATGGGGCGCTCCTTTGGATGAGACCACAAAAACCGAGGTCCCGTGTCACAGCAGGTGTGGCACATAAAAGATCCCCTGCTCAAAGGCCATGAGCGCCGAGCACAGGCCTACATTTGCAGCCCTTCACCGACAATAGTGACGCATCCATATGACTGAAATATTCTCGAGCGGGACATTAAACAATGTTTAATCAGTCAATCAATCAAACGGTGAAAATTCAGGTTAATGATCCATCACCAATTGCTGAAGTCTGCTCTTTTTTCATCACCAAATATGTCTTTAGATCATTCAATACAAAACGGAGCATGCATGTTCACCATGATTTTAATGGACACTTTTCATGATCTTCTAACTTGATCACAAACACTCTCCATGATTGTAAAGAAGAAGTTTTGAAAATTGGTTAAATTTTGGCAGTTTCTGCCCTACCCCTAAGGCCCTGGAGAGCAGGAGTTCTAATATTAACAATTTCTGTTTCCTTTGTCCCAAAGATACCTTATACAAAATTTGAAAATTGGAATGGTAGTTATCAAGAAGTTAAAAATGTTCAATTGTTAATGAACGACTGACAATGATGGATGCAAAACAAATGAGTGAATTAAGTGACCTAATAATGTGAAACACTACCCCCTTTTGATGCCTCAAAAATATACTTTCCCTTCCCACATACAGCAGAACTTGGATGTTAATATGGTAGTGTTATAGATACAAGGCTTCCCTACTACCTCTGGCTAGAAAGTTAACCCTTTAGTTTGATTGTTGTGCCACTGAACTGTTGTGCAAGTGGTTCTGGGTCTGATTTTCAACAGGAACATATACTTTCCTGTTACATTTGATGCCAGCACTGGAACCCAGGTAATCCTTCATGGATGAGAGTGATTGCACCCAGAACTTTGCTTCAGTGCTGGCACTTCAGTAGAGTTGGGACAACTCTCTCTCTGGAAGGGGACACTGTAGTAGTGTTAGATACAAGGCCTTCCCACAAGCTCTGGCTAGAGTGTTAACCCTTCAGCTCAATCAGTAGAGCAGCAGACTGTCGTGCCGGAGGTCCCAAGTTTAATCTTCAGCAGGAACATATACTTTTCTGTTATATTTGGGATCATTAATGAACTTAAGCCTACCATACCATAAAATATTGTTAACTTGCATATAAATATTCCAAGATCAACTAAGGGCAAGTTTAGCTGTAAGTAAGGAGAAAATAGTAAGAAGAACTGAACAAAAAGAGTAATTCTCTAAACTCTGTTTGGGATAATTAAATGAGACTTAATTAAAAAAGAATTTCAGAATGGTTGCAAATATCCAACAATCTAATTTATCAATACAAATGTATGTTTGGAACATGTTAAACTGGGCTTTTTATGAATCACTACATCATCACATAGAAAGATGAATTATGACATACACCAAAGATATATACCTCACAGTTGAACACTGGATAATAAGGGAGAAAAAAATACTGTCCAACTGTGCATGCATATACAGTTGAACATCAGTATCTTGAACACCAATTACCTCGAATACTATGGATATTTTAAAGTCCCAACTACGTTTTCTTTATGTGTTCTAACCTCAATATCTCGATCCATCAGATATCTAGTTTTGTTTTTTTTTTGCCCCATCCAGTTCAAAATAACAAAGCTTGACTACATCTGTATTTCAATATCACTTAAAGTTTTTATTGCTATTAGCACATCAAATTGCTAGTGCACATGACCAGATGAAAGCAGTAGTAGATATGATTATGGACAGTCCTGTTAATTTTCAAGACTTATGACATATTGCTCTCTCTCTCTCTCTCTCTCTCTCTCTCTCTCTCTCTCAGTGCATTGAAATAAATCATGTAAAATGTGAACAATTCAGGATTAATACTGAAATGCAGGAAATTAATGAAATCAATGATGTAAAGATGCTGGTTGCTTAGATGAAGGTCTAACTGATGTAATTTAGCTTTCCTGATGCTTCATTTATCCAAACAAATTTGCTTGAAATAAAGTGTCATTATAAGACTCCATTGTACAACTATCTCCAAATTAAAACAATCAAAGATATTTAACATTCCATACTGTTTTTAACATTTACATTCATCACAAGGCTTTACACAAGAGGCCACATCACTCACCTGAGTCACCTTGGCCCTGTCATTATTCAGCTGTTGTGGTTTTTAACTGATTTTTCTGATCAACCTTTATTCCCATTAAAAATTTTGACAATGTATCATGTGGCCCCAACGGATCACAATGTAACTGAAAATGAATAAACATAACACAGCGATGCCGCAACAGCAATATGACTAAATGATATGAAAGATCCTGCCATAAGGAATCTTTATATAAAATATGAAAGCTCTATTTTAAATAGTTTGCGAGATATTAAATAGGCCAGATTTTTATTAAAAGTAGTTAAACTTTCAAGACCACAAGTTCAAACACCAAGGTGTTTCAAGGTTTTACCATATAGAATCTATATACAAAATATGAAAGCTCAACCTAAAATACTTCAGGAAATATTAATTAGGTCAGGCTTTTAAAAAGCAGGTGAAAGTCACAAATAAAATAATCTTATTTACAAAGTCTTGTCATAAAGAATTAATACAAAAATTATGAAAATCCTACCTTAAATAGTTCTGAAGACATTTTCTTAAAAGTAGGTCAAATTTCTAGGTCAAAGGTCATGGTATGCAATGAAAGGTTGGTTAGTTGTACATTGTTTTCAGAATTTTTCACTCATATGGAGACGCAGCCATTGCTGGTGAAGGGCTGCAAAATTTAGACCTATGCTCATCACATACAGCCTTTGAGCAGGAAGGGATTATTATCATGCAATACCTGTTGTGACACGGAGCCTTGGATTTTTGCAGTCTCATCCAAAGTACCACCCCATTTAGTCACTTCTTATGACAAGTAAGGGGTACTGAGGACTTATTCTAACCCAGATCCCCATGGGATGAAATGAAAGGTCTTACCATAAGAAATCTATATAAAAAATATGAAAGATACTCAGGAGATACTGAATAGGTCAGATTTTTAAAAAGTTAGTATCTATATACAAAATATGAAAGCCCTATCTTAAATAGTTCAGGAGATGTTGAATAGGTTAGGTTTTTTCTTCAAGTAGATCAAACTCCAAGGCTCAAAAGATCAAACACCATTGTGTCTCAAGGTCTTGTCAAAGAAAATCTATACAAAAAATATCAAAGCCCTACCTAAAATAGTTCTGGATATATTTGATAGGTTATGTTTTGTTAAAAATAGATCAAACTCCATCTTCAAGGTCAAACATAATGATATTTAATGAACGGTCTTGCTATAAAAATATATATGATTGATTAAATATTGTTTAACGTCCCATTCAAGTATTTTTCACTCATCAGAAGACGTCACCATTGTCGGTGAAGGGCTGCAAATTTAGGCCTACATGTATGCTCGGCGCTTATGGCCGTTGAGCAGGGAGGGATCTTTTACATGCCACACCTGCTGTGACACGGGACCTTGGTTTTTGCGGTCTCATCTGAAGGACCGCCCCATTTAGTTGCCTCTTATGGCAAGCAAGGGGTACCAAGGATCTATTCTAACAATCCGGATCCCCACAGGGTAAATAAATATATATATATATATATATATATATATATATATATATATATCTACTATATATATCTCAAGATATGCAAGGTCTTTGTTAAATAGTTCAGGACATAATTAGTTCGTCAGGTTTTTAAGGTGTCAAACTTGCTCAAGATCCTTCTAGTGATCATGTAGGATTTTGCTGCTACATCAACATTCAGCCAATCTCAACAATAGTACAGAGTAGTTTTGAACATTTCTCATGATTCAAAACTTTGAAACATTGAATATAATTGATATTTGAAAGGCAGAATACCAATTCTGTTGTTGATGTCATTGTTTATTATTATTTCATTGTCCAATAGTTAAATAACGATTGTTTGGTAAGACAAATTCATTAATTCATGGACGGATCCCTGTGGGAAATCGGTTGTTAGAATTGATCCTCAGTGCCCCTTGCTTGTCATAAGCGGTGACTAAATGGGGCGGTCCTTCGTATGAAACCGCAAAAATCGAGGGCCCGTGTCACAGCAGGTGTGGCATGATAAAGATCCCACCCTGCTCAAAGGCTGTAAGCACTAAGCATTGGTCTAAATTTTGCAGCCCTTCACTGGCAATGGTGACTTCTCCATATGAGTGAAAGATTCTTGAATGGGATGTTAAATAAACATTTTTTGTCTGCAATTTGTAGTTTTGCTGACATTTTACAAATGAATTTAATGCTTTATTTAAGTACCTAAAAATATGGAAATACCTCCTGCGGCACATTAATACTTCTCCTACATTTTGCAATTACACCTGCTATCCTCTAACTTTAGTAAGAATCCTGATGTATATGATATTGCACTTGATGACTTTGTAATCCTTCAGGCTTTTGATTATTAAAAGTAGGTCAAACTTCCAAGTCAAGGTCTCAAGATCACAAAACATTGCATCACATGAAAGGTCTTTCCATTAAGATCATATATACATGAAATGAAAGCCCTAGCTTCAATAGTTCAAGAGGTATTTTAAAGATTTTTCTTACATATTCTCATGTAAAACTTTGATCCCCTATTGTGGTCCCACCCTACCCACTGAAGCATGATTTGAAACCTCCTCTATGTCAAAACGTTTTCAGGTATATTTCCACTGGCTCCTGAGAAGATTTTAAAATTATTTCCCTATATATCAGCATATAAAACTTTGATCCCCTATTGTGGCCCCACCCTACCCCTGGCGACCATGAATTGCAAAAACCTGGATCTAATCTCTGTCAGGAAGCTTTTATGTAAATTTTGTGGCCCAACAGTTTTTGAGAAGATGTTAAAAGGTTTTCTTCATATATTCAATGTCGCCGATATATTGAGAAAGTTTGCCAGTTTACTTTCGGAAGGTCGTTGGTCTCTTCCCAGGTACATTGTATCTGGGTTACTCCTCCACCTACAAAAACTGGATGCTACCAGATAACTGAAAAATTGTTGAGTGTGGTAGAAACAACAAATAATCAATCAATATATTCAATGTAAAATTTTGATCCCGTATTGTGGCCCCACCTTACCCCCAGGGGTTTTGATTTTAACAAATTTGAATTTGCACTATGTCAGTAAGTCCAACTATTCTAGCCAAGCAGTATTTGAAAATATTTTTAAATATTTTCCCTATATATTTGTATGTAAAACTTTGATCCCCTATTGTGGTTCCTTCTTACCCCAAGCCCAAGGGCATGATCCTGTGGGGATCCAGGTTAAAACAGGTCCTCAGTACCCCTTGCTTGTTGTAAGAGGAGACTAAATGGGCAGTCCATCAGATGAGACCGAAAAAACCAAGGCTCCATGTCACAGCAGGTGTGGCATGATCAAGACCCCTCCCTGCTTAAGGCCATAAACACTGAGCATCAGCCTAAATTTTGCAACCCTTCACCAGCAATGGTGATATCTAAAATATGAGAGAAAAATTCTCAAGCAAGATGTTAAACAATATACAACTGGCCAAACCAAAGGCATGATTTGAACAAAATGGAATCTATTCTAAATCAAGAAGTTTAATGTAAATTTCCACTTTTCTGACCAAGTGGTTCTTTAAATGACCCACTCTATTTTTGCATTATCATGATTACCTCCCCTTTGAAAGTGGCATGATCCTTCATTTGAACAAACTTGAAGTCCCTTCATCCAAGGATGATTTGTACCATGTTTGATTGAAATTGGCCCAGTGGTGATGAAAATGTGAAAAGTTTACAGACAGATGATAGACAAAAGGTGACATGAAAAGCTCAATTGAGCTCACTTTAGCTCTGGTGAGCTAAAAAATGAAGAATTAACTGTGTTAATAGAAATATTGAGAGACAAAGTCTAATTATCTTTGCAATTACTCAGTTACATGTACTTGCAAAGATGCTTACTTGTAAGCTTGATAAACAGTTATCCACATTAGCGGCGTCCCAATTTAGGCATTCGTCCTTTCCTTCGAGGGGATTTCATCTTCGGTGACTTTCTAGCAGGTGATTTAGATTTACGCTTTGGTGACCTTGACTTGTTTTTCTTTAACTTACCTTTTCCTGGCTTGGACTTAGGTGAATTGGACTTACATTTCTTAGTTTTTGATTTTGGCGATTTGGACTTTTTCCCACCAGATTTTGCCACAGGTGATTTGGATTTGGTTTTTCCAGATTTGGAAGTAGGTGATTTTGTCTTGCCTTTATCAGATTTTGAACCTGGTGATTTTGAATTATGCTTTCCAGGTTTAGATGCAGGTGATTTGGACTTGTTCTTCTTTGCTTTAGAACCTGGTGATTTGTCTTTGTCTTTATTGGACTTAGACTTTGAATTTTCACATTTGGACTTCTTGGATTCAGATTGCTCTTTATTGAATTTATCTTTACGTGATCTCTCATGAGACTTTTCTCTTTCCTTGTTAGATTTTTTAGATGATTTGTCCTTTGCCTTGGATTCTTCTCCAGATTTGCCTTTTTTGTTTTTTACTTCATTTTTGTTGTCACATTTAGCATCCTTTTCACTTTTAGTAGCAATTTTTCCAGAGTCTTTATCAAATGTGTTTCCCTTCTTCTCTGTGTCCTTTCCAGTACTGATTTTGTTGTCTTTGGCATTCTTTTCACTTCCAATGGCATTTTCCCCTGATTTTCTTTCTGTAGCATTCCCCCTTTTTTCCGTATCCTTTCCTTTATTAATTTTGTCATCTTTGGCATCCTTTTTATTTTTGGCAGCACCTTTTCCAGATTCTGTATCAACTTGTATTTCCTTTTTCTCTGCCTTCTTTCCATCATTTTTAGTTTTGTTTTTATTCTCTGAAGAGTTACCTTGTGTTGTATTTTCGACTGTCTTCTCTTCCTTGCAACTAGACTCATTAATTCCACTCTTTCCAAACTGAAAATCACCCATCATACCTAAACCAGACACTTCTTCAAAATCAGTGTCTACAAACTCTAGGAAGTTTTGTAATTCATGTTGTCCACCATTCTGATGATTTTCAGTCTCTTCCAAAAATAGAGCCTCTTCATCGCCTATTAAAGTCATTTGTTTTAGAATATTTGCTGTACCATGACCATTCATATACATTTTAATTTACAAATATCTGATTCTTGTTTAAGGAGCAGCCATAGTAAATTCAAGGTTTTGTTCTCTATCAGAATGAAGACTTTTGAAAAGATTAAATTTTTATCTAATTATGTTATGTAAGATGGGAGAAGACTTCAAAAGTGACATACATAACAATATTACATTGTCAGCCTGTTTTCTGTTTTACATTAAGATTGATGCACTATTTGAAGTTATGAGGGTTGTTTTAAAATTATTAAGACAATATGAGTTTTTATTTTTTAGTTGGTGAGTAAATATGGAACAAGCAGCTCATGGGCCACAATGCTCACCCGAGTAACCTTTGGCCTGCTGTTCTTTTTTTCCCCCCACCTCTTTATTCCCATGAACAATTGTAACCCCATATTGAGGCCTTACCCTAACTCTGTCTATGAATCTACACAAGATAGGAATGTTTCAATATCAATATGACTTAGCTAGGATAACAACAATATAGTTAAACTTCAGAAAGTGCAGGTATAATGACTATTTTGCTGAAGTACCAATAGGAAAGTGAACATGCCCTTGTACATGAATAAGAGGCCCATTGGCCTTAACAGTCACCTGAGTATCATTGTCCATACATGGCCCATACAGGGAGTCATGCTTCCATATAAGCCTCAGTATGGAGTTTTCTGTGCACATGTGTATGATCTTTCAAATAAATACAATTCCTATTCAATTATACAAGAAGGAAAAATGGAAGTTTAAAGCATATAAATCATTTTAACATTTCCAAATTATTTTTATACATTTTCATTATGTGGCTATATTGGCCCTGCACAAGGACCTGAAACCCTGGCCCTGGAGTCATGAATTTCACAATTTAAGTAAAAGTCTTCATGGACATCATAATCATGCATTTAGTTTTACTCAAATATATAAAGTAGTAAAGAAGACTTTCTAAGATTTAATACATTTTCACAGTATGACCATATTGGTCCCACCCTAAGGCCTGAACCCCTTCCCAGAAGCCGCAAATTTCACAATTTT
Organism: Ostrea denselamellosa; assembly: GCA_024699665.1. Taxonomy (NCBI): domain Eukaryota; kingdom Metazoa; phylum Mollusca; class Bivalvia; order Ostreida; family Ostreidae; genus Ostrea; species Ostrea denselamellosa. The sequence goes on from JAMZEH010000021.1 coordinate 1,710,078, forward strand.
AGTAGAAAGCTTCATGGACATAATCATGCATCTACTTTTTCTCAAATATATGTGGGAGTAAAGAAGATTTTCTAATCTTTAATACATTTTCATTATATGGCCATATTGGCCCCACCCTAGGATCTGAACCCCTGACCCAGGAGTCATAAATTTCACAATTTAGATAGAGAGCTTCATGGAAATCACAACCATGCATTTAGTTTCCCATATATATGGGAGCAGAAAAGATTTTCTAACATTTATTTATGAATTTTCACTATATGGCCATATTGATATCAACCTAGGGCTTGAAACCTTGGCCCAGGAGCCACAAATTTCTTCATGGACATCAGTTTTTCTCAAATATATATGGAAGTAGAGAAGAGGATTTTTCTAAGATTTAATGCATTTTCACTATATGGCCATATTGGCCACACCCAAGGGCCTGAACTCGTGATCCAGGACCATAACTTTAAAAATTTTGATAGAGGGCTTCATGGAAATCATAACCATGCATTTAGTTTCCTTCCCACATATATGGGAGTAGAGAAGATTTTTGAAAATACAGCCTTTTTTAGCATATTTGGCCCTGCCCCTGAGGCCCCAGGGGTGGTAACGTTATAAATTTTACAGTTTACATTCCTCTTTGCCTAGAGATGCTTCACACCAAAAATGGTAACAAATGGCCTTGTAGTTTAGTTTCCAAGAAAAAGTTAAAAATGTGAAATTGTTAACAGACGACGGATGACTAAAAACAGTAATATCCATAAGTCACCAAGTGACTCAGGTGACAAAAAAAAAACTATTAAACACTCTCTTTGATCCACCACTGTAAATTGCAGGAAAATGTCAGATCCCTGGGTCAGAACAATATGAACATCATTCAATAATTGAAGTATTGTACAAATTTCAAGTCTATCTGATAAGCCATATAGGAGAAGTGCTCACAAGCTATTTTACACCCTCCATCCCTCTTCAATCCAATATAACTTTAAGGATAACAACTGGATCCTCCTGTCCTAACAATATGCATATCTGCAAATGGCAATGAAGCATTGTACTCTAAAAGGAAGGGAGAAAATGCAACAGACCAGACTGGGATTTGAATCCAGGCCCCAGAATTTATAGTCAGGTTTTCTACCAAATGAGCTAACTGGCCACAGGTGATCAAACTCATCTGACTGCCACATCCCCTCCCTTAAATGTCTTCACACCTTGATGACATCAACCCAGGATCTTTATCCCCTGATAGACATTTTAGCCTGTCAGTTCCAGGAACCTGGTCATGGTACCAAAAATGTACCAGAAAGGGAGAAAATGCAACGAACCAGACCTAATATCAAACCCTGGATCCCTGATTCTCCAGTTAGGTGCTATACCAACTGAGCCATTGGCAAACAAACCCAGCTGATCGCTACATTACTCTATCCTTAAATGTCTTCACACCTTGAAGACATCAACTTAAGATCTCTATCCCCTGGTTGGCATTTCCACCTGTTAATTTCAGGGGCTGTTCTACAGCATCTGATGTAACAGAAGGAAGAAATTCCAATGGAAAAGACTGGCATTTGAACCCAAGTCCCATGAGCTATTCTGGCCACCTGCAATCAAACCCATCTGACCACCACATTACAAAGTTTTAAGTCTATCCTATAAGCCATATTGGAGAAGTGCTCACAAGCTATATTACATCCTCCACCCCTCTTAGATCCATAACTTTTAGGAAAATACTTGGATTTTTATGTCCTGACAATATGCACATTAACAAATGGCAATGAAGTATCGTACAAAGTTTCAAGTCTATCCGACAAGCCATATAGGAGAAGTGTTTTCAAGCCATTATACATCCTCCAACCCTCTTAAATCTACTATAACGTTTAGGAAAACAAGAATGCCATAAATAGTACATAATACGCCCATGAGAAGGTTATATAAGGTGTAATTATTATATGATGTTTGTTTTGTGACATTGATTAGCAAACATGACAGCTACGTTTTAAGTGATACTACAACCTTGACCTTTGACCTTAAAGAGCAAATGACACCCTCCACTTGGCATAAGGAATGTACCAAGTTTGACAGTCCTAGCCCCAATAGCTCAGTCTGTATTTTGCCTACAATGTTTTCCTAACTGATATTATGACCTTGACATTTTATATTGAAAATCAATAGGCATCTTTCTTTCATCATGATGATCAAATGTATCAAGTTGCAAGATCCTGGAGCTTACTGTTCATTCTGTATTTTGCCTACAAGGTCTGGACAGACAGACGGATGGAGCCATACCACAATATGTCCCATCTTTGGCAGACGTATAATAATTGGATCATCATATCCAGACAATATGCACATCTATAAATGGAATGGAGCATTATACAAGTCAAAATCTATCTGATAAGCCATACAGGACGATAACTGTTCACAAGAGGCCAATGGGCCACATT